>RJWH01001064.1:0-476062 GCA_004363575.1 Solenodon paradoxus
TCTAACAATCCACAGTTCTAGTTTCCTCTCCTCCCCACCTTTTACATTTTGCTATCTTATTGAGATTTATTTACACTTAATGAAATTGCTTTTAGTGTTTTGTGTAGAGTTTGTTTTTCATGTTGAATTTTTAAAATTTTGTTTATATGAAAAGGTTTTTATCATTCCTACAGATCTAAATGATAATCTCATAGGGTATAGTATCCTAGGTTGAAAGTTATTTTCTTTCAACATTTTGAATATATCATGTCATTCCTTTCTGGCCTATAGAGTTTTGTTTGAGAAATCTGCTGACAATCTTATGGGAACTTCTTTGTATGTGACTTGTTTTTCTCTAGAAGTTTTTAAGATTATTTATCTTGTATTTTTGCCATTTTGATGAAAATGTGTCTAGGTTTAGTTCTGTTTGAGTTTCTTTTGTTTCGAACTCTATATCTGGAAGCTTGCTTCATTCCTCAGGTTAGGGAAATTGTCAGCTATTATTTCTTCAAATCTAGCTTCTGCCCCCTTTTCTCTCTCTTCTCCTTCTGGGACCTCTATTATGTGAATACTTTTCCTTTTGATGTTATCCCATAGGTCTTGAATGCTTTCTTCATTTCTTTTAATTCTTTTATCTCTTTGCTGGTTTGCTTGAGTGAATTTCTCTACCCTATCTTCTAGTTTACTGATTGTATTGGAGGCTTCATCCATCCTACTCTTGAGTCCCTCTGCTGAGTTCCTTAGTTTAGCTATTGTGTTCTTCATTTCTTTAACAACCTGCTTTTCTTCTCCCTCTTTTTTCCCTCTATTTTTTGTTGATTTCTGTGAGTATGTTTATCACTGTTACCCTAAATTTATCTTTAGATAGTTTGCACATGTCTGTTGTATTCAGATAGTGATCAAAATGGTATGGTACCAGAATAATAGCAGAGGAACAGACCAGTGGAATAGAACTGAATGACCAGAAACTGATCTACTCACATACAGTTAATCTATGACAAAGGAGTCAAAAAGCATATGATGGAGAATGGAAAATCTCTTTGATAAATGGTGTTGAGAAAACTGGACAGCCACACACCAAAAAATGAAATGAGACCACTCTCTAACACCATTCATAAAAATGAACTCAAAATGAGCTAGAGACTTAGACATAAGACCAGAAACCTAAAATCCTTGGAAGACTACATAGGAAAAACAGTCCATGGTATCAGCCATAGAGATGTCTTTGAGGATTCAACTCCAGTATCAACAGAAATAAAACAAAAATAAACTATTGGGACTATATCAAACTAAAAAACTTACTCATAGTGTAAGAAAATATCATCAAAACATGCAAACTTTTACATGGGAGAAGGTATTTGTGTTCTATATTTCTGACAAGGTCTTAATATCCAAAATATGCAAATAACTCATAAAACTCAATAAAAGAAAAACAGACAATCTAATCAAAAAATGGGAAGAGGACTTGGAGAGACAGTTTTCCTAAGAGCATATATGGATGTCCAACATGCACATGAAAAGATGTTCCTACTTGCGGGCTATCAGGGAAATGTAAATCAAAACAGCTATGAAATATCACCTTATACTTGTGAGACTATTATCCAAAAATCTTGAAACAACAAATGTCGGGGAGGATCAGGAGAAAAGGAAACACATTTGCACTCTGGTGGGAGTGTAAATTGGTACAACACCTTTAGAAAACACGATGGAGATTCCTCAAGAAGTTGAATATGGAAATCCCATATGATCCTGCCATCCCACCTCTGGGTATTTACCCAATAGATATAAAAACATGAATTTGAAGAGGCCTATGTACCCCAATGTTTACTGCAGCCCTGCTCACAATAGCTAACAACTGGAAAATAAAGGTGTGGTATATAAATACACACAATGCAACAGGATTACTACATAGCCCTTAAAAGAAATGAAATCCTGTCATTATGGATGTATTTAGACAGGATTATGCTAAGTAAAATAAGTCAAAAGAGGAATGATAGATACCAGATGACCTACAGGTCATAGGTGAACCATGAATAACAGCACAAAGGAACAGATGAAACAAAAGCAAACCTTGGACACTTGAAACAGAACTGAGATTACCAGTAGGGAATGGTATGGGGTAGAAAAGCAAGTGGTGGCAGAGCCCACTGGACAATGCTGAAGTACATTTGGTGGAGGGCAGGGTGGATTGATAAATATCAAGGAATGGGAAAGCTACATACATAGGAAACCTAAATATATGAGTTTATTTCAATATGCAATATAAAGCTACTGCAATATAACACCAGAAATGTTAAAAAATAAAAAATAAAGATGGTTCCTACTAAAAAATAGAAGTACAGACACTAAGTACAGACACAAGTACAGACACTAAGAAATATATGATCCTATTGACTTGTTTTTACTATAATATTTAATTAGCTACAAAGTTCTGCATGAATGTAACTCCTATACAACTATGAAATAAAAATAAATTTACCAATAAAGATATAGGAAGTGCTAACATCTAATAAAATACAAATAAACAATGAAATTTAATGTGACAGATTGTCTCGGGCAAAAACTAAATTGCATTTCCCAGTGTGTATAAGGTATTGATTATGGTACAGGTTCTAGTGCATTTAGCATTCTGTTACTCCTGTGCTCTTTGAGGTAACTCAATCTTCCAATCATGTACGGCTTTATTTGTTTAAAAATAATGGGAAAGTTTCCCCTTTACAGCATGGCATTGGATAAATGACCTATCAATTAGAGACATTTCTAAGAAAAACCAAGATAACAAACTCTGAAGCTGCAGTCTTAAAGCAGTGTTTACGTTGCCTTCCAGATGGAGAAAATGAAAATTAAAAGAGGATGCTATGACACACTGTGAGGACCTAGTGGGTTATTTCCCCCCAGATCAGTCCATATAGTGACTATAGTTTAAAATCTGGGCTGTGGAAACAGCCAAGATGAACAACCGAATAAATAAAATGCTTCTTCCTCCTCCTATTCTGCCTGCCTGCCTAGTTGCCTTCATTCCTACCTGCACCTTTCCTTTTTTTTTTTTAAAGGATGCTATTAATAATTACTCTGGAAGAGAAGGTTTAAGCCAGGACTATTTCTGGCAACCCAGGGTATATAGCCCCCTAAAATTTATTAGGTGTTTAGTTCTAAAATTTGGTTCTATGTATTGGTAATTCGATTTTACAAACTTAAATTTTATACATTGCCCCTCCTGCCTGATTGGGAACTTTGTGTCTGCCCTTAACAGTGCTTTCTATATCTCCAAATTTGGAAGGGCTCTGGCTTTTTTAAAGAGTAGAATACAGAGGACCCAGTTACCTTCATTTTCAAGTCAGTGACCATCAGTCATGATCCAGTCCAGGTGACACCATTAGGGGCTGGGCATCCACTGCTTTGATATTGTGTCCATACTGTGTGTGGGCACAGGAATAGTTGGAGGCCTGCTGGCAGTCATAAGACTGTCTCCATTATGCTCCATGCTACCATTCCCACTTGATATATGCCACAGGACAGTGATACAGTTTCCACTCATTGTAAAACATCAAAGTAATGCCCCCATTAGAATCACGGAGAACTTTTCCATCTTGCACACCATCACAAGAGAAATCATGATAGATGTACTCTTGCCTTATTTATCACTATGATCCTTAAAAATCGAGAATAAACTAAAAAGAACTATACTATAATACCATATAAGATAACAGTGCAGTACATTAAGTATATCATTATTAAGCATGCTGCATGCTTAATGCAAATACAAATGCTTTCTAAGTGATATACTTAGAAGACTGCTAAGGAGCTACATTCAAATTACCTAAAGTAGAAAAAATAACAGCAACAACGACTATCAGCCTCTTGCTTGTGTTCTTGCTACAAACTGCTCAGAAAAAATATATTCTGAGAAAAACTATGGAGAAAAGAGAAGAGATATTGGCAAGCCTGAGTGAACATAGAACTACTGCCAGAAATATAAAATCTCCTAATCATGTTAAATGCTAACACAGGTCCTAATAGACAAATTAGACAAACAGACTAAAGAGAAGGGACTTAAAATGGTCCACATGAGTAGATAGGCAGTCTAGGTAAAGTAACCCTGAAGCAGCAACTTCCAAATCCATCAGAATAAGGATGAATTACCCAAGAACTTTATATCTAGTCAAGGTGTTTTTCTACTTTGAGGGATATAGGAAAAACAGTTTTCAAAGAATGCAATAATTTAGTGATTCTTTTTTTATCCCTGGATGATTCTCAAGTCATCTACTACAGTAACAATCAGTGAACTATGTAGTTTTATTTTTCAAAATGACACAACTGGAACATGGGTATACAAATATGTCAGTGTATATGTATTACCTATGCATTATAATATACATTATGCTTCTTTTGATCTATAACAATTATAACATGACTTATGAAGTTTTAAATACTTATTTATATCTGGGCTTTCTAGAAAATTTCTGGACCCTGGACTAAAGGTAAAGTTCTTTCCAACCTGAAGGTAGGTAGTGAAGCTTCCACAAAATGGCTGACAGTGAACACACACGCACACACACACACACACACACACACACACACAGATCTTTCATTGTAGATGAGATTCTAAGACAAAATAGAAATTATGGTGAAAAAATGTATTATTTATACGTTATTATTATTATATATATTATAATGAGAAATTAGAAATACTATTAAAAAGAGGTGGAAGAAGAGCAGGTAAAAAAGAAGAAATGACAAAAAGGGTAAAACTTAAGAGGAGAAAGGCATAGAGGTTAAGTATAAAAAAATTATCAGGAATTGTGACCCATATATAAAACAAGTGAAATTAATATAAAAAAAAAATTAGGTATGACAAAGAAGAACCGTAAGTAAAAATATTTTTCTTTACATAGAATATGAGAGTACAGTTCAAAATTTTTAGACAATGAAAGCACGGCTCAATGAATAAAAAAAATTCAGTTAAGCTAGAAATAAAAGAATTCAGCTAACAATATAAATTACATGGAAAAATTAATAGTTATCACATACACAAACAATAATCACTTAGGAATATATAATTGTAGGGAAATCCTCATAATTTCAATCACAATAAAGAAGATAAAAACACTTCAAAATAAACTTAAAAAATGAACAAAACATACATAGTATAAAATTGAAACATTCTCAAAGTATGCTGGAATAGATTGACATCTCTTGTTTCTGAACAGAACAACTCACTATAATAAAGATGTCAGTTCTCTCTGGTATCATGTAAGTGCTATGCGATTTCAAATAAAATATCAACAATTTCTTTTATGGTGTTATATAATTTGGCACTAAAGTTCATATGGAAACATAGCAGAAAATTCAGAAAAATTCTGACAGATAATTCCTTCATGGAGGTACAGTCATACCAGACATGAAAAGAGACTATTGCTAAAAGTATAATATTAGCACATAATAAACAGGCACACAAATAGAATTGAATAGAAAAATCCAGAAACTGGAACATGAACAAATGGGACATTAGTATGTGATAAAGGTGGCATCTCAAATCACTGAAGTAGAGGGACCTTTTGCTATCTTTTCCTTTGTTTTTTAAATAAATGAGGTTAGAATAAATGCTTAACCATTTGTAAAAGAAAAAAGTAGATACCTCTTCCTCATACCACACACAACATAAACTCCAGTGAATCAAGTATCTAAATGTAAAACATGTATCTATAATTATACTAATGAATTTCAGCATCAATACAATTGCAAAATGTTAGAAAAAAGAAAGAATCTAAATGCTCTGATAGAAGTGGTTGAAAACTAATGGAATGTCTACCATCTAACGAACCATCCACGTGTAAAAACTAAAACAGGAACAACCTCATGAACCATAAGGAGTGATTTGCAGCTATGCTGTTAAGGAAAAAGGAAAAAAAGAAATGACAGTAGGATAGCTGTAGAATTCCACTTTGAGAAAAGGAAAAGAGGGAAATAATGAAATAATAATTTAATCCCCACCCTTCTGAGTAAAAGAACAGAGGAAGCATTAAACCAGAAAACAAATTTGTTTCTTATAAGGGGCAAAGCAAAAATGGGGCAAAAATATGGTGGTATGGTACAGAGCAAAAGAGATGGCAAGCAAGAGTAATATTTTTCTGAGTGTATTTCTGACTTGTAAGATGGCGTGTTTCATATTCTGAAAAGGAGAGAAAAATGAACAAGAATGAGCCAACATGAAATTCCTAATTATTGCGAAGAAAAAAAAAACTAAATCAGGCTCTAATGAAAGGAGGGAAAAAAAATTCAATAATTCTTGATCACAGCAATTGGACTATGTGTGTGTGTGTGTATAAACATTATATATATATATATACATGACAAAGGGACAAAATTAACAAATATTAAACTCTAGTTAGTAAATTTTGTTTCTATAGTGGTACCTGCTGACAACACAAAAATTGCTTAATCTGTATTCCATGACTGAGTAAATAAGTAAATTCACTTTAAGTAGCGTTTGTTTTCTTACTTTTGGTTAAAAAAAATTGCTATGGACTGAATCATATCCCTCTGATTTATATGTTGATGTTCTAACCCCTAATGGGACTACTTGAAGATAGAGACTTTAGGACTGGTGGCCATATAAAGGGGAAGATCTTGATTTCTTCTCTCTCCCCATTAACCCCACCACCCACCATGTAAGGACATAACAAGAAGGTGGTCTTTGCCAGTGACAAAAGAGAACTCCTACCAGAAACCAGTTTGGTCAGCATTTTAATCTTGCATTAGTTAGCTTCTAGAACTGTGAGAATCTGTTTCTGTAGTTTAAGCCATGCAGTCTATGGTATTTTGCTGTGGGCACCCTGTCAGACTAATATAGGAGCTTAAATATGGAAAGAGGAAGACTAGAATGAACCCTCTTGGATTATATAATCAAGATATTACTAGAAATGTGTGTTTGTATTTATGTATGTATGCATGTATAGAAATGAATTATGAGCTTTTGTACATTTTCTGGCTCTGTCTTCTAAAAAGATCCAGGAACAGTGGAACCCCAATAGCACAAAGTTTATCTGACAATTGGAGTTTTCCTTTCCAATTTCATTACCTACTAAAAGGATCTGGAACTCCTTTGAGAAATGACTGATTCCAGAGATGGGGCACAAGGAGTACTTGAAACATCTGCAACACCAGAACATAAGGAAATACTTATTAATTAGTTAATTAATTTTGAAAAAGGGTATGTTAAAGGGATCCTGCATCTCTTTGGAGTTTGATGAGACTCCTACTTGCAAAATATTGGCAATTTGAACATCAAAATTAAAATAAAAATATCAAAAAAACTCATTTCCAATAGAATTAAGAATTCAAAATCTCATGATGATAAAATTAATGAAAAAAGTTAAACTCTCTTTTAGGGAACAACGACCAACCAATACATTCAAAATAAATGATGGAGTTAGAAATTTACCATTTGGAAACCTCCTTAGTAATAATTGTTTTAATTGTCATCACTGTATATAAAATGAGTAAGACCAAGTTTAATGAATATCATATTTACATAATCTCAAAGTCTCTCCACATAAGATACTAATGGACTACAAAGAGAAATAGTAGCATTACAGAAATCAGGCAGACAACCACGTAAAGGAAGCAATAAAGCAAATAGATGTCATGTGCCTTTTTGATTTGATTAACTTTGACTGATACTAAATTATTTCTGTGGTATTTACGCCAAAATTATAACTTTAATCTCATCACGAAGAAACATGCAACGAACCAAAATTGAGGGCACACTGGAAATAAGAAACATAAAACTCTATTCTTCAAAAATGCCAAGGTCAAGAAAGACAAAAAAAGACCAAGAAATTATTCCAAATTAAAGAAGACTTAGTCATGACAACTAACTGTGTTCTTGGAATGGGTTCTGGACCAGAAATACTTATGTTTGATTTGGTTTGGTTTCTCTGTAAAGTACATTAATGGAACAATTGACAACATGTAGATAAATTATACAGATACATAATATACTGTGTTAATGCTAAATTTCTAACTTTCATAATTTTACTGTGGTTAGTTATGGGATGCCATTGTCTTTGGGAAATTTACACAGAATTGTTTAGAGATTAAAGAGGCATTATGCAACAATCTCCTCTGAAGTTAATTAGGAAAAAAAAATCTACCTACCTAATTATCTATATAGCTTATATCTATATGGAAAGAGAAAGAAGATCTTATAAAACAATGAAGGGCAAGGTAAAATTTTAACATTAAGCCTAATCTGGGTAAAGAGTACATGGGGGAAGAGGGTTCTTTATCCCATTTTCCACTTTTATAAATATAAGATTATATCAAAGCAAAACATGAAAATTTTACTTTCTGAAAAAAATGCCATATTAGAGTGAATTTTAAGTTAATTGGAAAGGAAATATAATACTTTGTGATTTCAAATATGAATTTATTCACTGTCTACTGAACTGTATTTATTTATACCCTACAATATACAATAGAAGTGTTAGTATGACTTCTGAGAATTATATCCACTAGGTACTTTTAGACATCATGGTAGCACTTTTGGCCTCCATTAACAAATGTGTCATTTTTCTTGTTTTCTCAAAGTTATGTTTTGCTGAAGCATTTATACACTTTCTTGCTGTAAGACTCCCTAGTTTGTTTCCCAGTTGGCTTGTGAGTCCTGTTAGGAAAGAAGCAGAGTTAAAAGACCCACAGAGTCCCAACTTCTGACCTTGACTTTATTAAGATCGTATGCTGACTACTCACGCTGACCAGGACCACAAATTCTGTGCATTCAGCTGATGTGTCCCTAGGATGTCTATTTCCAGGCACATCTGAACCCTGATAACTATTTCCCAGAATCTCCCCACCCCTGGAGAGAACAATTTGGAAGTCACAGTCAAGCTTAATGCATTTCTATTTAGGGTTCTAATGTCTGGCAAAAAATAATATCTTTATCATTTATTTAATACATAAATGGTTCTTATTCTTGTCAGAGCCCCCAAAGCTTGGCACAGGAATGGCCATCCATTAATCACTTCGCCCTTCAGTGAAGTGCTGCCATCCAGTCTGTGAGGACTGTGAGCACGTGGCTGGACTCAATAAAAACTTGGAAGGCAAGTCCTGTTAAGGACAGTATAATTGGCATTTTTGTAGGTACAGATGATGGGACAGAAACAAAGAGGTCATTTCCCTCTTGGTTGTACTAATCTTATTAAGGTAGAAATAACTTTTGAAGGGGATATATAGGTCTATGGTGGAAGTGCCAAGTCCTAACGTTGAGTACGCCTTGGGGCACTTCACATAATGCTGACATAAAGTTCTGATAAGAGGAATCTGTGTTGCCTTAGAATCTAATATAGAAATTACTATCTTCCTCAACCCAAATTTTCTTGCTCCTAGTCCCCATCAACTATGCTGTTCTCCAGACTTCAAGTTATCAAAGCAGGTTTCTAACCTGCATTTCTCTGCTCTCTCTGATGTTCACTGATAAGTGCATGACTGAATCTGCCAATTTCTCTGCAATCCCTTGCTGTCCGCATGACTAGCACTTAGTCAGTTTTTTGAGGTTACTCCCAGGAGCCTTGTTAATAGGTCCTTCAGGCTGTAAACATTCTTGTTGTTCCCTTTTACAAATGACCTTACCCTTCTTTCATACTTTCACTGAGAGAGAAGACATTTTTTCTAACACTGTGACATTGTTTATATTTGACTCTCAAGGACAAATACAGTGTGGTATCAACTCTCCTGTCTTATCTCCCATTATTTCTCAAAATGTTCTTTTTCCTACAGCTAGCAGTATCCTCTTTCTACCAGTCTTTCACCCAAGGGTCTTTGCAGATCCTCTTCTCACTGGAAGTTTCAACCTTACGTCCTTCAAATTTCTGTTTCACATTGATTTAAAGTTAGGGCATGGTCCGCATGTGAGATATATCATTTACACCGGGTCTGATGGGGGTTTTGAGAGCTAAACATACTGTAGTTGTATGTAAACAATCCAGATCCTAACTATCCTTGCTGCAGTGTCCTTTTCCTAGCTATTGGGGGCAATGACAGCGAGAAGTTCACAGATTAGTCTCTCTCCATGACTATCCTTGGTTGAGGAGAGTGGCTTTATCCAAGGTCATGGGAGAAGCTCATTTGATACAGCTAGTTGTTGTAGAAGTATAGAAATCTGACCTCCTTTTCTCTATTCAGAACAACTCTGAATGACCATCCCAGTTTGAAAACGATATCCCAGCTTACCTATTATCTTCTTCCTCAATCCTGCCTTTTTCTCTTCTCTCCACACAGGTGTTGATATTGAGGGAACTCCCTAAGAAACTCCCACTATGTAAATCTCTCTCTGAGTCTGAGTTCTAGAGAACCATTCTGTAGCCTCTACTTTAAGATAACAGCTTATTTTTATTTATTTATTTCTATTTTTTTTTTTTTTATGGTTAAATGGGTTATGTTAGTCTAGAGGTAAGGAAGTCAGACTATGGTGGCTATATCTCATCCCTCCGGCAATCACTAAGCATCATCTGTATACCTACAATAGCAAGGCTTATTAAATACATACTCTATGACAGTTAAATGACAATTTATCCCTGTTACCAGGAAAAAGTCTTGCCTATAGTACACACTCAGGAGACATTTTTGAACATATGAATATACATGTTAAGTTAGCTATAAATGTCTACATTAAATGAGTTAATTTTGAAATTGCTGAAAAGAGAAGGTACAAAGTCTTATTTGAGCAAGCTCAGCAAAGAAAAGTGAGAAAGGGACACTGAATAAAAGAAAGAGAATAATGGCATTTCAGGGGTAATAGGATAGAGCACTATAAAATATAAAATGGTCATTCAAGAAAAAACATAATTTTTATTTTAATAAAGGCATAAATATTAAAGTATAATGAGTTCTATTGCTTTTTTATTCAATATATTTTAATTCAAACAAAATGAGTTTTATATAAACAATATAGCCTTCTATGTGTGAAATATAGATAAATAAGATGTAAAAAAATAAGATCTTAATTTTGGTAAGGGTATGACATAATAATCATCTTAATATTATTAGAAGAATAAAATATCAAACACTTTCTAGAAAGCATTTGACAATGTACTTCAATAGCTATTTAAGATGTTCATACTCTTTCACCAAGGAAAAATCCATGTCCCCTCACAGAGCTCTACGTTTAATAAAATAATCAACAATGGAGCAAATATTTATACACATAAGTGTTTATCAAGACATTATTCTGGTAAAATATGAATATAATCTCAACATATAGTTAGCCAATAAAGCAAAAGATAGCTTATATGGTTGCATATAATGCCAATGGCAAAATACTCTTTTGATGACATATAAAAAGTGAAAAAATTGGTATATAATATTGGAAATACAATGTCTATAATTTTGAACATTGCTTTTTGTGTATATATATTTAATATTCATAAAACAGTTAATTTATTCACACTTTAATAGGCAAATAGAAGGCAGTTTCTTTATTTTCTCTAACCAATATGGCCTCCTTCACAAGGCATGCCCTACTGGAAGGAAAATAATTTATTCTAAACTTGATCAATATTGGTCTGCTAAACACAAGTGCTCTGTCTTCTACTTCTACGCATATTCTTGCCCAGGATAATGCAAAAAGAGAAATAGGTGAATAAGGGGTTTCATGTCCTTGGGGAGTCTTTTGACCTTCATTGGTTCATGATCTGAAATGACTAGTCTCCTAGAATGGTGGCCCTTGAGGAACAACTTTCTCCTTTTTGCTCTTTGGGGCAACCAGAGGGTCATATTATTGACATCTGTGGTCTCAACTGTTGTTTTAGTTATAAGCGCACCAGTCATGATGATTTCTTTATTCTTACTCAGGAGAGATGCTCATCCATCCCATTTTTCCATCTTCTCTGCATACCCTCAAAAATAGATAAAATTTCTTGATCTCTTGAATATCAGGCAAAGTCAAGAATTATGGTACCTGCTTCAATCTCAATATCTACATGCCTCCTGCCACTACTTCACACTCCATGCTATGTTAGATACAGCTCTAAGCCAAACCCCCAGTTCCAATTTTGTTTATCCATATAAGTCTTGGTAAATATACTACTTATACTAATATTTGGTGGTTCCTTCATAACTCTTTAGATATTCTTAAATTTGCCTGTTCTTCACCCCTGAGGCTGGTCTTAAGGTAGAGATGTGGAATGACCAGAACACTCTTTTTTAACCTTCTAGCTGTCTCTTTCTCCTGTCTTTCCACAATCAGTGTACCCAAAAGAGGAAAGAGGTAGTTATCCAATACTCTATATCATATCCTAAGTTCTAGAATGTATTAACTCTTTGTTCAAGTCCACGTATGCATAGGCCATAATTAATTGTTACAGAAATTTGGAAAATATCTCTTTCCTTTTGAATTCCCACTTCCTAGGGTTCATGGCAAGTCCAAAGCAAAAGTCAGATTTTTATTATGATGATTGTTTTTAATGGACTCCAGAAATACAGCATTGTAAGTCGATACATAAATTTTTCTTTTCATAGTAGAATTCAACATCTCCTTCCTTAGAACAGTAAGACTCATGATTCAGTCTTAGAGATGGGAGGCTGCAAGCAAATAGAACTTAGAGATAAAAGTCCATGCTTTTAATATTTCCAACAATTCCATTACAAATATAACCATTCAAATTGACTGAAAATTATATAAACATGTTAAGAGTTAACTTCAGCTATTCAGAATAGGAGGAAATTTTATTTTTATTTTTATAGGTTTGGAGTTTTCATATAATCCAAAATAAGTATGTATAATATTTATCCTGAGAAAAAAAATGCTGAAAGAATTGTTATTGATCTAACCCCCTCTTTAAAATTCCTCTCCCCTGGAAATAAATAAAGCCAAAACAACTTATTTTACAATAAATCTGGCTGAAATAGTCTAAACTATTAGAGGAAAAAACTCAGCAGTTTTCCTGATAATCAGAATATTTCAAATATACTTATTGTTAGTATTTATTTATTTTAAATAAATATTTCTCAGGACGATAAGTGTGGCTCACAGTAGAGTTCTTCATCATTTTATAGTGGGTCTTTCATTGCACAACATGCGGCTTTGATTCCTTTTGCCAATAATATTTCATCCAAGACTTTTTGTTCCCATTAATTATCATACATAAGAAGGGATTTTTTGTTATTTTTATGGTTCCAAGTCTCACATAAGGCACACAATAGGGATTTTTGTGGGGTGGGACATGGAGATTTAGAGAAAGACAGATCTCAGTGGACTGGCATATCTGTAGCCAAGAAGATGCTACATAACTACAAGCAGATATTAGAGACAAAATACAAGTCAAATTATCAATTGTCTATGACACACAATGTTTGATCTGTAGATGTTCTATTGTCAGGGATTTTAGCAAATGGAAGTCCAACTTCTGTACTTCAAAAAAGGTCACTCAATCATTGCCTCATTCAATCTCATTTAATCACCCCATAAGAATTTATTAAATACATACAAGTCATTGTGCCAAGTGTGATCTGGAATGCAATGACCAATAGAAAAGATCATAAGAACTACACAAATGGTTCCTGCTCTTATAATGCAGTTAGATGAATGTGTAAACAGCTAACTGTATTAGAGAAGTGAAATAAAGAGGGCCCCAAGTTTTTATTGTATTTAGTTAAATGATAGCTACAAATTTGAAAGATAGCTCAAAATCATAGAATCCAAGATTGTTCTTAAAGAATAAATAAGATGTCTGCAAGCAGAGAACTATAGGAGAGTGTCCAAGCTGAAGGAAGTGATATGTTACTACTCTCATTTACTCATGTTTTTGTCATCATAAACCACCAATATCACTTATCGAATTTCTCAGTCACATCAGCTCTTCTTTCTTATTTTCATTGTCATCATCGATTGTCAGTCTATTGTAGTGATAACTTTGTAAGTCCTTAGTATTAAATCTCATGTAAGTATTTATTGTTTAACCACGTGCCAGGAATTGTATTAAGCATTTTTTGTGCAATCTCAATTTGGAGGTTCAATGTGTCCTAGTATTAATCTGACTTTACAGAAGATTCTGAGAATTGCAGAGGTTGGTGGATAAACCAAAACTTGAATCCAAGTGGCCTGACTCTTAAGAATATGCTATCAATAGCCTGGGCTCTTCAGATACTCATCTTGCTCTGCATCAGGGCTCAGTTTACTTTGCTTTGAGGCCAAATCTAGCTGGTGACTATTTTTGTAAATAAAATTTGTTGTGACACATGTAGTCACATACGTTGACATATTATCTCTGGTGTATTTGCCTTATGATGGCAGAATTAGTGCCAAAACCAACAGTTGTGACAGAGACCATCTGGCCTGGAAAGTCTAAAATATTTACTGTGGGGACCTTGACAGAAAAAGTTTGCATAACTTTGAAGCCTCCTGGTAGTCTGAAGTTTTAGAGAGCTCTAGTATATTGTCTGTTGTTGTAAATATTAATTCACTAAAAAATATTGGTTAAGTGTTAGGTACCAAGCACTCTTCTAGATGCTGTGGTAAAATCAGGAAGCAAAATAGATGAAGTACTTATATATCGTCAGACGTAGAGAAAGGGGAGACAATTCACAAGTTAAGAGACCCAATAAATGTACATGATATTATTAAAAATGAATAATGCCATAAAATCAGTAAGTTAAAATTGTGAGGCAGAGTGAGATTGGTATTTGTGTATGTGCTATCCCTTGGGTGGTCATGAATGGCCTTGGTGAAGAGGGGTTTGATAAACCAGGACCCATGATAACGTGAAGGGTTAGCTGTGTGTAGCTAAAAGTTAAGAGTATCACATATAAAACAGGAAGTGCAAAGACTTGATAGGAATGAGCTTGGTATATTCAAGGAAGAGGAAAAAAGCTAGTGAAGCTTATGAGGCAAGGCAAGGCAAGATGTGGTATGATTCAAAATAGACATGTAAAGTGGGTCAACATATATGGGACAGCTACCCTAGAGTCTCTGGACCTTTATCAAACTTGGTGCTGAGAAAGAAAAACATACATACATACATAGATACATATATATGCATACATACACATTTATATTTAATTTATGGTAAACCACTGAAATATTGAGATTGCTTCTGCAGCAATCTCCTGACTATTATGCATAGCCTCTCCTGACTATTATGCATAGTTATTAACCTTAGTTTACCTACTACTTGGATTTTAAAGTCCCACTCAAATATCATTTGTTAGGGAAAATCTTTAATAAGCATTTATTGATTATCTAATGTGCCAGCTACATACCAACTCTTCTATGGCTACAAGAATAAATATTTCATTTTTTCTATCTTTCAGAAATTTGAAGACTTAATAAATATTATACATTATTAACCATAAAGCATGCAGTCCTTGTTCTGTCATAAGTATGGTCAGTGTATCACAGACTATAAAAATAATGCAAAGCAATGTGAGTGTGTTATATTTAAGATGCCTTCCCCTTCATCCACTTTTAACCTACTTTGCATTGCCTCGTGCTCCACAATTCTGTGAATGAGGAAAGAAAGTATCTGTAAACCTTTAGTTTACAGATGGAAACAATAAGCCTTATAAATTATAAAGAGCTTTTTTGTGAAAATCTAGTAGTTACTAGAGAATTGAGCTATGACTTGTATTTAAAATAAAAATCTAGTCTGTACTATACCTGACACAATAATGACAAAAAAGCAACCCTCATTAGATGACAAATGAGAATCTTTTAAAGCACCACTAAGTTTTATACAGCTTTCTGTTTAGCAACCTCATTGGTTCAAATTGAACCTCTTTAGGATCTCTGACATTTTAATGTTTACCTTGGTTAAGACATTAAGAAATAGGCAAAATGAGTAAAGAAGTTCACAGAAGGATGTTTAAAAATTATGAGAAAAATCTGTTCAATTTGATTTCCAACCCTCATACGAGTATCTTGGAAGTCACCATTCTGTCCTAAGAAATTAAAAGATGTATAGACTAAAAATTCAACAACTCTTCTCAGATCAATTAGAGATGCAAACACAAGACAAAACGTAGCCACCAAGACTGGAGAGCCAGGAGAATAAAAGGAATCAAGTCTTCCCAGAGCAGAGACCCTGGAGCAGAGACCCTGGAGCGGAAACAGGGTGGGCACCAGTTTGGGTCAGGAAAACCTGAACTTTCACTGCCACGATGCTGGATTTTAGTGCAGACAACTGAGAGTTTAAACTCTAGGGACCTCAGTCATAGGGGACCCCCATTATCTGGTGAGACTTACCTCCAGGAACTTCATAAATATAGAAGAAAAATACTGATGTTGCTGGATGGGGTAGGGGAAGAACCCATTTTGAAACACCTGTCTTCTCTCAGGAGAAACAAATTAACAAGAGTCTAATGAGCTGAGGGAAGGGAAATACCCGACTTCAGCCCACACTCTCATCCTTCCCCACTTGATTAGATTTACTATAATTTCCAAAGTTAATCCAAGACCAATTGGAGTGAGGGGGGAGGTCTGGAAGAGGTGGAGTGGGTTCAGGTTGGAGCAGGACTATGGTGGGGGCTGATGGAGTGTAGGTTCAAAGGTGAGAAATGGAAAAAATACCAGTCAAAGAATGGATGTATGGTAATCATATTCCTAAAAGAGAGGTGGGATGTAAAACAGAGATAATTGTGAAGTTCATAGTCCAGGGCCTCCCTCACAGCTCACCAGCACATTTCTCAAGTTCTATTGAAAGCAGTTCTTTTTACGTGGTGTACCTTGTCCTATCAAGAAAAAAAATACAAGTACTATCTGTTCATGTAGAAAAATCTATATACCAATAATCAATGAATATATCATGATCATAACACTTTAGATGAAAAAGATCTTCCTGAATAATTTAGCTAATTTCTTCTGCTTCAAAACAGGAAACGGATAATAATACCAAAAGTAAATACTGGACAATTCATTACAAGCCTAGCTGCTTCCTCTTTAGGAAATTGCAAGAAATCAACTTTCTTTTCTTTGCACCTCACTCATTATACAGACATCATGGGCTTGGGAGAGGAATGCATCAGACTAGAGGTGATCTGGACACTAGATAGACTCTGAGGGCAGGGCTCAGAATATGCTGCAAGGAAATGCATGGCCTCAGACACAAATAACTCCATTTGATTAAACTGTCATTGTCAAGTGAAAGTAAAATTAAAAACACGGAGACCTTGTCAAGTAAAGACATAGAACACAAGCTTGCACAGATCATAAGAAAGCAGTTGCTCAACACTCAAGACTCCCATTTCTGCTGGTGGTGAGAGTGAACCAACTTGCAAAGCCTGACTCCTACCTGTCTCCACAGGCCCTTCTGTTTACATAACCTACCAGTGCTCTCCATACTTGGGCCCAGATGCTACACACCTCTTGGGAGACATTTGATGCACACACATTTCTAATTTTTTGAGATTTTATGAATAAATGACTCCTATTCATTAATTAAGGTTAATTGTAGTATCCTAGAGGAAACTATCTTATTTTTAACCCTGCAAGCAGTTTGAGTAGTTTGTAGTCATCAATACTTGTTTATGTGATTAATTTGTATTCAACTACTTTGCCCTTTCACCTGAAGGGGTTAGGCTAGCCCAAGAAACCACTTGAGTGGAGTCTTTTCATCACAAAACCTCTTAGATTGTAGCTTCTGTATCTGGGGACAAAAGAAAGGAAATATGTTATTTTCTCCAACCCATCATTCCCACGGAAGGGCAAGAAGCAGCTTTTGGTCCCATCCCCCATAAGAGCTGCATTTATGGATCACTTTTGACATCTGGAGGCAAAGACAAAATATTTTATGGGAAAAAATTTAGACCTCATCAAATTCTATTTTTGTCCCCAAATCAGCAGTTTCTGTGTTTAATTAAGAAGAAAATAGAGACATTGCACAAATGAGTTAAGCCTGAGCTGACATATCCTGGTATTATATTAAGAAACATTCATGGAAACGTGCTGCAAATTAACAAAACCGCTCCCAGAATGTGAAATGAAACAAGCTGACTAATCCTTCATTTAGAGATATGAATTATTAATTGGTAATGCATTAAAACCAAACTTAATCCCATTGAATCTCAATGTTCCAGACTTGAGAACAGTGAAATCAGAAAGCCTGTCTCACATGTACTCCACATCCTCCCTTCCAATTACAGTTTGCACACAATTTCATGACCATATGGTTATCTGTAAAAACATACATGTGGAGTCAGGAGTTGCGGAGAGTTGTTCAAATTACGTTATATTCCAGGTGTACAGCTTCTAAAGTTTTGTGGAACTTCTTTCAGACTCAAAACTGTATTCTAAAAAAAGAAGTATTGCACTCAATGCGTCCTGGAACTCCTTAAACTATGTAATTCAATTATATTGAATCCAGAATAACACCTTAAAATAGAAATTTCTTCTTCTGATCTCTCTGAAATATATGATTCTTCACAATAAAGATTATATTCTGAACTTATTCCTTTGCCTTCTTACCATTCAAGCTCAAACTTTTTCTAAAAAGCTACTGACTTGATAAATGAAAGAAATAAGCAAAGCCATTTATCCTGAAAATATCCAGCTGGTGTAAGATTTTGGCCTACAGTACATACTAATTAAATAGAGAAACATTTGAGATAAAAAAAACTTAATTTACTAATTAAATGACAAGTACTCTTCTCAAATTGTCCCTTTGGCTTACTGTGCATTTCAAGAATTAATTAACAACACAATCAGACTACAGTTGTGAAATGCCAATATGGATGTGATTTGAAGATGCAGCTTCTGTTTTCCATCATGAATTCATGGGTTGTTGTTGGGTGATTTTTTTTTTTTAATGGAAGTTGCACCCTAATGAAGATACTGGGTCTTTCAATTTGTCTGTGTAAAATTAAAATGAGCTTGTGGAGTCTTGCAAGCTCGGCACACAACTCAGTGGTACATTTAATGGGGCATTGCCTAGCCTCTGACACAGGCATGTGTCTTGATTAGATTTCTTTAATTGTTTACTAGAAATGAGAAACATAAAGTCAGTTTGGGCTTTGATGATGTCCATATGTTGAACACTTTTGAACTGGGTGATAATAATGCCTCTTGGGTATGGAACCAACTCATCTGATACACTGAGTTCAAAGTAGCTTAATGCCCTGAGGTAATGGGGAGAAGAAAACCAGAAATGTGCTTTTGCTTTTTTTCTGTCATGAAATATAAGGTGGTCAAAGAACAGTCTTTAAAAATCCTGTGAAGGCTGTTACTTTTGGTAAAATGTTCTTTCTTCTTCTCTCTTTCTTATTCTATTCTGTCCTCACCCATCTTCCATCCTGTCCTAAAAGGCCACAATGCAGATTTCTCATGCCACGGCTCTGTCTCTAACAGTGACAGGAAGTGAAATGATGCTAGGTGGGCACCACATGGGATGGCTGGAAGGTCCTGGCAAGAGTTGGTGACAAGAGTTAGCAGTAAGATGAGGAAAAGTTGAAGGCAATATCTTCCCAATAGGAATGCTCCCATCCAACAGTGAAGTTCAAACATCCACGAGTAACATGCTTAATCCTGGAAGGGTTCCTGGAAAGTATTCAGGGCACTTTCTCTCACTCTTCTTTATCAAAATTTGCTTTGAGAAGTGTCTTAAAAATAACTATTTACCCTTTGCTGTAATTCCTAATCTGTAATTATTTTCTCACATACTTGTACTTTAATCTGGATATCTGAAATAGAACAAATGATTTTTTTTTCCTTTTGGAAAGACATTTCAGACTTTAACTTAGTTGGCTACAGTTAACCCATTGGAAGAATATACTATTCCTTTCAGAATCTCATCAGTTCTTTCACATGAGGCTACTGGATCAAGTTGAACACCATTGTAATGCAGTCCTTTACAAATATGTACTTTTTATTTCATCATGAAAAACAGCCTCCTACCATCTAGTAATAAACACAAGTCCCCAGGATGGCTGTAGATATGATTACCTTGACAGCAATACTTTGATTTTCTGGTCATTGTAGGACATAGATCCTCATTAGATATAATTGTGATAAACTTCCACAACTTAGCAAGAGGTACAAATGAAATTGTGAGGTCTAGTGAATATTAAAATAAATTATGTTCTTTCACTTTATCCTTATGTTTTTTATATTAATATCGTGTTCATCTCTTTCACTCTAGGTAATGTTTTTGATCAATTTATTTTTATCTTCATACTTGGGAAAAAATCTTATGAGTAAGGCATAGTATTTATTTCATCATCCTTTTCCCATTATCACTCCTACTTTAAATCTTATGATGTCCTGTTTTGTATCTGTTCATTCATTCATTTATCTATGTATTCAAAAGCATTTATCATTATAATGACACTAATAATCATAATAGGTACAATTTCTGGCTACTTGAATTGTACTAATGTGTTTGAAATTATGGACATAAAATTAGGGACATTATGCACTTAAAATCTTGAAGTGTAATTGAATAAATGTCAGCATAAAGCATAGTACTAAATTTTATTTAAAGAGAGACAACTAAGAGATTTAGGAATATAGAGCCAAGGCAAATAACCCAGTTCCAAGATCCAACAAGTTTTTTTTTTTTTTTTAAGTAAATGACAACATTTAGTAGCCTTACTGTGCCAGGTTCAAGATTTTGATGTTTAGGACTAAACAGTGATTTAAAACAGAGTTTATTTCCTGGAACTTGAGACTATTTGGGTAAAGAGATTGATGAGCAGGCAATTAAACTTGTTCATATGTGTCATACATCTAGTCTATTACATCATACATCAAGCCCATAATTATAAAGAGGAAGTTCAAGATAGCTTTCCAAGAAACTTCTGAACTCAGGTCTCAAGAATCAGTAGTACTTTATGTCAGTTTAGGAGAGTGAACAGTATATCAAACAAGAAGAAAGTCCATTGCAAGTCTGAGGAAGTAAGTACCAGGAGAGCAGTGTTTTTAGGAAACTGTACACAAAGTCATTTTTTAATTCCTCATGACTGAAGTCTCATATGTAAGGCAATTAATGGATGGAACTGGCAAATTGGTATGGTGGTTGGGAAGCTTTCAAAACTTGTGCATTTTTAAAAGATGTTTGGACAATATCATGAAGGCAAAGAAAACTAAAGAAGGTTTTATAAACGATGAATAACAAGTCAGTATTTATGAAGTTGCTTTGCCCTATTATAACTGAACTTGAGCTGGAATCCAGATATCAGTTATTTTCCCCAGTTCATTCTTTGAACTTACTACCTGAGTTTGTTCTTACTCTGTGAGTTCTTTGTGACACTTCAACAGAAGCTTTGAAATTATTTTTTTTGATCTTCTAAGCTGAAGACTCTAAGTCCATCTTGGTAATTATGTCCTGATTGTTATGATTTCGGCAGTTTTCAACTGTAGAAGTGAGTGAATGCCTTTTAAAAATAGTTACAGTATAGCAGAAGAATTTCTCTATGAGAGATTAGAGTGACATCATTCCCATGTTCCTAGTCATACAAGCAAGTTGAATGCTCTAGGAGATAGCTGTAGGAAGGATACAACACAGATGGATGGTATTAATCATGTTTCTAATTGTATTAACTTGATGCATGCTTATATAGATACATCTTGTTTGTACAACCTGATCACATGCTCGAGGCACTTCGTCTTGGCCTCCTGTCTCCCTCACGATCTTCAATTCTCAGAAGTCCTTCTCCTGGGATGCCCTTTAAAATACAAGACAACTATTCAGAATTTCTACCCCCAACCAGTCCCCTGATAGGGCTCTCACACTTTGGATCACTATGTACTTGGTCTAATGACTCCAGACAAACAGATTCAAGACAACTTGAGATATGGCCCAAAGTCTAATAAAATTATTCAAACTAGCCAATCCTAAATCTGTGCATGCTACCTTGCCCATTCCTTTCTAAGGAAATCACAATGACAGTGTTTGATGACAGTACACCCTTCTCCTTTTGTGATAGTCAATTCCAATGATTCCTTATGTCGGTCTCCTATGTGACATGGATTCCCTCTCTTGGGATCTGTGAATATAATCAACTATCTCAACAGCAGCAGTTGTCTCCTGATTTATTGGACTGACCATACCTAAATAATAATAATACCAATTAAAACATCCCCTCATTGTATAACTGTTCAATGAGCTCAGAATTTAGTTTGTCAGTTTTATGCAAGGAATCTCCTTTGATCATTTCTCCAATCCTGACAGTAAAGTGCTTTAGCTGTGATGCCTCATTTTTCAGAGGAAGAAAGACACTAAGCTGTCAATTTGCTTGGAATCATGTGGTTTTCAGGTGACAGAGCCAGCACTGAAAATCAAATGTCCTGATGTAATACAAGAGTGTGATAACTATGTCAGGGTTGGCTGTATCCTGAAAAGACAGAGAAAATAGGGATTACTGAGTTATCAGATCTTGAAAATGGGAGCAAATTAGAATACAGGGCCATCTGAAATAGTGCCATGTCTGATTAATCAAAATAGGGTATATATGTAATAAATCAAATTAATTGGATAACAAATGTTTCTAAGTAAAAAAAACTTAGAACTATTAGTATCACATGAAAATGATTCATGTGTAATTAATATTTTCTAGGCATATAAACCTATGATAGAACATCTTCAAAATGCTTGTTCTCTGAAATAGTTAAGTTCTTCCACTGCCATCCTATTAATTTTAATCATTTCATGAGTAAAATCTTTATTGTGATAAGATATGAAGGAGTACAGATCATAAGAATGAACTTGTCCTTTATTCTAAATTGATGAAAATTGGACAGGACATTAGATATGACCAAATCCAATTTCCTTTTTTTTTTTTTTTCATTAAAAAGATTCAACTATACTGAAATGCTATTGTCCAGACAGTGGTAGACTTTTTTTTAAAAAAAAAGGTGTGGTAGTTTTAATCTGTTTTATAAGTCTGCATACCTCCCCTTTGTTAGCATTACATGTCTATGCCTTCTGCCATGAGACTCCATGACATTCTCTTTGAGAGTAGACAGAATGTGTTACCTTGCTCCATTTGCACTAAATTTGATCATTCCAATAGGAGTGTTCATCTCAATATTTTGAGTCAAAATGTCAATAGGTTTCTCATGTTTCTACCCACACTCTTGTCCTCCTGTCATTTTCCAAGAGAACACACTAGGAGTGGTCATCAGCCCAAGGAGCATGAGATATCCAGTGGAAACAAGCTAAACCCAGTCTGAAGTTGAAGCCAAAATGAGCAGGGCTCCAGGCAACCAACTGATTTGAGAATGAGAAAAATAAATATTTACTTATTGCTCTAAGTCACTGAGGTTTGGGTGCTGTCTCTCAAGGCATTATTGCAATATTTGCTGACTCATTCCCCAGATCATCATCATTTTTCTCTCTTCCAAGCCAAGGTTCTTTTGATTGCACATGTGTTCATTTTTATGAATTTGGCTTAGCTAGATACTGTTTTCTAAAGAGGTATAAAATACCTAAAAAAAATGCGATCTTATTTACTTTATTTTAGGGTTCTTGGTATCTTATAGGAAAACAACATTTGCCAAGTGCAAAGCATGCTGGAAATAATCCAGAACTTATATTTGACTAAAAATTAGATTTTCTGTACTCTAGGGCTGACTCTTTATAGACTGAATAGCTTACTTATATAATTCAGAATCCTCTAACTAAAATAATGAGCTTTTCTGTATCTATTTGATTTCTAGGAACCTATTTATAGGCTGAGTAACTCATTTATCCTGTTTTAGTTCCTTGAGTCCAAATCAGGCAACAGCTCTTCCCCAAATTGTTCTTCAACTGCCTTATATTTTTTTCCCCATAAATTGGTAAACTGATTAAAAACCCACCTTTAGTACTCTGAAAGAGTTAGTTCTCTTAGGAAAATACATTGCTTATTAAATATCCCTATTAAACACATGAAAAATTCTAACGTGCACATTTGGATGGATTTGTAAAGTTACTAATGTGTCTCATTTTAACACTGATAGTATGATTTATGAAGTGATTTCACATCTATTATCTTAATTGAGTTCATCAGCATAGGGAATGTTGTACCATTCTGAGGGCAGAACTGACACTGGAGAAATTAGCTCTGGTCTTATAGGCAGGAAATGACCTGCTTCAAATCTCATGTACATCCCCAAATATCTCACCAGAGTTGAGCAGAGACGTGATGTGAGACGAAGAGTATGGGATGGAACACAAAGTGACTAATTCTGGTGCTGTCAGGGAGCACTACGACTAAGAAAAGAAGGCAATTCCAACTCCTCTGGTGCAAGGAGACTCCTTTGTACTCATATCACTTGGTATTCATTGCATCATTCAGGATCAAAAAGGAAAATGATCTTCTCTAGGCAGTTAAAGAGAAAATCAATGTGGGAAAGCTATCATATGGAAGGGGAGATAGGAGATGATAAGGTGACCCAGAGATTAGCAAGATGACGATACTACTAGCACCCAGTGCCAGTCTGATGGGACAATGGAAAGAAGAAGTTCCCAGATCTTAGAAGCTGAAGTCACCTATGTGAGATTCAAGCTGGGAAGGAGGTGATGCTCTGAGAGAACTGGAGTGAAAAGAAGACATTCTGAAAGGACACCACCAGTCAAAAGGCAGGAAAAAATGCCTTCCCTTCTGTGCTCCTCCTCTTTTACAGTCTCCACCACTGCTATTCTCTGGCTAAAGCTAACCTGAAGCAAGTTGGAAATAGCTTGCAAGTATCATGCTCTGCCATATTCAGCTGGCCTGCCAGGGTAAAGAGAGGAAACCAAGAGGCGAGAACAGCAAAAAACAGGTTCAGACCCTGTTCGATTGTAGAAATCACAGAGAAGCAAATTTTAAAGATATTCCTGGCGAGCAATGGGACTCAGGTTAGGTGACTGGACAAAATGGCGGGCATGACTATCAAAAGTGGGAAGTGGAGTTAAGAAAGAGACACTGAAATGAGATGCATAATCTGTCTGAAGAAATCCTTCTGTGTTCATAGACTTTTGCTATTGCTGTCATTTCACAAACTTTGTACATACATTCTTTAATTGATTCAACTCTTTATGACTTGAAAATCCTGATAACCTGTCTTCTTATCCCATGACCCCTTGTAAAAAGCAGGTGGATGAATATGAATATTAGAATCAGTGTCACACAAAGTCATGGCAGTGGGGCTCGGACCAAGTCTCTCCCTGGCTGTCTCTGATCAGTGAAGGAGACATGAGGCCAATGAACTGGTCCTGCATGTTTAGCAACATCTTTGAAGCTGGAATCCAATGTACAAAGAACATGCTAGCCAGGGGCACAGGGATGGAATGGAAAAGTACTCCTGAAAATGTGTCCAATTTATTTCAGCTGTCTCCCATCAGCATGCTTTTCTGCTTTCCATTTATTACCTTTTATAGTCACATCTTCAAATAAGAGATGAGTGAAAATAAAGTTTTTAAAATGAATGTCACACACCCATCTTCATACATATGCATGTAGAAATCAAGAGTTAAAGGCACACTTAGAAAATGCAAGAGTATATAAAATATACACGCATCTGCTTTGAAGGAAAAACTTGATTACTTTTTATTTAATTAACTTTGATTTTTCTGTCTCATCTATTGGTTCCCACAGAAGAAAACAGTAATAAATCATTTATAAGAATAGCCTAATCCTTTCTACTGGGAAATACAGCCAGACAGACTTTCTCATAAATTGTTTAGAATAAAGTAAATCTCCAGTGATTTTCTCTGATATGTGTGTTTAAAAGAAAAAAATAACAGCTAGAAACTTTGAAAGATGATTTTATTGGGTGGTGGTGAATGGGATTTGCCAAAAGGGGAGGACAGTCATGTTGGGAGAATCTATGCATTTGAACAAATAATGATGTAAGTTACATATTCTTTCTAAAAAACACTGACTGTCACTTGGAAAACAAAAACAAGAGTTAGATCAGAGGCTAGAAACTACAAACAAAAATTAGTGATGGCTGTAAGGAAAAAACTGTAAAAAATATTTTTGTATCCCGTTGGGCTTTTCATGAGATTTTCTCTTGAAGGGGACTTATGTCGTACTATTGCTGGATCTCCAAGCCAAACATTCTGAAACATTCTCTTACTCATCAACTGGAAAAGAAACAACTTTTCATCCTGACTCTGGTGAAGTGCCTCCTCTTGAAAAAGATTTTCTCAGAACTCATTATTTAAACATGACTTGTTAGTTTTTTTTTCCTTTAAAGGAAAATCAATTATTCAAATTAAAAAATGCAAGGGGAATGCTTAACTTACCTAAGAGAAACAACTGTCCTAAAGAACATAAAATATGCTTTAAAAAAAAGGCAAACAGATGATGTGCTAGCTCAGTGTCGCTCATTTCAATTCAGGGCCTACAGGTCTCTTTCGTACTTTCTTTTATCATCATATAAGGTGATTTGCAAGCATTTTCATGATTGCATTCGAGTTCTTCCTTATGCATTTCCGTTGGATAATGACTTTGGCCCATTATATGCTATCATTCACATTTTTAAAGAAATCATTATATGTGATTAGACTTTCTGCAAGCTCATGTTGAAAACTACTACATTAATATACCTCATTTTACTTAACCAATAACTTAAGATTGAACATTTATATTATTTTCATTTTTTCTTCATTACAAACAGTGCTGTAATGATGCAATAGACATCTTAATAAGAAAGTCTCAAAATATTATCATGATTGGTTCCTTCAGAAGCATTCCTACAGTACAATACTTGCTCAAAGACTATGCACAGAAAGTTTTCAATATATATTTACAACTAGCCATTTTTTTTTTACCATTTTGTACCATTTTTACTCCCATTAATGATGAAATAATACTTTTTAAAAAATTTCCCTACCAGCTGTGAGCATTAGCATTATTTCAATATTATTTTTACTATATACTTTGATTACTGGTAGAATATAAATATTTTTCGTTTATTTTATACTCACCTCTATGTACTGACTGGTGAAATTGTATTCATATATTTAGCAGTAACACCAAAATGTGCTAACTTGTGTACACGAGGCCTGGTGCAAGGGATTTGGGATGTAGAAGCTAATGTGAGGCAAGAAGCATGACTACAAGGACATTACAGCTTAGCAGGGTAAGAGTATCCTGTCAGCAGGGTGTCAGAGGGTTTGGAAAACTGAAATGTTTCAATGAATTTATTTAGAGGTAGAGACGTGCCGATTAATGATGAAGAGTGGTCACGTTCTTTTTGTGTTTTGTTGCTTTTGACTTTTAAGTTGTATTAATCTCTTTAAAATAGTATTGTATCATCAGAGATATTCATAGAAGATGTTCCTAATTTGCTATTTG
Organism: Solenodon paradoxus; assembly: GCA_004363575.1. NCBI lineage: Eukaryota > Metazoa > Chordata > Mammalia > Eulipotyphla > Solenodontidae > Solenodon > Solenodon paradoxus. Next base: position 27,232 of record RJWH01001064.1, read on the forward strand.
TTTTTAAACATTTTCTCTTGTCAGATTAGCAACTGATTGCCCTAAATTTTTGCTATTAGTAATACACAGAATGTATAGCCTCTCCATGAACCTTGCACCTATTCTTTATAACAAGGTAGGAAAATTCCTGACCAACATTTCAGTCAATCTTGCTTATATTTTTTATATTTAAGTTTGTATATGGATATATTTTATAGTATATAAAGTAGCTCTACAAAGTTTTCTGGGGTTTTCTCTTTTTAAGAAATTGTTTTTAACTACAGATTTTGACAATTTTGAACCAATATTTTGTTTTTAATGATTCATTCTTTTTTTCAGTGACTGAGGGAAATGTATGCTATATCAAATTGTCTACTTGAAAGATTATTGTACAATTTTACATGTACCAGCATCAGCAAGTTTAGATGATCATAGTTTTATATTTTCTAATAACATTTCATAAGACAAGATCCTCCTTCGTGATTCTTATTTCAAAAGCTACTTAAATATTCTCATTGTAGGTTTTGTTGGGGTTTTAAATTTTTTTTTATTTAATTGTTCGTACTGATTGTTACTCCCCCAAACCTGGCACTTGAATCCATAGGTACATGGCCTGTGCTCCTTCATAGAGGATTGACCCAATTGCTACTCCACCAGGACATATCTAAAGAGATTTAAGAAACAAACTTGTATATATTACATGTCTGTTACTTGTGGAAGTGATTATTTTAACAAGAATATTACCCCGGTCTTAAGACAAGCCAGGAATCCTTGCACTGTAATGTGGCATTTGATCATTTCTTGAAAGATCATTCCTTAAGGATTCACAATTGTGTGAAATTAATCAACAGTTTATGAGTATAATAAATTCCCAAAACTTTCTCCAATACAAATTAATTAAAACACTTTAATCTTTTCAATTTGTTAAATAAAAATGCTATCATTAACTATACTACATTTAATATTTTGGAAGTAACATTGGTTTATATCATTTATAGGCTTTAGTTGTACAGACTTATATAGCAATACCTGTATATATGTTACATTATACTTGACCAAACTAGACCAAAAGTCTAGTTTCCATCCATGATCAAACAATTGACCTCCATTAGCCAACTTACTCAACCCTGTTTCCTTCCTTCTAGTAACAATTATCTTGTTCTTATAGTCTGAGTCGCTTTATTTTTTTTATGCACCTATTTTTGTTTCCTTATCACATATGAATGAAATCATATTGTGCTTATCTTTCTCCATTTGCTTTATTTCACCAGCAAAATACCCTCTGGATTCATCTGTTATTGAAAATGGCAGGATCTCCTCATTTTTTTTATAGCTGCATTGCAGCTATTGTGCATATATACATTTTTTTCATTTTATTTACTTATTTATTAATAACTTTAGATTTATTTTGTTTACAAGATTATATTTATTTTAGAATATTGAAATTCAGTCTCAGTCTATGAGTATTTCATACCTCACAAGAGTTCTAATGTCAATTACTATTCTCTTTCTCTTCCTAGGTGAGTTAGGTGTAGTTATGCTTTTACTGTTTTCCCTTTCTGTTTTCTTCTTTGTTTTTTCCCTAGAGGTGTATTTTGAGATTACCCTGAGGTTAGTATTAAGAATTCTATGTTTATTTCCTATTTTTATTTGAAAGCTAATTAGTCTTACACTCATTCTAATCATTCACATTTTTATTCGTTTTTCCTCCTCTCCACTTTTTATATGTTGCTGTCTTACTGTATTTAAGCAAAATTTCTTTATACTTTATATTCTTTAGTATTTTGTGCAGAGCTGGTTTTGTGGTGATGAATTCCTTTAGCTTTTGTTTATAAGAAATTTTTTTTTTAATTTTTATCATTTCTTCAGTTCTGAATGATAATCTCACAGGGTATAGTATCATAGGTTGAAAATCTTTTTCTTATAGCACTTTAAATATACCATGCCATTCCCATCTGACCTATAGAGTTTCAGTCGAGAAATCTGCTTACAATCTTATGGGAGCTCCTTTGCATATGACTTCTTTCTCTAGCTACTTTTAACATACTTTCTTTATTTCATATTTTTGACATTTTGATGACAGTGTGGATAGATATAGGTCTGTCTGAGTTTCTTTTGTCTGGAACTCTTTGAGCTTCCTGATTCTGGAGGCTTGCTTCATTCCTCAGGCAAGGGCAGTTTTCAGCTATTATTTCTTCAAATAAAATCTTTGCCCTACCTTTCTCTGTCCTCTCCTTCTGGGACCCCTGTGATGCAAATGTTGTTTCTTTTGATGTTATCCCTTAGGTCATCAATGCTTTCGTCATTTCTTTTTGTTCTTTTCTCTCTTTGCTGTTATGCCTGAGAGCATTAACATGTCCTGTGCTCAAGTTCACTGATTCCATTGGAGGCATCATTCATTTTACTTCTGAGTTTCTCTATTGAGTTCTTTTATTTAGTTTAGTGTTCTTCATTTCGTTTTTATCTTGCTTCATTTTTTCTCTCTTTTTTGCTGTTCAATTTATCTTCCTCTATTGTTTTCTTGATTTCCATGAGTATGTTTATCACTGTTGCCCTAAATTCATCCTCAGGTAGTTTGCACATGTAGCCCTAAATTCATCCTCAGGTAGTTTGCACATGTCTGTTGTATTCAGATTTTCCCCTAGGGTTTTAATTGGATCCAACATCTCATGTATATGTCTCTTGTTTTAATTCTGTTTGGCATTCTGTTTATATTTCTGTGGATTAGATTTCCCTGCAGTGATGGTGTTGTGTGGGGTATCGACTTACACCAGAGAAGCCTGGGTCTTGGTTTGAACACTGGGAATTCTTGAGTTGTGTGGTGTCACCACTGGTTGAATTTGTTGATATTCTTAGGTGGATCATGCATTGCGACCTGAGACTTCAGCCTGTGGGGTTGGAGTTTGTGTGTGGGATGCAGAACCTTCCCCCAGTGTCCCAGCTCTGAATGACAATCAATTTGTTGCTGGCCCACAATCAGCAATCAGGCTACAGTTTTGCCTCCATCCATTGGGTAGTGTTGTTGGTAGGCTTGAAGGAAGGTACGCTCTTCTTCCTTTAATTTGGGGGGAGATTTTCTAGTGTACAAGAGCAATATGGTGGGAGGGAGTGGAAGCGGGGGAATTCCCCTAGCTGCCTTCTGGTTATGTTGATACACTGTGTAATTTTCTTTTGGTGGGGGTGGGCTCCCGCTCAGACCACCAGAGCACTGATTCTCCTTCTGTCACTCCCCTTGCTCTGTGTCTCAGTCCTGCTGGGTGGGCTCCCTACTGTCCTCAGAATGACTCCTGGGAGGCTCAGTTCTTCCAGTGGCCCCACTCCTTCTTCCACTTTTTTCTCCCTGACACTAGGATTCCGAATCTGAGATGCAGCTCTGAACCTGAATGCCTTGCCTACCTTTGTGGTGGTGATTGTTGCTGCTGTGTCTACAGCCCCCAGGTCAGCCCTTCTACACCATGTGTCTGAAGAATAAGTGGTTTCTAGCTGTTCTGTGGCGAGATCTGACATGTTCTACTAGGTTGCCATCTTCCCCGTCTTCTAGCTCATTGTAGGTATGTTGATTTGAATTGCCTTAATAAGAGTATTAAGGCAATTCACCTAAGGAAGAACTGACATATTCCCAATAGTTGTCACCACAGATTACATTCATTTTGGTGACTAACTCTTTAGTCACCTCAGACTCATTGTTATATTCCTACTTCCTTTTTCTCCTATCATATCTCTTCAGTTCCTATTCATATTAGCTAGGATTTCTGAGATGAAATACAAATATTAAATCTTATCATGACTTTTATTATTAAAATTAATGTTAACATATTTAGGTAAATGCTATTTATTGTTAACTCTTCACTTTATATATATATATATATATATATATATATATATATAAAATGAGCCTCCATTTATAAGTTTTTTATTTGATTTTACTTATTAGAAAGCTAAAATATATCTTCCCAGAATTCTTTCCAGTAAAGAACGTGCATATGATGCCTTTTGTTATATAGAACGTTTAAGAACATGGTGTTTCTTTCAGATATGAATAGCATAATTGACCTTAGTATGTTTTGGTCAGTTACTTCCCTTGAAGTCACGTAGATATATATTGCTTACCTCTTGATATTTACTAATGCAATAAAATATATGAAACCAGTCTTAACTGTGATTGCTATCTCTACTATCATCATAATTTCCTTCATGAATTTAATTTTTTATTTTATACAATTTTCTTTTCAGTTTGAAATTTAAAACTATATAAAGATGTCATTCTGATATCCACCTCTTCTTTAACATTTCTTGGTGTCTGGTGATTGGCAGATTCAGACACAAGTATTTTCCTCCCTAAAATGTTTTGCTTGTATAATTCTTTAGTCATTAACTACGTTTAGGTAGTTTTTGATATTTTTGTAAGTTACGGGGGATAGGGCATGTATCCTTTATATATATATATATATATATTCATATATCTGCCCTTTTTATATGCCATTGGTTATCACTTGAGAGAACTGTAATTTGTTTTACTTTATCTTCTATTCTTCATTACTTCTTAATTTGACAAATAAGATTTTATTCTTATCTTCTCAGATTATTCCTGTTTTATCACTGCTCACTCTTCTCTCATTACCCTACTCTTTTGAAATCTTTTATAAACATATGGAGTGTCTCTTTCTCCCTAGATTTTTATGTCTTTTAATCGGCATTTAGATTTTTCTCTCTTTCTCAGAGAAGAGTTTGTCTAGTCCATTAAAGTCTCACTATTAGATCAACCAGATTTTTGCTACATCCATATGCTCTTGGGGCCCATGCTTGAGCACAAACTCTATGCTTGTTGTGATCACAGGACCCAGTCAGAAATTTCCAACCCAACAGAATGAATTCCCGAAAAAATGCATTCCAACATTAGCTTCTTGGCCAATATACATATTAGCTCATGGCAGAAGATGACTATCTCAAAGATTTGATTTTCTCTCTGTTAATCTCTTGATGGTTATTCTCTCTGGAAAGAAGCTTTCCTACAAATATAGAACTTTCTGTCCATTACAATCTCAAAGGAGGTCTAGTTTCCTATTTAGTTTTCTGCTACCTTATTGGTATAACTGTGGTCTGCTTCTCCTTTCGAAATTAGGGAGGAACACGTGAGATTTTGACATGATATCTCCTATTATTTCCAAAGTATATTGTTTGTTATTAGAGGAAAAGCATGAATCTCATTAGCACTTCATCAAGGTGTAATTCCTCAACAGTCTTTGCATGTGAAATAGCATTACCTACCAAAGATGATACAGGTTTTTCCCCATTTTCTTCATATTTCCAGTCAATTCCAAGAAAATTTTAGGAAAAATGACTTGGTTTTCTCTATTAATGTAGCCAAGATATAGAGTATATAATCTATTAAGTGTTTAAGATTGCATTTCTTAAAAAGGAAACAAGCATCAATATTTTCAATAATTCCAACAGAATATCTTGAAATAATCTGAGTTTATGAATGTTGGCAATAATATCTTTTAGATTCAGTATTCTTAGCAATTCCTAAGCATTAATAACTTTATAGCTGAAAGACTAATATATAGCTGAAAGACTAATATATTCAATCAGTCCATATTTTTTAAATAGTTATAATGTACCTTACCTGGCAAGTTGTAAGAGGAATCCATATATATGTGTATATATAATATAGTCATGAGCCCTGACTGAAGTTAATTATCAGTTATAGTAATATTTAATGGAATAATTTATGACTAAAGTACATGTTAAAATTATTTATATGCATGAAATGTATGTTGTATTATGAATACAGTAGGTAGTAAAATAATTATGAAAAGCAGGACTTTGAAGGACTAATAAGATATAGATTAGAATGGAAGGAAAATTCTACTTGGTAGAAAGTATAATTAAAATAATAATTATAACAACCACTGCAGCTTACTGTTTCCAAAAAGTTCACTGGGAAAGTTAATCTTCGCAATCATCTTTGAGCTAACAATTCACAGTGAAGAAACTGAGGCTTAGTGAATGATAGTCTAGTTTGCTTCAACATAAGATTTGAACTACTAAGTCTTATCCATAGCATAACGATGAAAAAATTAAGTAGCCACAAGAAGACATTTTGGAATATTATTGCTTCGATAGCATTTGGACTAAAGGAGACCGGAATATCATTCACATCCACAGGAGGCAATCTGAGGAGGCAGTTTGCTAAGTATTTTTAATTATTAATTGTCCATATCCCGTTATATCTTATCTCTCAGATAACTTCTATTGACTTTCCTATGGGGCAAGTACAGCAGAGACCTATAAACATATAGAAGCTGACCTCCATGTTGTTTTCCTCTACAGTGACACTGTGATAAAAGGATGTCCAGAGAGACACCCCCCGCCCCTCCCCCAGTGACACAGTACTGGCCTGAATGTGGAAAACAGCAAAGAATGAGAAACAGTAATGGAGAAAACTCCTCACAGTTGAGCTGAAATTTCTTGTCATTTAGTGCCTTTCTAGGAGACCAAAGGGAATTGAGAAGGATTTATTTTTATGGTTCTTTTCTTTTTAGTGGTTTTGAATTAGCTTAACATTTTATAATGACTTCTTGAATGTTAACATGGAGGGACTGAGCCATGTCTCTGTTCTCAAAAAGGCTTTGAATTCTACTAATTCTACCTTGGTGTGAGAGAAAGTATTTCATAAGTCACCTGATTCCCTTAAGAAATGACATTACAAGTCACATTTTTCTAATGGATCTGATGACTCTTGCATGATCTTTCTTTAAGCTGATTCGACAAAAAACGACAGAGACAAGGGAGCCAGATGGGCTCTACGTGAAACTTTATTGTCCCAAGTGCAGGCCAGGAAAGCTCCTTTCAGAGAAGAGGGCAGAGCAATCCAAGGGAAGCTGTGAGAGAGAGGTTTTTAAGGGAAAGTCTCTGGGTAGGGGTGGAACCCTTATAATGCTGTTGCTAGCAGGATAGGGAATCAGGATGTTCTAACAGGAGGGTCTGTCCTTGACTTCGATGTGCTGTTGCTAGCAGGATAGGGAATCAGGATGTTTTAACAGGAGGGTCTGTCCTTGACTTCGATAAATGGGAGGGGTTGAACAACACCTGATCTTGTTTCAAACAGCAAAATGTTCCATTTTTCATGCTTGGCTGGAACGTGACAACTTTCAGTTTTGTTTTGTTTTGTTTTTTTGTCTCCTGTCTCACTTTCTGCACCCTGTATTTCCGACTCCAAACTTCAATATGACTGGTTTAATTTTTCCCTGATTTATGTCTTTATGTGTTTACAACTTCCCTGTTCACCATCACCACGACTTCAGTGTGTCCACCTATGCGCCCACCTTTGAGTAGGATAAATCTCCATGATTTTGAAAACAGAAGGTTTTTTGAGATGTTTCTGAAATCATCTTACATGCATAAAGATAGAACATCTGCTGGAAATTGCTACAGATACTAAATAATTCATATTTACTGAAATATAAGCAGAGCTGAGTCTTTTTTCTCTAGTCCCTTCCTCTGTTCTACTTCTTAAGTATCCTCATTCATGTTTCTTAAATTTAGTGTTTATTCAATTTATCTACATAAGTTACTAGACTAAGGTGCTCTGATTATAATCCAGTATAGCTTTTAGTTGACCTCATTATTAAAAGTAATAGGATTCTAACTTTCTACTTCCTGCCTGTCTTGAAGACTATTTCTGGTTTTGACATTCTAGATCAATCCCATTGTCCTTGGATTGTTTATTTATTTACTGTGGGCATGCTATTTTTCAGTCTTACTTTGAACCGTTAATAAATTAAAAGGGCATATTTCTTCTTTTTACTGTTTTTTCTTTACAGGTTGCACTCTCTTTTTTTTCCAAGCTGGATATCTCTCTGTCCCTTATACCTAAAAATTGTCTTGTTTTTTCTCATTTCTTTCCACTTGGCTTGGTTATTACCTGCAGCACATGTCCTGTTATGAAGACTTAATAGTGAAAAGATTGCTTCAAAAATCTTGATTTTAGTATTGTCAAAGGCCATATGACTTTGAGGGAAGGTGATATTTTCCTGGCACCTTTCCCATATCCTATTATTTCTTTCTGCTATTCAAGAGTAGATTATCTCTTTTTCCATTTCAAAACACGAATCTTATTGAATCACTGACACTCAAATGCTTGTATCCATTCTTGAGTTGATTCTGGCTTTGAGTTGTTACTGGAATAGTGTTATCTGTCCTGCTTTAGATCTATGACTGATGATTCTTTGGAAGATCCATCATACTGTCTAAAATTCATGTTGTCTCTGGGGACTTACTTGGGTGCCTGATTTTATGAAAATTGACTTTTCAAAATCCTAATAGTATAGATGAAGGATAGAAAAATAGTATAAATTTAAACTAACAAGAAAATTGCCTGTTAACAAGATGACCGTTCTCTTAAACTTTCCTTAAAGCTCATCCAGTCATCAAATAAACATTTCTAGTCATCCTAGTTCATTTCTATATTTTTTCCTGAGCCCTTATGACATTGGTTTTGTTTTATTGCATTACTTTTATACTATTCTTTATATTGTCTCTACTTGTGTTCAAGTCTTTGTTTCCAGAGCAAGAACTTTTGGAAGGTATGAACTAAATTCCTTTAGCTACTGATACTTCTTTCCCCAGACTTAAATGCAAAGTCACACACTTTGAAAATACTCAGGAGGGTTCTCATTTCATTCTCTATCTGGTTCAGGTTAATTGTTATTTTTCTCTCTTCCTATAAATGACTTTCCTAGCACAACCAAAGAAACCACTTGACCATTTGATGGAAATACATTTTGTATCATATTAATATATCTCGTTACCATGGGGTTGCCCATAAGTGTTGGAAGTTGTAAAATGGCGACTTATTTCTAACTCACAACCTTTCCATTTAAGTAGTTCCAAAGCTTTCTTCTATCCTCCAGATTCTGGTTAATAAACCTCTTACTTTCATACACTTGGACTTCAACTGCCTAGGAAATTGGAGCTATAGCAGTAAAGCTGTTGCACCTTTTCCACTATCACCAATCTTTATTTTTAACCACCTTTCCAAGGATGCATCCCTACTAATTTTATCTCTATAGGAATCTCTCAGCTTGTGCCTTTGACCCTACTTTTAAAAAATCTTTTTAATATTTTCTGTCAAATACTTCATTTTCTCTTATTAATTTCCCTTTATTCATGACTATACTCCTTTTGCTTGACAATGTATTTAAGGCATCCACATTCTAATGAAATGATCTTCACCCCACATTCCACTTAATCTGCATTTTATTTACCTTCAGTAACAAACAATATGATCTCATTTCACCATCTTGCTCACTTCCATGACTTTATATCAAACTTCTACATCAACAGTCCATCTGGAACTGTTATATCCAAAAGACCTGCTACTTGTCAAATTCCCTGTGGCTTTTGTTTTAGAATTCTTTCTGGACCCAGAGGAGCGTTGACTGAGAATTTGATTGTCTTGTCTCTACAGTCTAAAACTCTTCATGAGGCTTTATGAAATCACTCATATTGACTCTTTCAAACTCTTTGATTACTTTATTTTGTAGTTTTGCTATTATTGCATTGATTTTAATGTGTTCTAGGGTTTCTATGCACTTTAGCCATCTTCAATGATGATAATAATTCAAGATTTTGAGTTCTACTCTATGTCAGGCACTGTTCTAAGGCTTATATATTATCTCACAAGTACCCAGCTAAATATTCAAAGGATATATGTAATTCTCTCATGCTCACTCATGAAAATAAAACCTGAAATTTAGGAATATAGGCAAACTGCTATGTGGCAGAGAGGGTATTGGCATCAATGCATGTCACCTGTCCAGCTTGTTCAATAGTTTTCCTGGAAAATTTGACCCATGTTTTGATGCCAATCATTTTCTTTATGTTCCTGGTTCTAAGATCCATGATCTCCTACCCTCTTTTACATATATGTGTTTTCTATATGTCCTTTAAATCTTGAGTCCCACTCAACTCTCTTATCTTTAGACGCCTAAGGCTCTGGTCAAATCATGTTGGCAACCTGATGTTCATGACTTCTTGCATTTTTTTCTGCATTTCTGTCTGCCATAGAATGCCTTGATGTTTGTATATTACCCATGCCATACACCCTGAAATGACTCCTCATTCTTTTGAGACCTAACTCAAAAACATTCTCTTATTTCTGAACTTTTCTGATTTTCACATGCAAAATTAATTTAGTTCACATCTGTATGATACAAAAAATTAATGAATATGGCTACAGTATACTACCTAATATATTACATTGTAGTTTGTTTACTTGCCGCACATTTCCTCAATAGCTAGATGGTAAAATAAATTCATTTATGACAGCTTTTTTACATAGGGTAGAAAATAATATGTTTTACACAGAGTATGGTCTCAGTAAACATTTTTTTTGAATGAACAAAATGAATGAATATCTCTTCAAAATGAAATTTTAATTTTAATAACTTTAGAGTTGGCATATGAACCTTATGCAATTTTCAGATGGTGGTCTATAGCTAATCAGGTTCACAAGGACATGTTACTACAGTCTTAGAACTTTGTCCTACACGGTTTCTGCCATATCAGAAGTCATTTGATAGAGATAAGTCACACATCATCTAAATAACATGCTAGACATTGGAAAAGTAGATGACATAAATTATTAAATCAATAAATATTTTTAAAAAGTCTTTCCTTTTTCATCTCTGTATTTCCAATTATATCTAGCTTAAAAAGAGATTAAAAAGTTATTTATTCCATGTATCTTTCCAGGAAGCATGCATGTGCAAGAAATCATTTTTAGTTTTTCTCTAAGCTATTCTCCGTAGCTATATCATTTTCATGATGTGTCTCTTTATATCTTGCATCTGATTACTTCTGTTCATTTATAAAATGCTGAGGGCAAGGTTATTTTTCTTACTCTTCTTTGATATCCCTTGTGTCTATCACAATTTGTCTCATAGTACACATACAGTAAGAATAATGATCCTTTAGGAGCTAATCATAAATTCCTCTTTAAATAATTAATCTAAAAATATATTTGAATAGCTTAAGCTATTTAATTCCAACCAATAGCTTCAATTGAGTCTTTAAACATTCTAAAATTTTTTAGAGAAGGAAAATTGCCGCATACCATTATATAGGCTTAAGATGTGTATCATTATAAATCAACATTCATATATAAAATACATTAGGTTTATTACTAAGTGTCCAATTCTATCCTTCATCATACACATGATCTCTTTTACCCTTTTTGCCTGCCCTGTTTCCCTTCCCTAACCACTAATTTGATTCTATAGACAAATTCTATGTAGCCACAGGAATAGATTCTATTAGTTTTTTTAGAAGAAAAAAATGATTACTCCCCTTGTAAGTTTTATAAAGTAGTTGGGGGTAACAGATCTCACTGACCAAACTGGAGAACTATGTATAATCAAATGAGTGATTTTTTTCCAATTATATCATCACCACTTATATGATGGAAGAAGATTCTTTCTCTACTTCTTAATTATGTCCAATGAAATTGAACTTTAATAGCTGGAAATGAACTGTTTGATGGACAATAGTCAGTGGAAACTCATGTCTGGGAATAAATTCAAAGCACTATGATTACCAAGATCAGTATTGGCAAAATCAAGTTCCGTCCAGGGGGAGAAAACCCTAATCATGAAGACAATGTAGACAGGGAATGGAAATGAATCAATGCAATTGGAGATTCAAGCTGTGAAACTGGAAGCTATTTGGGTGAGGTTTGATGCTGAGGTCACTATTGAATTTAATGCTTGTATTGCTAACAGTAACCACCAGGCCAGAGTTAGGAACAATTTGTCCCACTCCAGGAAGAGTGCCAATCTGAAGGACTTTTGTGTCCAGATCCGTCCACTAACTGCTTCCCTGACTCACTATCATTTAGCCCATAACCCTGGCAGTTTTCTTAAGTGAGCTTTGTTTGAACCAAAAATCTAGAAAACATTACTGACCTTTGAGATATTACCTATAGAATTTTCTTATTTACTTTCAAAATAAAAGTTTATGAGTATATAACTTTTCAGTTAAAATGACATCTGGCCACTGATACAGTCCCATATAGTCTATTTAAAACATCTATAAAAATATAGAATTGTTAAGACTCAAAAATGAGTAAGAATGTTCTGTAAACACTGAACATTTATTTCCAGAATCTGGGAAATATTCACTTTTATTATAAGCCTGGTGCATATGGATTATTAGAAACAATTAATGCTACTCTTTGTGAAAAGACTGTCATTCCCTGCAAGAGGAAGAAGATTGTATTCAGTTTATCCCTGCTCTCAGATTATCCTGGGATTAAACACCTGCTGTGTGCAGATCAGTAAACTGAATATGCATCTTTCCTTTGCTTCTATGTAGGTGCTCCTTTTGTTGCTGGCATTTCAATTATAACAAATTAAAATATCTTCAGTATTTAGCTGTCTTTACACCTCACAGCCTAATTATTCATCTATTTATCTCTACTATTATTTACCCAGATATGCATTTGTTCACATTAGAAAAAACTACACAACTTTGAAGATACTTAATTTTCATTTTTAAAGCTATTGTATTAATTAATTTTAGGGTATATTTTACTGTCACTTTCAGAAATTTTTCTTAATAATAAACAATGCTATGATGTTAATGCTATGAGAAGCTCTCCTTGATGTGGACAAAGCAAAGTCTGCATAATTATTCTTAGCAGCAATACTTGACATTTAAAACTCAAACCTCTGAAGTAGTCTTAACTCATCAAAACAGAAAGGTTACCAAAGATATCTCCACTTTGGAGTTGCTGGCAAGAGTATTATGCTATCACTAAAATTATCTATAATTATCTTTCCCACTCCTTTCTTTGATTTGGGTTGCTATGATATGGCTAGTGACGTACCCTGAACTCCAAATCTACTAAAATATTCATAGGGAATAAAGCAGAAGGAAAGACATTCTTCATTAAGGAAAAAAAAAAAAAAAGAACTGTCATCAGTAGATTTATCATAAATAAAAGGTTAAAGACAATTTTCTAGCCAGAAAGGAGATGATAAAGGAGGAAATTCTGAAGTATCAGGAAGAAAAGAGAACAAAAAGAATACAAATATAGGTAAATGCAACACATTTGTGACTATCATCCTACAGGCAGAACAGTACCACTTAGCAGTGCCTGGTTTGAGCACCAGTGACTTGGAAAATCTGGGTCTCTGTTGCTCTTGATTCTGTCACTGTCTCTACTGTCACTAGCTCAGACTGCCTACCAGGTTAGGTGTGGACGAGAGAGCCCACAGGGTGGGGTCCTGATGCTGTTAGGTCTAGAATGCCTGCAGCAACCAGAGCAGGAACGGGACTCTACTCAAGGTGTCTGCTGAATTTCCCAGTTGTTTGTTCCTTGGCCACTAGGATCAGGATTTCCTTAGGCTTTTTTGTTCTTCTTTATTAAACCTATCAGTTCTTTTTTTTTTTTTCTTTTTTTTTTTTTTCCAGGTCTCTTCATCACACAGTATATAGGAAATAGAAAGAAAAATTTAAGAATTCATCACATTGTTATTTCTCAAGTTGTCAACCAGTCACCTATCATCTTTCCAGCTTTTAGTCCTTTTTATTTTTTTAAATCACTGTCTATTGATAGTTTTTAGGATATTTATTTAGATCTAAAATGGAAAAGCAGGGAAAAATGAATCAGTACCATCTTGTCAAAGATGGAAATTCTCACTTATTGTTCAACACTGATTTTTTTTTAAGGTTTTGTCTATAGATTTCATCTTAGAAACTTTGTATTCCAGGGAGTTTTCCTGACTCCTCACAGTTAGGACATTTTTCTCTCAAGTTCCCCTTGACTCTTACATTTAAATAGAGTCTGATTTCTATTACAGTGCTTAGATCTGCAAATATAATATTGTGAGCATATAGCTCCATGATGACAAGGATCATCATGTTTGGTTCGATGTGTAAACTCCAGCTTGCCTCTGCTAAGAACTCAGTAAATGTGATTGAACAAATTCATGACTTAATAAATAAATGAAAAGACACAGTGAGGGTCAAGTGTGCTTGAGAATAAAGACCATATCTTTTTTTTTTTTTTGCCACCATAAGGAGTGAAATTAATTTCATCCAGTACTTTCTCAAATACATGTCACTAGTAGAGCTTGATTCTACTTTCAAAAGGAACATAATCTGAGAATTCATTCATTTTCTTGCAACACCAATAATTAGTACTTAAATATTAAAAAAAAAATCAAGTACTTTATGTAGCAGCAAGGAATTATTGCTTCATACTTCTGCTACACTAATGAAAACACAGGAGTATTACAGAATTTAATATTGTAACCGATGTCACACCTATGTAAAAGTAAAAGCTCTGAAAGAAACACGGAGTCGAGGGCAAAAACAGCTGACATTGGGTTTCTCTATGCCTTGACACTAAAACTAGGCTGTTGATTTTAGAGATCTATTACTATATTAGCGAATGATATGCTTGTTGCTCATTGTTCACAAAAGCAATTTATCTTTCTAATTAACCTAATAATTCATGAAATACGAAAATGTTCTGCAAGCCATGTATTGTGATACAACTTCTAGCTGCTTCTGAGGAGAATTTTTCAAAGACAGGGTGCAAATATTTTGTCTGACCCTTACTGTTTTGTGCACGTCTCATGTTGTTCTGTATCATGTGTACCTGAAAATGTATTCCTTAATTTAGATATATTATGGTCTTTTGTTCGGTATCCTCTCAAAGATTCAGATTTTCAATACCTCATTTCCTAGATTTCTACAGAGAAAATGTATAAAACAATTTGGCTTGGACAAAAGTGTAAGAAAATTTCAAAATACATTTTTTTAAATGTTGGGTGTTTTTGACTTAGAAAACTACTTTCCTAACTATTTCGTGCATTCCTTTTTGTCTTTTTCTTTTCTTTTTAAAATTTTCTGCCTCCTTTTCCTACCTCTACCTTCTTACGACTCATTTTTGGTTGTTGCTGTTACATTCCAACTCAATATCTTACTAAGTAAATATATTTTAGAAGTTTAAATCAACATAGAAAATTCAGTTTATGTTGTTATTTATAACTCAATGATTTTAAACTCTACTCTCAGTATCACACAGTCAAATATCCCACTGCCTATAATAATCTGAACTTTGACTTTTTAAGTGACTCATACTTGATCTTAACTGTAAGTGAAATTACTTAATCCAATTATTATTCAAATACAGCTTTATGGAAGATTTTGTGTCTTTGTAAAAGTATAAGTGCTTTGATGCATCCTGATACACAGTGGGTTGTCCAATCAAAAAAAATTAACTTAAATAATGGAACAATTTCCCTGTAAAATATTGGGTTAGTCTAATTAAAGAAAAAACTGAAAAGCAAGTATCACCAAGAAAGACATTTTATAAAGTGATTATTAATCTTGATCTTGATACTACATTCCAGAATTTGTCTTCTCTCTTTCCTGTCCCTACCTCTTCATCAGTTATAGTCTCTGTTCTGCTGCTCTGTTCAATTCATCCCCCTTGCATAAAAAGTAAACTGAAAGATGAATATATCTTTCAAGAGGCCAAGATTTTAACGTACACCAGTGCAATAAAAACAACTCCGTGAGTTTTCTGCATGTCATTGTATTCAAAAATAATAAATGATGAATGAATATTGCCTATACTACATAGTAATGATGATCATAATTTATTTTATATTTCAGATGAACATCACATCGTCTCATTATAACAAAGCATTATCATTTCTATAACATTATTTCACCATAGACTTTATTACCTATGATATAATGATAATTCTGTCAAAAGGCATACCCATTTGTTATATTACATGCTGAATAAAACTTGAGAATTATTTTATCTTTTGTCAAAAGAAGGACAACTAAGACATACAAAAACAACTTTATAAGATGATCAATATGTATTATTCAATACATGATATATTATACTATAATTCACTTGTTCATGAATGACAATAAAATTTATCATATATTCATTATAGCCATGTCCCCTACCCTGTCATATTTTACTGTATATTAAGTCATAACATTTTATTAATCACTTACCATAGCTTCACGTGGTAGGGAGAATAAAATATTATCTTAGCCCTATGACTTCACAATAAAGAAAGCTTAATAATAGATACCACTGCAAGTAACAACTCCTATGTTATTAAGTAGATTAAATTTTACTTTAGAGGAGATGCCATTTTTCTAAGTTTAAGAGAACTCAGAGAGCACAATATAAAGCTTTCAAATAATATAACAGTCTTCCTTTTAACTTAATTCCCTCAAATTACATGAATAATAAATATTTAAAGTATCTTAAGTCACTTATGACTCCAGTATCCAGAGAAAGTCACTATTTCAATTTTTCAAACTTTATGGTAGATCAGAGAAACAGATGCAAAATATGAGTATTAAAAAATGAGATAAATGGTAAAGTAAGTTCATATTTCCTTGTTTAACCATATATCATTCATATGAATTACACCTAAGTGGTGCAGAAATGAAAAATGACCCCGGATGTCAAAAAGCTTGTAACCGATTTTGAAGAATAAGACCAATACAGATGCAAAAATAGAAATCTTCATGATAGCAAAGAGATAGTCACTATTATCCTGCAAATACATCCAGAATAGACCATAGTAGGAACTCAAGGAATATGAATGAATTAATGAATAAGTGAATTAATAAAAGGGTGATAAACAACTGAAGAGAATGACTTGTGTATGCTTTGGGTGGTTAGAGAAACTTTACTAAGGAGATGATATAACTTGGGCATTGAGACAAATGGATTCAGAGAACAAAAACAGATGCCCCTCTACAAAGGGCAACAAAGGGAAAGTCATACAAAAGGGAAATGAGATCTTTCCTGAGTATCCTTGCAGACATTTGACTTGGAACATAATGTGCATCTCCTATAAGTCAATATTAGTTTCCACTGAATGAGAAGATTTTTTTATGTCTTCAGATATTTGAAAGTCTACTTCAAATCTACTTGCTGCCCATAAAAGTTATAGATTAAAAAAATTTCCTTAATTTCAGAATAAATTTGAGGAAGGACAAGCCTAAAACAGGAATTGGCAATGGAACTAGTCTGGGCATGAAAAGTATCTAGAGTAGAGTGGCAATGGTGAGGAGGAGAATACATGGATACAATGAACATGACTGCATAGCAACACACAGTACACAAGTAAGAGAAAGACCATATTCCCGTCTGTAATGAAGTATGGAGAGCGCTGAATCATTATGTGTCGAATCAAGCACTAGAAGAAGCACCCAGAGCATGGTGGGATAAAAGAAATATCATGCTAAATTTGGCTTCATTCTTCACAAACTTCAATGCTAAGGAGTTGATATAACCTTTCCAATTATTGGAGTCCTCATATCTCTAATAAGAACACTAAAATTACCTAACATATTTATATAAATACTGAATAAACCAAGGTGAATAAAGGATTAACATATAGCAATCACTCCATAAAATCTGGCAACTTTGGTCAACATTTTACATATGGTTCCTCAACTATTATTTTTAGTTACTTAAAAAAATTGTATTATGTTATGACAGATTATACATTATCAGTATGTTTTATGAAGCATGATAATAAATCAAGCACTTGTGAATTGATTTTTCATCTTTAAAACTAGCACACAGTCAATGTCATTGAAATTTCCTATCTGCACTTCCAGTTACATCAAAAACCATCTATTATACTGAATTTTTAAATAATTTTGAGTTACAATTTACATATAATAAAATGCAGCCACCATAAGTATATAGTTCTATGAATTTGACAAATACACACAGATACACACACAAAAACTCCAATACCAAACCTGACAATGTGTAGTCACCACCCTCACAAAGAAATAAAATAATCCTGCTACCCTAAGGAGTTCCCTTTGCCCCTTTGCAATTAATCTCAACCACTCCAACTTGCCCCAAGCAACAACTGATTTATTTCCATACATTCATCTTGCTCAACTTAAAAAATGCATGTAAATGAGTGTACCTGGCTTTTTTCACTTACTCTAATATTCAGATTTATTTATGTTATATGTGTTGATGGTTCATTTTTATTGCTGAGTAAATTGTGCCATGTGGATTATCATAACATAACATTCAGGTTGCTTCTAGGTGGGTTGCTAGGTCCATTCATGAACACAACTTTCTGTGGATATGATTTCACTTCAGTTAAATCCCTAGGAGCAAACACTCTAGGGAAATAAATGTATAATTTGGTAAGAAACGGGTAGTTTTCTAAAGTGTTTTCTTTTTTTTTTTTTAACATTTTATTCCCATCAGAAATATATGACAGTGCTGGTAATTCCAAATCCTTTTCAATACTGAGTATTATAAATTTTAATTTTAGGTACTCTAAAATAGGTACATTATTGCTGTTTTAAGTATCATTTTCCCATGAGGAGTTATGTTACTGACAGAAGTATATCGTTTTATTTTTAAACGTCCATTAAAGTCCTTTGTCTATTTTTATCAAATCCTTTGTTTTCACATAATTGAATTATGAGTTATTTATTTATAAATTCTGAATGCAAGTCCTTTGTCAGGAATATATGCATTGCAGATATTTTCTCCTGGACTGTGATTAGTCCTCTCATTTTTGCAAGATGTCTTTGAAAGAGCAGAGTTTCATTTTGATGAAGTACAATTATTGTTTTCCTTCATAATTTGTGCTTTTGTGATCTGAAAAATCTTTTTGACAATATTGGAATTGTAAAGACTTTCCCTTTGTTTTCCCTTAGAAGGGCAATAGCTTAACCAACTATCTAGGTGTCATTATCCTCCACTTCAGAACTGTGACAAAAGACATAGTAAGGTAAAACTCGTAAAGTTATATACATACATGAAAACTAAATTTGCTCAACTTCCTCATGAGTAACAATTAAGGTAAAGAATAATAGCAACTAGAAAAGACTTGAAATTGTGAAAATCTAACCCGAAATCCTCTACCTCTGGGTTCTGTAACTAAGTCACTTTACCACCTCTGGGATTTCTCATTTGTTAAATAAGGAGTTAGAATGGAAAGCCTCCATGTTCACTGCAGTTCTAATTTTATAAGTAAGCAAAGCCCAGTTTCCTTTAGTGCCTTCCTCAAGAGCTGATCCCAGCTGCCTCTGGAAGCTTCTCATGTATATTGTAAATGATGTGTAAACTCCTTCAGCCCTGCAAAGGGAGGGATACTGGCACTGCTGTGTCATTTCACCCCGGTGTGCTGGCCACATTCCAATCCCTGTAATTGCATTCCACTGCTCCCCCTTCCCTACAGTTTCAGTCTGGATGGAGTCTTCACTCTAGCCCATCCTGCCTTTCTCAGCAATTGGGATCTATTGCTCTGTGCCATGAAACCATCATCAGGCCAGCCCTGAAGTGTGCAGTCCCAGCACAGAGATTTCAGAAGGATGCTGTAATGGGGCTCTCTTGAGATCAAAGCCTTCCTATCGATGGAAATGTCTGTTAACTCCCTCCCTCCAAGCACTGAGAAGAAACCCTAGGCGAAAGGAAGAACAATGCTGTAAGTGGACTCAATTTGGAAAGGAGATTATATTTTGAAAATTTTAAAGGAAATGAAACAATATGGTTCTAGGTAGAAAACAAATTCAAGCCAGTGTTTACTTCCATAGGGCTGTTGCTCCAGAGGTAACCTCGTTAATTAGATGTTTTTGTGATTTTGTTATTAGATTTCTGTTAATGAGCTCACACCATCGCATCTAGCTTGCATTTCTCCCTTGGCAAAAAAGTGCCTGCGTGGGAGGTATATATCTGCTATGCATGCAACCATGCTTACTTTATATTGGGCGCTTTAAACACTCTGAAAACTCAATGAGTCAGATAGCAGGACATCTTCTGACCTTTAGAAGAAACTGATGATCCAATAAGTTAAGTGGTAATCTGGCTGGAGATGGGGAGCAATATAGCAAATCGTTATCTGTGAACTAATCTTACCTGAGGCCACTCATTCAAATAATGATTCTCTAATTTCTTTTTTCTAATGCCTCCCCTTTCCTGTGACTTAACACATTTTCACATCCTTTTATGTCTTATGAATCACTTTGTTCAATCAACACCCCAAAAACCATGGCGCGTTGATGACGTTTAACTCTATAGTTCATACCTTCGCTCTCCTGGTTTCTTCTAACTTGTAGTATGAAGAGTCAGACTTTCTGAGATATTCTCTAGCTGCATCAGTCTCTGGTTTATGACCCTAATCTCTCTCTGTGCATTGCTGTGACTCTCCTGCGACAAACCAGGCAAGCACTCTTTTGAAGCTTTGGCAAATTTATTACGTTGACGGACTTGGGGAGTATTCTCCAAAGTTTGAGCATGGATTGCTGTTGAGGGTACATTTATATAGGTTAGCGAGGTATAAATTAGAATGGGGGATTACAAGCATGAACTTAAGTAATTTAACTGTAAATTCTTCACATGAGTAATATATATATACACACAAAACTCCATTTGCAAGTAATTAGGGAAGTTCTTCATCTGTTGGTGACTTATCAGTTGCCTGCAGCATTCCAGCAGGCTCAGACCCAGGATATTTTATGGCTCTGCTAGCTCAGGTGATCTTTACGGCTGTCTTCATGGCTGCTGGGAAGCAGCGGGGAGAACTTTATCCCTTACAGTGCGTTTGTGGATGGACATGAGTGTGGTTGACCTTCATATACTAGAGTTATAAGAGTTGACTTGAGAAAAACATTTTGAATTTTACAAATTATTTCACTGACAAAACAATATAAAAAAAATTCTTCTGGTTGAAGTATATTTGCCCTTGAAGTCAGCAGAATATGTCACCCCAAATTATGCCTCTTTGGCATAAGGATTATTTTGAGCTGATTATTTTGAGAAACTGCAGACACATGAGAAGCTCTGAAAACAAAGCAGGAATTATCCTTTAGTAAGAGAAATTTATTTTTAAAAAGGAAATCTCCTTTTATAAGGATGCCTCCCTTTCCTTAGGAAGATGAGAAGGAATGATTCTTGTCTTTCCAGGCAAAGGATGACTATAAATCATAGGAGAACTTTTTTTTCCCCAAGGCAAAGGCAGTGACTTAATCTGCAGAACAATTATCATCCTTGTTTACTTTGCTTTTTCTGATAACTTCCCACCATTGCCCTTTCCCCATCCTCCAGTAGTTTTCATTTGCCTTCAGTTGATGATGGCTTATAAGGTAGTGGCTTAGAACATCTGAAATTGAGTTAACTTATCTTGAGTAACTTCCCTGTATGTGTGAGGTATATGTATATTAATAAACTTCTATATTACTCTGTCTTTTATTACAAGGATTCTCAGTAGAACTCAGAAGGGTGGAGGGGAAATTTTTTTACTTCCTTTATGTCCTCCATGTCATTACTAAATTTGTTAAGAATTTTAAATTATGAATTGCTCTTAAAATGAAGAGCAAAACTGTTAGTGGGACAGCAATCAAAGAGCCTAACAGTGTAATGAAAAACACTCCTTGAGGTCACCCTCAAAACCTGATGGAGTGCTTTAGGTCTTGGCCATTCAAAACCCAATAAGTCTGGTAAATAAAGTCTTTACCAGGCTAAATACTTCTGATCCACCCTTGACCTCAGCAGTCATAGAACAGCTAGGACTGAAAGCAAACCTTGCTGACCATTTTTTGAACATGTGAAAGCATGACCAAATATACACTGGAGTTATCCTGAGCCTTCGGTGGACTTAGAATCCTCTCTAGCAACCCACTGACTAATCACCACCCACTCTCTCAAGTGAACCCCTGAACAGAGCACTCAGGGAGGTAGTGCTTTATCATGCTCTCTCCTTCCTTACTTGTTACAAGTAACACAACTTTCCTATGAAAAGCATTCTGGTCTATGTCTTGGCTAATTGCTCAACTACAGAATAGACACATTGCTTGTGGTAACAGAATATCACAGTTTATGATCTTCCAGAAATAGCTGTTTTCATCTTTCCTAGTACTGTCTTTCTTTCATAATCTATTATGTTTACTTAGGGTTTGTCTTTTCCTTTAACTACAGTTTTTAAAGGTCCCTGCTACCAAGAAACAGAAGCTTCTATGAAAACATTATACCAATAGCTTTAATGCTCATTATCTCTTACAGTATAATTCATTTTATCTTCATAGGAATTAGAGATAAGTAGTCTAAAGGAATAAAGAAATATGTGGTATTCTTCTAACTATTATACCAACTA
This sequence comes from Solenodon paradoxus, assembly GCA_004363575.1. Taxonomy (NCBI): domain Eukaryota; kingdom Metazoa; phylum Chordata; class Mammalia; order Eulipotyphla; family Solenodontidae; genus Solenodon; species Solenodon paradoxus. Next base: position 49,398 of record RJWH01001064.1, read on the forward strand.
AATTTCCTTGGACTACTAATGCAATTTTTCTGGCTCAATTTCTAAAATATAACTGTCTCACCAAAATCACAAGGGTATAAAGATATTAATTCAAAAATACTTGCTGAATCCCTACTATAAAAAGCAAACAAAACTCACTATTGTTGGAATTAGGATAAATAAGATATGATCTTGCTCTCAAATTTCTTATGTCCAGGAAGAGACAAATTGTTGAATGAACTAGTGGAATGAAATTCACTTAAAAGCATCATGGTATCTCCATAGAAGCCTTCATAGGGATATTGTAATTTGAGTTGGACCTAGAAGCAAAACTGTATTACACCTAGAGATAATGGAGACGAAAATGTTTCTGGGAAACTGCTTTGAAGATGGTGCCACTGGAAGTGACTCCACTGTGGGTACTGGTATCCCAGAAGAGAAGATTTCCTTGGAGTACAGGTGAGGTGATGTGTTAAAATCTCACTAGGACTGAACAGAAGTCAAAAAGTAGAGGTTTTTCACCTTGCAAAGTGGCCAGATGAAAGTAAGGGTGGAAAGGTGGATGAAGTGCAAATATAGCCCCAAAGAGTAGAGAGTGGTTGTTTCCAGAAGAGAGAGACTCCAGAGGCTAGGGGCCTGAGTTTTTAAGGAGTCTGGCAGCTTGTCCTCTACTCGCCACTTTCTATGGTCATTCTGCGGTGGAGAAGGGGTTTTGATTGGACAATGGTGGTTTCTTTTCAACTAATTAGAGGGCTTCAGATAGGCCCCATGTAATGATTTATTGCCTTTGTTCTCTCCCTCCAAGCCCTGCTCAAGTGTAATTCCTATCTAACAGAAATAATGATATAAGAGAATAGAGAAGGAAGCAGATTGAATCAAGCACAATATTTAGAAAAGTGCTTTGAAAACTGTGTAATGTTAATCAAACATATCATAATTATAAAAAAAACCATGGTGGAGACTAATCTGAGGCTATATATTTCAGTATTTGCAATTCCTAAAGGCAGAGATACATTGATACTTAGTGAGTTTTAATTTTTTTCTTTCAAGCATTGTGAATCTGGTGGCAGAAAGAATTTGAAGGCTGAGAGTCCTAAATAAGACTTTAGCTTTCACCTCAACTCAGAGGCCTTTGGTCAGCATCCTTCATGGACTATGGCTTAAAATAATAAACTCAGGGATTTGGAGACCACTTGGATTTCTTGGCACAAGAAATGTTTTATCAGTTTCCTAGGGCTGCAGTAACAACTTAAATTAAACTTGGTGTCTTAAAACAATAGATATATGTGCTTTTTCACATTCTGGATATCAGACTTCCCAATTGAAGTACTCCCTCAGAGGGCTCTTGCCTCTTCCAGGATCTGGTAACTTCTGATGCTTCTTCGCATTACTACAGCATTTGTTTCTAAGATTGCCATAATGAAGTGCCCTAGACTGGGTGTCCTAAACAATGGAAATGTATTTCCTCACAGCTCTGGAGGACAGAAGTCCAAGTAAAGTTGTCAAGAGGATTGGTTGTGTTTGGGAGCCTACCTCCAGGGATGTCTTCTCCCTCTATCGTCACATGGTCTCCCCTCGGTGTGAATGTGTTCTAATTTCTATGTCTTATAAGGGCACCAATCATATTAGATTAGGGCCCACTCCAACAAACTCAATCGACCGTACCTCTCCTTTTAAAGTCCTTGGCATCAAATGTACAAGATTCTGAAGTACTAGGGTTACTCAACTTTATGAATGTTTTTGTTTCTTTCAAGAAATGCACAGGCAAGAATGAAAGCGAGTAGGGAAGGCACTCAGGAAGAGAGTGGAGGAAGCATTTTTATTTTTATTTAATTTTTCACACTGGCTGTTTCCCCTTCGATCCGGGACTCAATCCCAGGGGTATGTGGCTTGTTCATTTGGAGGTGATTGACCTAACTACTGCTCCACCAGGTCACGCCACCTTATGAATTGTGAGGAGTCACAGGTCACTTTCTAACAGCATTGTCATCTCAACCCCCATCTTCATATGCCCGTGTCCTTTGTCTGTTTCTACTTCAGTTTGCGTTAAATATTCCTCTTCCTTTCTTTTATCAGGACAATCGTCATTAGACTAGGACCCATGAAGATAACACAGAATTATCTCTGTATATCAAGTTCCTTAATTTTATTACATCTAAAATGGCCCATTTTCTAAAATTTTCACAGATGCTGGAGATTAGGACACAAATATTTTGGGGAGATATCATTTAAGGCACTACAGTTGATTCCACTGTGATATTGGCTGCCCTAGCCTTGAATTTCATTTCTTTTCTGTTTGGTAATTTGAATTATTATATTTAAACTTAAAGTAGGGATAACATTTCCTGTGGGAGAAGGAGCAATCACTGTACTTATACAAGTTGCTTATAGTATAATTGAAAATATTTTGGCTTGTCTGACACTTTCTAATGTCTTTAACACCACAGATTCAGATGGCAAGGAGATGTCTGGTTCTTGGCTAAGTTTTACTGAGTTTTTCTGTTCTATATCTAGAGAAGAAATAGCAGAGAAAAAAGCAGAAATAATATTTCTGAGTGGTAAGCATTATGACTACCACCATTACTATTACTTTGACTCTAATTCATTAGGTAAAATATTTATAAATGTTTATTATTGAAGCAATTCATCTATAAATTTACTTGAATTCTTTTGATTAAATCACTTAAGCATTGCAAAAACATGAATATAATAATCTAATTTTAGATAATGTGATTTAACTAACAAATATTTATTGGACAAGCAACTATCATCTCAGCTATTAGAAAAGTGATACCTATTTTATGGACTCTCATGGTATTTAAGGAAAGTACCACATTGTTTTATGCTGAGTTTCATACGATCGTAGATTTAATTTTACATAAAGGAAAAGGTTTGCCAGGCTACAGGGAGTAACAGGAAGTAGTAAAATATTAAGAAGTCCAGAGTGACCAGAGACTTAAAGACTGTAATACCAAATAAGAAAATAAAGCTATTTTAGAATGATTCTGGTAAAGGCTGCTTAAGAATTTGCATTTTATCTTTTAAGACATGAATATAAATGTTACCAAAATAAGAAGAATATTGTATAATTCTGTAAGGTTCAGGCCAAGCACGGAACTGGGTCACCCAAGAGACCAGCGCTGAAGCCAAGTCTTGTTTATTCAAATAGCCTTTACTGAAATCGCACCTGGGTGCAGGTGGGCTGAGTTGGACAAAGGAGTCAGCCTTTGTTAGGCAGGCAGGCAGGGTTTATATGGGAGAGAGAGGGGGCTGCTGAGCATAGCTGGGAGATTGAGGGGGCTGCATAGGGCAGCTGGGCATGGCTGGGAGAGTTTTTCAAGGTTTCAGTAATTTTCCCATCAGGAGCTTCTTGCATGCACATATCTTCCTGGAATGTGCTGGTCTCCTTATCTGGCAAGTCTGGTCTCCTTCCGGCGGGTCATGCAACAGTTTTGCAGCATCAAGGTCTCTGCCCAAGTGAGACTGCCTTTGCAGAGTTCCCTGTTAACTCTAGATTAAAGCTACAAGGGAGGGGCTGGGTGGGGGAAGACTGCTGGATCGTAGCAAATTCAATTCTAGAAATATAAATATGAAATTGACGTAAATTTGAAAAGCAATTTGCAAGAAGTATGTATTGCAGAATTTTTTGTAATCCTGTGCCAGATGATCTCATCGTACATTGAAAATATACTTTGTAAAGATGCCAGTTCTCTTATAATTTGATAAATCCAATGTAATCTAAATCAATATAATTTCTGTTTGTCTGCTTAGTAACTATAGAAGTAACCTCTATATTTTAAGTAAAAACACATGCATAGACACACACACACACACACACACACACACACACACACACTAAAAATAGCCAGCAGTTTTAAAAAAAAAAGTAACAAGGGAGACATAGGAAATTTTAAAGTACATTATAAAACTGCTGTAGGTAAAACAATTTGTCCCTAGAATGGAAAGTGTAACAGATCAATGGAACATAAGAGTAGTAGGAAAAATATACAACCAGAAGTAGACATAAGAATTTAACATATGATGAAATTATTATTAAGAAAAGCTTTACGCAACTTCTTTCAAAAAGACTAAACATTGATAACTCAAAGAAAAACCATTACAAAGCTTATATAAAATACTCTATAATACAAATGAAAACTTTTAAATATTTCAGGGGAAATAGTTTGATGCAATATTGAGATAAAATAAACCAGGCATGACAAAATTTAAAAAGATAAAATAATCTGAACAAAGATATTACAAGCAAAAGTTAAAACAGAAATAAATATCTGTGATTGTCATAAATGACTAACATATCAATATCATTTAAAATCAATATATATAAAGAGCCACAGTTACAAAATATACTTATTTACATGTATCTTAAATTTCTTACAAATAAAAATCTAAGTTTAGAAAAAGATAATTTGTAAAAAATTTTAAAAAATGAAGCAAACTACTTAAGTATATAAAAATATTGGTAAATGTCTGGGAAAACACGCTCTCTCATGTACATTTGTGGAAGTACAACTTGACTTAATCTCTTGTATAATAATTTACAATATCTATAAAAATGTGAAATGTGTGCTTTGTCCAAACAATTCTACTTTTAGGAATTTTCTCATAAATATATTGAAATAAATGTGTAAGAAGTATACATTGCAGAAGTCCTTGTAATAATTAAAATTAATATTTGGACACTTTGAGATACTATTTCACAAATAGACCCATTCGATATATTTAGCACTGTCTTTAAATATAAAGTAGTTGAAAGCTCATATTATGAGATATTCATAGAATAAAGTATTTGAAAGTGATAAAGAGTAAGACTGATAATATTGAGTAGGAAAACAAATTTTTCACAACCTCTCTAGGTCCTTCTTGGACTTACTGAGCAATCAAATTAACATCAGATTATTAGAAAAAAATACAAAATTTAAATATGTTTATGAGGAATCTACATAGATTTGGATTCCAAAGCCAGTGGAGCAAAATGAAGGTACAGATTTTGAGCTAAGAATGGGATAGGAGCCTGAGGCTTCACGGGGAGGGAAGAAGACTCACATGAAAAAGTGAAGGTGATTCATATGATGAACACCAAATGTTCTATAAGTGGATATTTACCGTACCATATAGACTGATTTCTTTGACAGAATGGCTATTTCTGGTAAAAACCCTAATTCTGGACAATGCCTCTTAATTTTATTCCTTCTGGATACTTAAGTGAATGTTAACGATATCTCCTGTACCTGCAGGGCTTCTGTTGAAATAATCCACATGCCAAAGTGGTATGTCTTAGGAAGTCCTGTTCTGAACATCTTAGAAAAGCCTATCTGGATGTCTTGGGGCATTCTCTCCTTCAGTGATAATATAGTTAGTTTCCAAGACTCAGTTAATTCAAGAAAGTTCAACTGAAAAGAGCAGAAATGTGTACAATATGGTTCCATTGGTGCAAAAACATTGAAGACATACACATATAGATATATGGATATATGCATTTGTATATGGAAAAAAAATCTGAAAACATACATGTGAAGGTAAAATTTTGATCTTTGAATGCCACTGAGAAATGTGTCTAGAGACCTGGAGAGTTAAACTTTATTTTTATTATGCTCTTGTACATTTTCAATATTTTAGAATATATAATATCTATACACTAAAAATAATAATTCTGAGTTTAACAAGGTAGATAAGTTGAATATGGGTATATGATGAAAGAAATGACACAGGAATCTACTGATATGATCCAGTCAAAATATTTGCAAATGTCTAAATTAAGACACAGAAAGGAAGATGGAGAAAAATGGACAGACTTCAAACTTCAAATTTTAGGTTTAGTAACTGAATGAAGTGTGAGAAGTTGAAGAAGCGGTAAAGGAGTCAAGAATAAGCTTGAATTGTCTACTTTGAGTTATGCCAGGTGGTAGAATAATCAATAATTTGTTTTTGCTTTTGTTTTAAGGCATAGGAGCAGCCCTTGGTGAATAGATGTGTGTGGAGAAAGCCCTGCTCGCCACTTCCAACAGCCATGAAGACAGCCATAAGCACTGCCAAACTAGCAAAACCATAAAATCATCCTGTGATCTGAGCTTGCTGGAATGTTGCCAGCAGACAAAGAACTTCCCATGCTTAAACCCCCTCCCTTAATTTACATCCCTCTCTTCCCAGGCTTGCTCTAACCTGTGTAACTGTGCCCTAACCAGAAGTCTGTGCTCAGCCTTTGTGTGGGAAGAACCCTGCTGAGCCCATGCATAATAAATCTGCCTAACATACTTCCAAAAGAGTGACCTCTTGGTTTATCCCAGAGAGCCATAACAGGTGTTGAGACAATTTTGTAGGTCTTCAATTTGAGATGTTTATACAATATTTAGATTTGTAAAACAAAGGGTGGGAATGATAAAAGAGAATTGGAGGAGTGCATCTCCTTGGACATTAAGTTCGATGTAGTTGTATTTAGAAATGAGATAAAATAATACTCTATCAAAAGTGCATCTTTCCTAATCTACTAATTGATAGTTAATAGGACAAGGGCCCCACTGAAAGGCATGAGTGATACCATTGTGTGTGTGTGTGTAGCATTTGGGCGAGAATCTCCATTGGCCTTTGTCTCAGTCTTTCCCGGTGGCTGCAGGTCCTCAGCACTTTTCTCAGTGTCTTCTGATAAGGATCATCATTGTTTTGACTAATGTATTAACATCTTAATGAATTTCTAAACAGACTGTCCAGGACTCTGAGTGAATGGCAGCAGTGCAATACCTTGAATCCTGCCTCTAAAATGCAACTTCCCCCAAACCCCTATAAATAGCAGAGTCCTTCTTTCCATTGCTGGCTTATTCCTTTACTGAGCCAGCTGGCTTCAGAGTTCCAAAATTAACTCTTTTTGGATATTCAAAGCATTTCTCTGGATCACTCCTGTACTGAATTCCCAAATTCCCCAAATCTTTGGGGGAAGCAAAAAACAGTAAGAGTGAATTTTTTTCACTTCCCATCAGGTTTTTTTTTTATTCTTTTTTAATACTTAGTCAAAATAGAGACTTTTCCTATCAGATAGTCCGAAGTATTTAGAATCGGGAAGGACTAATTTAGTATTACCTCTTTGTAATTATGAAGGAACAAAGCAGAATTTTAAACAACTTGCTTTTTACTCATCAAGTGAGTTTCTAAACAAGACTGCGCTGACTTTTAAGCTAATTCTCATTTTACAGTCACATATTTGTGAGACAATATTTACTTTAATTTCAGATATGTGAGACTATGATTGTAAAATGTGCATAATCTAGTCAGAAACTCTGAGTTACCTGTTGTGAACAAAATAACAAATTTCTTATGATGGATCTATGATGAAATGATGGTTCATTGATTCTCATCAAGGACAGAGGATGGTTCAGGTTCACAATTCTCAAAACCTGATGGGTACTGGTGTTTTTTGAAAAGATGGAGTTTATAACTAGGGTCCCAAATTATGAGCTTAAATTGGGTAGTTTTGGTTAGGGATGAGTAATCCCAAGCGTGTTTCAGGTTCAGAATGAGTGTGGGCTCAAGGAAACCAGGACAGAGTTAGGCAAGTGAGCAAGCAGAGATTTAAATAGAGGATAAAGGAATGCAGCCAAACAAGGGCAGTCCAGACCCGGTCTGCACTGCCAGTGCCCTGGGTTTTTAATGAAAAATAAAACAGGAGGGTGGAGAGAGGGTCACCAGGCCAGGTTTCAGTTCCTGATTGGGCAAGGTGACATTGTCTTTTGAAGTTATGGTGGGCTTCTTTAACCATCCCATTCCTTTGTTCCTTTGTACAGAGGGTCCATCCTGGTCTCGTACTGCATGTGGGATTGTCCTGTCAGACTCATCCACTGGCTCTCCTTATCGATCCGGATAATTGCATTCCTCTGCTGGTCTAGGTGGCGCCAGTGACAATTCACTGCCCTGATATCCAAACTTTGGTCGTTCACCTAAGGCTTGCTCTCATGGGGGTCCTGACAATGAGCAGCTTTAAGCACTTTTTAAATTTTTTTCCACAAAATTTCAACTTGACAAAACGCAAAAACATTATTTATTGTCAAACATTTCCCATTAATTATTAAACCCATGGGAATGCTAATGAACTAATCTATGTGTTTCTTATTCACTTGCATTCAATTCTTCAAGTGCTATTCAGTAACAGCCTTTGACATGAAAGCAGCATTCTGGCTCCTTTTCTTAAAACAGGAAGTGCTGTTATGCCAGAAGTAAACGAACTCTAACCCCCGAAGATTTAAATTCCATTTGAAATGCAGAGGCTGAAAAAGATGCAGGATTTAACTTGGCAAAACACATTCCCAACCCTTCATTTCTTCAGTGTTACTTGTGGAAAATTACCTGTTCGAACGTTCAGCTGGGTTTGTCTTCTCTTTCCTGATACCACATGGCTGACAGGTCACGTGAAGGAGAGCTTCCTTCTTGACCATGGCTAGTGTTCCTGTGTCCACGGATACTTGAAAGGTTGCTGGTGAGGTTCTTTCACCCTCAGGAAGAGGCTGCAAACATGAAACTGAGAAACACTGTTTTTGATCAAATCCTACTCTATTGCAATCATCAGAATATTTCTTCCCTCTTCTCTGGATTGGGAGATCAGCTACAGTGCTGAGGGTAATATGAGGATTAGTGTAATTTGCTGTTATTCTCTAGGGCTGGAATCTGGGTTTCTTTTTCTAATTTATATTTATCTATTGTTTTATTCTCCATAGTGATTACAATGTGCATGGAGTTTAAGAGTCTCCAGTTCTTTGCAGAGTCAGTGTACAATCTCAGCTTCTTCACCTTTAAAACTACTAAATTCACATCTTTAGTTTAAAAATAGTCCCAGGTGTTTCATGTGTGCATTAATATTTTAGAAGTAAGTTTTAAAATGCTAATACCTGGGTCCACCTTCAGGGATTCTGATTTAACTTGACTCAGGCATTGGGATTTTTATTCTTAACTCCCCAAGGGCTTTTAATATACAGAAAAGTTCGAGAATGACTACCCCAGGCCACTTTGTAGAATTCATTGAGTTTAAAAAAATCATTCTCAGAATTTGATGATAACTTGTTTATGACCCAGTGAGATAGAAAAAGATAGCCAATTATATCATCTCATGGTATCACTCTCTATTTCTGGGTTGAGTGGGTCATCACAGGTTAAATGACTGCCTTAAGATTAAGAATTCCCAAACTAGCGCCACCAAGAAATATCACATCACTGGAAAAGTTGCCTCTAGTGTTCCATTGATTTTCTTTCTAGATTTTTTTCTTCCGAAATGCAAATCTTCCCATGAAGGTAAACACTCTCATCACTGCAGCATAAATAAGGATGCTTGATCACTTTCCTCTGATTCACGGTTGTAATTACTCTGAAACAGAAGGTTGCGGTGTTGAGTAAAACTGTGTTTGAATAAAGCCCCTAGTTAGAGGAGAGGAGAAAATGGTCCATACCAGTGAAAAAGAACCACAATGTTTAAAAGATGGGCGCTTTGGGGGACAAAGAGAGATCCTGTCATCCCTCTGGGGTTCTTCATAGATTGGACAAACAACTTTAGACACTACTCATAAGAGAAGAGCCCACATTTAATAACATACACACAGAGAATTTACCTGACAGTAAACACGCAGGTAACAGACAAACCAAGACCTAGATCCTGTGCTGATACACGAAGCAGGGGGCCTGGGATATGAGAGCGGGTGTGGGGGAACACGGACTTCACATACAAAGGAAGAATGACTCAACCTTTACTCTGAAAGCAAAGATAGGTTTAACTGCCCTTTCTACATTCTTCCAAGGATAAGGGAACAGTGACCACTTGTTAGAGAATGGCGATGCCTCTTTGATTAGGGTAGGGAAAAAGTGTTAGTAGGAAGGCAGGTGATTCTCCTTTGCATTCTTCATTGTCCTCAAATTTTCTTGGCTCAAAATAGTCTTCAAAATGGGGCACCTACAGGACCTGAGAGACTTGGAGTGACCTGTTTTAGACCCTCAGGGTCTTGAACAATTTTTCTTTGAGAGATTAGCTGGATCAGAATTTAAGGCCTTGGGAATAGTGACTTGTGAGCTGACTGGGAAGGGATGCCTGGGTGGAAGTAGGAGCAGGGCTAGCTTGTGGAAATCTGGGTTTTATGTTTAAGAAAATAAAAATCAACAAGAAATCTGTGAGGCTATTAGATTAGATTTGAGACTGCAGGATTGGTTTAATTAAATAAATAAAATAAATGACTAATAATATTTATAAACCAAGTCTGGGAATAAATAGAAAAATAATAGAGAAGACAACTGAAAAGCAAGATCAAAAATGAGTAGAGAACAAAAAAAATGGAAGTAAAATCAAAGTCGATTGAAAAAAGTATACGTAGAAAATGATATTAAGGAAAAAAAAAACGAAGTATTTTTCCCTTCCATATCACTCTTATATGCATTCATGTTCTATTGAATTTATTTCCTATACACTTTCAAATGATCTCTTTGGACTAGTCCACTACCACAGACACCATCTAAATTTTCCCTTTCAAACTGGCCTTACCACTCCATTCACCTCAGAGCAGTCAGAGCACCATATTTGAAATTCAAAACCACTTAAAAGTCATCAATAAAACACCATCTGATTATTCCAGCCCTAAAGAGCGCTCCCTGTCTTTTCCCTTATATTGTGTGCTCTAACTCATCTGTGAAATAAATGAATGATTCCAGTCATCATGTAGCTGTTTTCACAATTTTCTTTTACCATGCAGTTATCCTGTGAAACGGATGTTATTAATAACTTAAAAAACTGACATTTGAAAAATTAAATGACTTGTTCAAAATGGATAACCAGGTTATATTTGAATAGCCCTAGGATTTTTGCCTTCATTTCAAGCTAAGTTTATATATACCAGTAAAGTTAATACATTCATTGAGACTAAAAATTAAAGAGTAGGTAATTTGAAATAATGTCAAGCCTGCTTTTTGATATTTAACTGTTATACTATTTAATTATAATTTATTCATTTAAAATACTTATTGGTCACCACAGTGCATGATTTAATATTGCAAAATTGTGGAAAACTTGAGGCAATTTCTATGTTCATGGCTTTTCATAGTTTATATGGGTGAGACAGAAAAAAAATAAGCATCTAAGTAAATGAACTGTATTACCTTAGTTCCACACAACCTAGCCATGCTGCTACAAAGCACAATTAGGCAACAGCACACTATATTAAAAAAAAACCAAACAAACACCTGAGACTATCATTGAGCTAATCTGATAACAAAGGATTGCCTTGTGAGGCCTCAGTCAGGGGAGAAAATAGAACTGTGAAAATAAATAACAATGAATTTAATGTTTAACAGAATTTAACAGAAAAAAGAGGAGATCTAAGAAATTAAGAGACGAGGATATACCTCTGGCAGCCCTTCCAGAGTCTTCCAGAATGGAGGTGATCATGGTGAACTTCTTGGCTGTGAGTTTCATCCTGATAGGTTGCCTCACAGGAGTAAGGGTTTTCTTGAATTAGAAAGACCCATATAGACATTTCAGTTCAATATTAAATGATCTCAATCTCTGTGATTAGGTTGAGGTAATACAGGAATGCTAGCATACCCCATTGTACTAAGGCATGCCTGGAAAAAAAGAAAAAAGATTTTCTTGAGTAGCGCACAACACTCTTGGCCTCAAATTATTTGTTAAGGCAAGTTTTTAAATGGAATGTCAAGTGACCAGTCTAAAATTAGTAAGCACACTAAAAGATAGGAAACATTGGGAGTTGGATGAGAGTTTGGAGTGGCCTGCCTACCACCTCCAGCAACTATAAAGAAAAGCCATGACACCTCCTGTAACCTCAGCTTGCTTGTCAGCAAAGAACTTCCCATGCTTGAAACCCCTTCCCCTAGTTTACATCCCTCTCTTCCTGCATTGCTCTAGCCTATATAAGCGTGTTCTAACCAGAACTTGGGGCTCAGCTCTTCGGGGAAGAAATCCCAGCTGAGACCACGCATGTAATAAATCTGCCTAAAATACTTCCAAAGAGGGCTCGCTTGGTTTCTCCCAAAAACTGTAACAAGAGAACATAAAATAGACAGGAACAACAAAGAACTCCAAATACTAGAATTATGTAATTTAAAGTTTGAAATAACTAGGGTTAATATGTTCAAGCAAATAAAAGACAGAAAAAACAATAATAGCAGAAAACTAGACACTAAAAATCTAATGGAAACCCTGAAATTAAAAAGTAATAATAAAAGTAAATAGTAAAACTTCTTTAGAATGTAGTGGTTGGGTTGACAGCAGATCTGATATAGCAGAAGAGACAAATAATATGCTGGAAGAAAGATCAAAGATAATGTGTATTATGAGAGCATGAAGATAAAATGTGTTAAATATACAGAAGACAGAAAAAGACAATGGATAGCATGAGAAAATCTGATAAACATCAGTCAACAGATGATAAATGGCTAAAATAAAGAGCAAGCATGTAGACTCTTTTAACACAATGATTATAAAACTTGATTTAATTGGCATATTGTGGAAACTGTAACCAATAATTCCAGAATACACAATTGTTCAAACACCTGAAAACATTTACAAAAATTTATTTTGTGCCATAAATGAGTCTGAACAAATTTCAAAGCACTGAAATCATACAAAATATGTACTGTGACCACAGTGCAATTGAGCTACAGTTCAAAAATGAAAAGTTAACTGGAAACACTGTGTTTGGAAATTAAGAAATAAGCTTCTAATAGAAACAAATAAATTAAAAAAGTCAGTGAAGAAAATTATATTTGAATGCTCTTGCAGCATGGTAATATAGTTAAATTCATTAGAGAGAAATGTGTGAAATTAAAAAAAATTAAACAACTAAAAGTCAATCAAGGAGTTAGAAAGAGAACAGTGATATAATTACTAATAAAATGTGAGGATGGAAGTGATGAAGGTGAAGGAAGACCATTAAAAACACATGAAAATATGATTTCAAAGTTTAAGATTAATATTTTGAATTTGTAACTTCAGAAAGATTAATCATGATAAAAATTCAGTATCAGAAATAAAAAAGTGATCAGCATTACCAATTTATGTAATTAATAGACAATGATGATGCTATGAAAAGTTTTATGAAAAATACTTTTGAAAGTTTGGTGACAAACTTTGAAATGATCAAATTTACAGAAAAAATGTATTTTCTAAAACTAAGACCCTAAAGAAATGGAAATCAGAAATTCACCACTAGTGAATTCCATAAAATGTTTAGGAAAGAAATGATAGTAATACTATCTACAGTCTTTCAAAAGATTAAAAATAGGTAAAAAATTTTAAATTCATTTAATGAAGCAACTTATATATATAAATCTGGTCAAGCACATTAGCATAGAGAAAACTGAAACCAATCTAAAGAAAATATAAGATACATTTGTATATGTGTATACATGTGTATACATGCATACAGATATGAAAATGTGTCATTATCTATTTGGAGTTGCTTGGGACATCTGACTGATTCAAAATATTAATCAATGTAATTCATTAAATTAACATAAAAATGGACACAATAACATCATCATTTAAATGTTTTAAAATGCTTTTACCATTTTAATGCATGTTAATGATTAAAAATGCTCAATGTCTGAAGTTTAGAAGAAAACTACTTTAATTTGAAGAAACATCATCACAGAATAACTATAATAGCTATTATATGCACTAATAAATGTTAAGTGGCAAAAGTTACCAGTGTTCTCCATTGCACTACTACTTTCTCCATCATATGTTTCATATTGAGCAGGATAAATGTACACCAGATCAAGGAGTGACAAGGAAAATTATGTTTTTGAGAGATATCTTTAGAGACTCTTCCTTACCTTCATCCAGTGATGCCTTTTCCCTGCTTCAGTCTTTTATGAACATTCTCTATTACCATTAATTAAATCTTGAGCGTGGCTTCCCAGGTACTTCTCTAGGAAAAATACAGAATTTGGATAGGCAGACACATTCTGTACAGAGCACAACCATAAATCATAGAGGAATAACTGACAAAATAACCATCAAAGCCTCATTAATGATACAAAAGTCACACTACAAAATGGGAGAAAATATTGGTAGAAATTTTGAGATAATTTTTTTTAGGGCATCAGAATTTCTTAGATGAAAGTAACCTCATTGTAGCTTCCAAAAGTTAGTAGCCTGAGCATGGCACAGGATACGATCTATGACGACAATCTTGTTAAGAAAAATAGTTAAATTCTACCAAAGGGAAAAAAATCAAACAAAAATTTAGAAAGAAACCAAAAATTAAGTATATGATAAAAGCATTTCAGATATTACATATGGAATAGAAAGGAATGGATAAAGGTCAACATTAGAATTTTCAGGTGAAAGTAATGAAATGTAATATTCCTGGGCACTGACCTGAAGCTGGATATGGTTGGGATTTTTGGGGACAAATTAAATGTTTCTTTCTGCAAATCAGAGGATGGAAATTTGAGAGGATTATAGATGTTCATTGCAGCTGGAGCTTCTATAACATGTTTTCAATCCCAGTTCAGGAGAGGAAGTAAGAAAACAGAGATTCTCTCAGGTTAGATAATATTTCTATATGACCATTTGTCTAGATAGGATGTAGAAGGACTCAACTCTTCCGAAATAAACTGGGAGTCTGAATGCCAGACAGTTTATGCCATCAGTCAATGTAGAATCAAAAACTGCAGTTGACTTTGACATTTTCTGTTTCTGTGTTTTTTCTCATAACATTTTAGCAAAGTTCTATTCTCAAGTTTTTGCTAAAAATAAGAGTGAGAAGGAGGAAGGGAGGAAGAGAGAGAGAGAAAAAGAGGGAGACTTTTTTAGATGTAGTTAGTGATTGATCTGGGAAATTGGGATATAAGAAGAAAAGAGAAGAAAATCTGACTGCACTATCAGAAGAGTGAGGGCAAACACAGTACCTTGGGGATCTGGTATGATTGTATAGATTGGGTCAGGAGACAGTGTAGAACTGAGGTTCTGAACAAGATGAGTCGTCCAGACCAAGGGCAATGTAGGAATAACTGAGATGGCTATCTGTGTCTCTTAACTGTAGGATATGTAAGTGTGTGTGTGTGTGTGTGTGTGTGTGTGTGTGTGTGTGTGGTGTGTAATATTATACATCAAAATGTTAAAAAATATTTCTAAGCTTGTTATCCCAGGCAGTATTGCCATATTTGCAAGTTCTCATGTTGGGAATTCTGTATTTCTCCCAGAGAAGTGCCTGAGAAGCCACACTCAAGATTTAATTCATGGTAACAGAGAGTGTTCATAGAGTACTGAAGCAGGGAAGAGGTACCACTGAAGAAAGTTGAAGAAAAGAGACTCAAAAGACAACTCTCAAAAACATCTTCCTCCCTGTAAACTCCTTGGTCTAGTATATCTTTTTTCTGCACAATACAAAAAGCAGGGTGGGGAATAAAGTTGACTATGATTTCACAGACATTCAAGTATAGATGAGAGTAGAGCAATTGCAGGGGAGTCTCTGAGGATGCCGGGTTCCTAGACATTTGGGGGCATAGATAATTACGTTATTAGACTTGATGGATGATGTGAAGCTTAAAGGACAATTTGACTGCAAAATTTAAACCATTTTAGCCTCTAGTGATGACAGTACAAATATTGGCAAATCTCCCTAGAAAGCAGCAATGAAGTTGAATAAAATGGACAGAACAACAATTTTGGAGCTCTGAAATTGATTAAAGACAAAATAATCTGAGAAGCTTTTGTACTAGAAAAATTGCCAACACTTTGGCACATATGGACTGTGGGAATCTGGTATTCTGGCCCAGGCATCTACCATCTCTGCAAAGTTGTCGTCACACAGACCATGAGGGTTGGCTGCCTCTCTGCCACCATTAAAGGAGGCTCATTGACATGTGATATGCTTACACTTTTGCAGGGATTAGCCTCATAGGAAAGAACCACAACAGAGAAGTGTTAGCTTTGTTACTCAGCCACCCCAATAATCTCTTTTAACTACAAATCCTTTTGAGTGATAAATTTGCTGATTAGATCCACTGAGAAAGCAAGGCAACCTCTAGCCAGAGACCTACCGGAGGATTTGAGCCTACTCATTTCCCTGAGAGGTTTCCAGGTACAACCTTTTTGAAAAGTAACTATGACTTTGCTCCTAATCTGGTGACAAAACTAAATGCCTGATTTATGTGAGTCTAGTGACTGTTTTGCCAGATAGTTCCATTTGGGGTAGAACCAGTCCAAAACTAGTATGATGACATGGACCCAAATAAACCTCGCTTGTCAGATGGAAATGGAATTGCAAGAAAGCAGCTAGCTTGGTCCCAGTGACATTTCAATATTACATGGAAAAGTGTCAGCTATTCCTTTGGACAGAGCTTAATGCATCATTCTATTGTTTCAAGCAAAGTTACTGGCTCAGTGGAGCCCTCCATTCACAGAGACTTCCCTAAATGCCTGGACTTTTTTCACTAATGAGGATGCCTACTTGAAATCCATTATGTCTACTGCGATGCTTTGGCTGTTCCAACCCTAGTAAAATAAAAGCAGAGGCAGATAAGAGGAAAAAAAATCAAGACATTTCTCATCAATTCTGGTGATACTACCCTTGAGTAACCTTGTTATATAGTTTTACTGATTCATAGACTGTTGTCAATGACCTATTTGTTCTTCCACATGGACAGCTATAGATGGGCAAGTGAAAGGTATCCCTCTTGGAGTCACAAAATATGAAAACGAATCATGATTTCCAATTAAATTATTGGAACCAGTCAAGTATATACTAGTGGTAAGGGTTTGGGTCCTAATGGAAATGGCAAAAATTGAATCTCTGTCATGGCTGCCTGGATTCATCATGGTGCTATATATGGAAATACATGCACCATGGAAAATTGGATACAATGTTAAAGCCTCTTTGTTTCTGCCAGTCCAGTAGAAACTGTTCATTGTGGGTCGGATTGTGACTCCTTCAAGCCTTCACTCATTTGTCTCATTTTGGGGCAAGTCTACGGGCATCATAACCAAACCAGAACCTTGACTTCCCTGTTGAGATTTTTGGTGGTGCTTCACAAGAGATCATCACCCTTTTTCAGGTGACTCTTTTGCTTTTCCAGTTTGATCAACTGGAACATTCAATACCATTGTGACTTCAAAAACTAATCTGTCCAGAATATTTTCAGTCTGACAATAGGCTGATAATCTTGGTATTTAACGGAACTTCCAACACTTTAGCACTCAGAGTCATTTGATATTATTGAGCATAAGAACAGTCTTGTACAATATTGACTCCTTATCTTCTCCTGGTCCACATACCTTAATAAATTAATTTTGGTCATCATATGTGCTTGTTCCCAGAAAGGGAATATCTCTATGCATCTCAGAACTAAAGGTCTGTTTTGAAGTTTTGCTATTCCTTTCTGGCAACTGCCGGTCACAGTGCTTTTTTCTTTCTCCTAGCAGCAACACTAGGCTAGCACATTAGTCAACATTCTGGGTACAGACTGGCTAACAGGAGCCCTAAGACTATTTAAACTTAATTCTAGTTTAATTGTGTAGATTCTCTCATTACCTTGGTATGGTTATATAGTAGTATATATGGTTACATAGACAGTGACAATTAGCTTGAGCACGGTGCTAATTATAAAAAAAAACCCCTTGTCCCTCTTGTACTTGACCCTCGGAATGAACAGTTTAAGTGTGATAAGGGGATTCATGGAGGGTGAGGAACATGCAATTATAGCCATTGGAAGAGGACACAACAATTTTGTGGCAGTGGAGAAAAAAACACAACACGGACACATATTGAACAAATATCTTAGATCTTAGGAGGAATAGGGGAGGAAGGCACTTAACAATCTTTTGTCTTTCAGTGCTGCCCATGAGAGTGCTTTAGAAAGGAAAATCCCACAGTGTCATTCTCTTAAACTTTTGCAAATGAATCTTGAGTGTATTATCCCCTGTGTGTTCAGTACAGTTCTGAACACAATTTGTATTCCTCATTAACCTTACTTAAAAGTCAATCAAAAATAGCTGAGCAAAGCCCTCACTCCTAACCTTCCAGAGAAATCACTTGTCAACACTAGTCTCCCCCACTCCCATTCTCCATCATTCCATGAGTCCAGACAAATGCCATCCTCCTGATAGTACGGACAAATAGGAAAGAATGCACTGACTGTTCACAGACAGCTCCTTCCAAAACAGGACTTGGCTCGATTTTTACGCCCATACTGGGAAACCTCAGCTAACTGCTTAGTAGTAACTTTGGAGCTACTGTTAATCTGCCCTTCCCTTCTCAACCCATGTAACTTTCACTTGGGGTTTCCAACAGTTATTAAGAACTTTCTTTTTTCCTCTAGAGGTACAACAAGCACTCTGGGGGTGGCACTGCTTATGTTGAATGAGGACTTTAGATTTGGTCCTTACCCCAGTTGTGACTTGATGCTGAAGAGTGGTTTTCAGGTTTAAATAAACTCCCTTTTGTCCCTAGAAGGCATTCATGTCGGTCTCAACTCACTGGCCAGAGCTGATGTACACTTTCCCTATACTTCGTCATGGGCTATGGTGGTTTGAAATTTGTCCTCCCAAAAGATATGAAGAAATTCTAACCAGATATGCATGAATGTATTTGGAAACAAGGTGTAACAAGATGTAATCAAGCTAAGATGAAGTGATACTGGATTAAGGTGTATCCTAAACCCACGACTAGTAGTGTCCCTATAAACAGAGAGTTACAGAGCTCCAGAGAGGGACACAATGAAGAAGACTATGTGATGATGGAGGTAGAAGTTGTAATGACGTGTCAAACCTAGGAATGTCAAAGATTTCAAGTAATCCTGGAAGAGGCAAGGAATGATTCTACTCCAGAATTTCCAGAAGTAGCATGGTCCGGTGAATACCTGTATTCTGGATTAGTAGCCTCTAAAACCGTGAGAGGATAAATGCCTGTTGCTTTAAGTTACTCTGTTTGTGTTATCTTTTTTTAGCAGACCTAGGAAAATCATGCATGAACCAAGGCAGAGTCTGGGCAATTACTAATACATTTTCCTCACCTGGATAAATGCCTTTAGTCCAAGTGGAAAGGTCGAGTATCATCGAGCGATGATATTCATGATGAGGGAGAAGATGAAGATGTAAAAGTTTCCTCTGAAATTTATGAGTATATTTTTTCCATTATATCACTGAGATCACATTATCCACTTGTAGGCATTATTCTGATCTTTCAAGGTCCCAATGACTATAACTTAAAGTTATATCAAAATATCCTAGTAAAATTTAGCACTGCTGGGTTTCTCTGCATTACCTCAAGACCACGCCTAGAACTTTGTTTCATATGTGTTATTCTGTTTGACTATTTGTATTTGTATAACCCATGAAAATTATCAAGGTCTTTGAAAATGAGACTATTTTATTCCTTCTAAAATCATTATACTCCTTGTCAGTATCCATCCAAAATATAATGAACAAATCACTGTTTTATGTCTGTGTATTCTTCATTGAATCTCTCTCTAATATGGTTCTACTCAATTACAATTAAAGTATAGAATTTTTAAATGCATATGATTGTTTTTTAATAGTATATGAAACTTACCAGCTATAATTTTAGTCCTAAATTCACTTAACTCAATGAAGAAGATAGAAAATTATGTCTAATTAATCGCTTTCCTCAATAAATTCACTCTTGTTCTCTGGTACCTTGTTTAATATTTAGCATTTAAAATCAGAAATGAATTTTCCTGTAGCCATTCCCGTAGCCACTCTTACTCATTAATGAGGCAGTTTTATGCTACTATGGCAAATAAACCTACTAATAGGGTTGTGCCATGGAGCTGCATTAAGATCTGTGGAGAATTTCCAGCTGTTTATTTTTTCATCTCTCAGACAGATACAGAAATGGGTTTCTAATGCCTCTTAAGTTATAATTTCCATTTCTGCAGAGAAAATAGAACTACAATTTGGAAGAAGGACTCTGCGTTTGAGCTGGCAACTGGCTGCTGTATAATTATCATTGCTCTTCTTTATTAACTACCCGCCTTTGCCTTCTGTGGTACTTTGTTGATAGAAGTAACCTCAATCCTGTTGCTATGGTGACAGCATCTGTAGTTGAGAAGATTTTGTTTGTGGTAAACAAATTCAGGCATATGCTTGAAGCCTGGTGGAACAGTTTCCCAGCTTCCCTTACACTGCTGTCCTGCATAAAATAAAAAATACCCCAACCTAAAATCCACAGCCTCGATTTGAAATGGAAAAGTGGTAAGCCAACCTGAAACGATCATTTCTTGTGGTTTGGGAAAGGCCGGGTATGGATGTTCACTCTCCTAAGACAAGGCCTCCTGTGCCAGAGGGCTTCTCTGTGCCACACCATCAGAAACACAGTCCTGTGTGAGAAAAGCTTCACACCCCTGAGGGCTGTTGGCATCAATAGCAAAGCTGGGGCAAAACATTAGCACAATGACAAAGATGCTTCAGTTTCTCCCCAGATCTTCTCTCCTAGGGCAGCTTCATATTTCACATGTCAGAAAATTCCCTCCTAAGTTTGTGTTTGTCAACAATGAAGTCAGATATATTCAAGCTTAATTCTTAATGTCTGAATTCTATGAAAGCGAACCACCATTTGAAGGAAAGCCGCTATCCTATAGAGAGACAGACTGTAAGGTCAGATTTTCTTCTCTGTACCAGGAAGAACATGTTTGTAGTGGGTCTGGTTTTTCGGTGATCCGAGACATTCCCTATTTCTTTGTCCCTTTCTCTTACACTTATTATGATTTTTCTCCAACCCAACAATGTATGTTTGCAATCAAAATAATAAAGCCTTTCCCCGAGTCTTCTGCTTTGGGAAGGTTTTGATGACTCAATTGATAATGAAAATTTGAAAACCTTTAAGATATTATCAGCTATTTATTCCCGGTGTGGTGCAAAAGTTAAAGATCCTTTCTTGGTACAAAATAATAGAGGAAGAAAAAGTATCCCCCAGCTGCACATAGTAAATATGATATATGTATTTCAACAGAAAGCAGAAGGAACAATAGCCTGAGGTACCAAGGCCCACATTTTGGAAGGCAGTTATAATTCCTGAGAACTAGCAGAATCCTGATATGCTTGCACCCTATTATCCCCACTAGTGATGAGATTTGCTGATCCCATGATCTTGAGTATACCAATCCTCATATGAATAGTTCTACTATAAGTTTGAGTTTAACACATTAGAAAGCCCATTTTCAATAGGCCAAACACAAACTTCCAATTAAATATTTTCTTATGTTTTAAACATTTATCCAGATGTTAGTCTCATAGACTTGCACTGAGAATGCATTGCCTCAGGGTTCGATGTAGCTCATTAATTCATGTCGTCCAGTGAGGGATCTAGGGGTGGTGTGATGAGAAATACAGGCCAACATTAAAGTGATTTCTCTGCTAAGAACGTTAATCAATATATCACTTGTATGTTGGTATGAGGTACTTGTTATGGTTTACCTACGGAAGGTAGAAAAACAAACACCAAGTATTTTTTTTGAGACCCTAAAATTAATGAAACAATAATAATGATAAGAAAATAGTATAGTTTTTCTAAGTTAGAACATAATTTCTCTTTAAGAAGACCAAAAAATGTTGAAGGCATAAAGCTGGACTAGAAAGATGAGTCAACTGTGATTTCTGATACTGGTGCTCATTCTAGATTTGGGCTTTTCAGGTTTATAACATAGATGTTTGTTTCTGCGGATGTCCTGCTTCTGTTTCTGGGAACTCAATCCCTCATATTTACTCTTAACTACCAGTCCCTAGGGTCCATCTATTCTGAAATTGTTCAAGTGTGCATTCTAAATACACACACAAGCATGTGGCCACAAATACTCACAGCTAGCTACATACACACATGCCCACCATTGGCTCTCCAGCTCTACCTGGCTTCATTTTCTGATTCCTGAAAGCAGTTCCTCTTTTTATGCTGCAGCATCCTGTTTTTCCACTCACTACTAATTTTTGTTTGGAATGCATCAGATTGATGAATGGTTGAAAGAGAATCTTGGCAAACATCATTTCCTTTTTTAATTTATTTTTTAAGACTCCTGATGAAAATACAGGTATTATTTCTCATGTGGTTGATGGAGAAACTGGGTTGCAGAGAGGTTATGTGGATCCACCACTTAAACTCAGGTAGTCTGACTCTAGAACCTCTCTTCTTAATCGTGGCACTAAGAGATCCTTTAGCAAATACCAAAACACCTTGTTTCTTAGCAAAGCAAAAGAGAAATATAAGAGGGTTAAGGGATAAGAAAGGTGGAGCACACAGGACTTGAGGAAGTGAAAATATTCTCTACGATACTATCACGGTGGGTACATGACAGAATGTATTTTTCATAACCCATAGCACTCCATCACACAAAATATGAACCCTAATGCAAACTAGACTTTAGTTCATAATAATATATCAATATCGATATCTGTTTATCCATTGTAACAAATGCACCACACAAATACAAAATCAATAGAATAGGGGAAACTGTTGTGGGCAGGGGAGGGAAAATGTAACTATACTTCCTAATCAACCTTTCTATGCATTGAAAACTGCCACCAAATAGTCTATTAACTGAAAGAGAGAGAGTGAGAGTGATGCATGTTAATCCAAATTTCTGGCAAGAGGAAGTTAAAACTGAAGACTGTCAGTGCTGAAAGGAGGTGAAGTGGAGAACTGGGCTGCTCCAAGTCTCTTTATTTATCTTCCTCTGTCTGTTACTAAGTGTTTGAATTGCTTCCTTCATCCATAGAAACCAATCTTCTGAACTATGAGGTGAATTGTAGTCCAAGAATCTTGTGAAGGTAAAAACGATTAGACATCCCTCCTCCTGTCTGCCGCCAAAACAGACAAAAAAAACACTTGGCTATGCTTGTGTTTCTATAAAGCACGCAGATGTGCTAGAATTTAGCTGCCTCCCTGGGGAGCAGTAAAGGGTTGTTCTCAAGTGTTTCAAGGCAGCAGCATGAAACGGTGCTGGGTGGTGGGACATGAGGGAGGAGATAAAGCACAAATTGAAAAGCAGTATTACTTGGGAATTGTAGTTTAACATGAGCTAGCAGTCATCTCTCTATTTATTAAGATGTTTTCCTTATTGTTGTCAGATTACCTATGTCATGATGTCAGGGGCATACACTTTCTTTCCTCTCTCTCCTCAATTAATTCCTCTATCCTAGTGTCAAAAGAGGATGATTAGGTGACGACCACATGGGCAGACACCTAGATGTCCTGTCATCCAATGCTTTGTCAGCCACCATGCCAACGTGCCCAGATCTTACACATTTCCAGATCTTATACATCTTTAAGAGTTTGGCTCAAATCTACAACCTGCAGTTCCATTCTGAGAGAGATCTTCACCCCTTCTTTCACCTTCTTACTGAACACTTCACTGGACAGCTCAGAGCTCGTAACTGACGACATGCTGCAATGATAGACATTGTCCTTTCAAATGACAGTCCTCTTTGACTTCACAAAAGATCCACCGTATTTATATCTGTATGCCCATCTAATCCTAAAGATAGGATTTCCTCCTTTTACATCTGTTTCATTTCCACTCCTATCTATTCTCAACCCTGTCCCTGTGTGTGGGTCAAAGTTAAAGCAAGACAGATTTTTTCTGCTAACTGGAAGAAGAACATTCCTCTGAAAGCTTTCCTAGTCCCAAATGGCCTCCACCAAAGAAGTGACCATTCACTTACATGGAAACATTTCAAAAGTTCTTAGATCCCCTAAATAACCAAATCGTAGAAATAACACATAAAACATAAAATAACACTAACATAGAGTAAAAGCAGGAATAGCATAATAAATACAAAGCCTGTATAAAGTTCCCAGAGATGGAGTTGGTGGTGCCATGCCAGCTGCTTAGGGTGCATGCCACATCGCCAAGGGCATGCTGCAAAAAAAATACTAAATGCATTTCCACTTTTTGACTTTTCAATTAGCAAAACAGGTACTAATAGAGGTCATTTGTTAAAATGAAGTGGAATAAAGCCAGCTTTCTAAAAGCAGGGAAAACTTGTATAGGTTGAAAATCTGAAAGAAAGAGAACACACAGATTTCTTCTGTCTGTCCTGTTCCTTCTTCATCAGGCCTTAAAACTCAGATTTTACATGGCTGCAGTATGTGAATATTTTCAAATTATTGGGCTTAAGCTTGGACAATTCTTTTTTCCATTTTTTTGTTTACTTTTATTATAGCTTGTATTCTTATGGGTTATTTTAGAAATTTTGAAGACCATCTGAGAAAGATCTATTTACCTCTTTCTAGTATTGGTTCAACAGTTTTTTTCTAATCTGAACCTAAATAACACCTATAACATAACTAGAACATGTCCATTTATGTTATGCTTTGCTTTTATAATATTTTTACTTTTTTCCAACCATATACTTTTGTGGCATTTTATGTAAAGGAGGGGATATTTACCCTTGTCTAGAGATGGACTTTTTCCTAAAAACTCCTCCCAAATCACTTTCATTGCCAAGAATGAAATTCTGATGAATGTCAGGCTAAAATCAAAGTTTGTTTTATTGTATGTGTTTTGTCACAGAATTTAAAAGACTTTCTGGATCAACTAGGGATCAAGAACTAACCAATACTCATTAGCGCAGCACTTAACGAAGTCTTTACTCTGTGTTGCATAAAAATCCGAGAGGCACCAGACCCTGCCCTTTTCAGAGAGGCAAATGCCCCAGTGCAATGAAACAAAATGTGGAGCAAGCTGAACTCCATCTCTAACACAAGGATGTTAGCAGAGGGATCATGGCACTGAATTTGGGAACTAAGGGGATGATGTACTGATTATGTCAAGGCTTGAATCAGCAGAATGGAGGAGAGCAGAATGTCATGACCTAAAGGGTCAGGAACCTAAAGGGACAAAGGACAAATCAGTTATCAAGGTCAGTGAGATACTGCTGTATCTGGAACAGAGTTAGTCTTTGAAAATCATGAAAGATGTGGCAGAAAAATACTGTAGAATAGACTGTGACTCACCATTTCTACCAAGATGAGAAATCAGGGTTTGTGCTGTTTGCACGGATGAGGGAACAGAGGATGGTGTTTCAGAGTCTGAACACAGAGACAGAGACATTCTGTTTTGACTTTTTGTGTATAAAGCCACCCACCACTTGTAGGATATGGACAACTTGCTTAATATCTAGTCCTGATTTCTTCCAATATGAAATTGAATTAATAAAATCTGTTACATGTCTTACAGAAAGTAAAACAGTTCCTAAAATAGAACAAGTACTGAAAAGAAATTTTTGTGATTATTGTTTTTCAGTATTTTTTGATAGAAGTTATAGTGATATGTAATTGTTTCTTTTTCTTAGCTTTTAGTGACTACACAAGTCAGAAAACTTAGAAATATATCTTTTTCTTGCCTAAACTCATCACTCTATTATTAGTTTTAGTGTTCGATATATTCTTCCTGATTATTGGGTCATAGTAGGTTTTGAATATCAACTTCTCTCTAGTAAAGCCATTCTTTACATTTTGGAATTTAAACTCCTCTGTCATCTTATACCTTTGTGGCATGTTAAAAAATTAAAATCCATAGAGTAAAACTTTGCAGTGTGAAAATAAAAGGAAACATGCAACTAATTTTATTTTTATACCAAGTAAAAGAGTTCACTTGATGTGTAGATAAAATTGGTAACTTTGAAAGTTTTTTCTTTCAACTGAAATATTCCCCTCATTGATCTCCTATGGTGCCTGAAATTCCACCATATGCTCTCTTCCTTAAGGAGTCATGGACCCAGCAGGAGTACATTGATACGATGATGGTTTTCACAGAATGATATTCGCTGGAAGGGGTAACACATTAGCCAGTCAAGATACCAAAAGGACATATCTCATCTCATTTCATGTTGGTCACACTATTGATCTCCTCTAACTTCAGGGAGGTACTTCAAAGTACTCAATAGCAAAAGAAAAGTCATGGAAAATACATATAGTACTTGTGCTCTGCCGTATACATAAAATTCTATAAAGAGATGGGTACGATTACAATTATGCATCTCTTAGCAAATGACTATCCTACCCTCATTTTTGTGTTGAAGAAACTGAACCAGAGAGAGATGCCTTGCTTCCAAAGAATAACAAGTACAGGGCTAGGTCTACCTTAAGCTATAGACTCCAAGTCCAGTATTTATCAGTATACAAAGTGTCTTGCCATATATAATGGTTGTTTATTTCCACCTTCATGGCCAATGGTGGTACCTTTTTGGGAAACATGAGGGAAATATAAGTAGTTCTGATGATCAAATTCTTTTGCATCTATATTGAGAGTCTTTGATTATGTACATGTGTCTCTTCTTCTGTCCCTCTTTGGGGGCAGGACGTGCCATGCTTCACCTCTGAAAATCTCTGTAAAACTCTTGAGGCTATAGCCTCCTCAGTTGAAATGAAAGAGGTTTAATTCTTATGCCTGACCTTATTCTAAACTTTAAAACTGAATGGCAAAGGGTGTTTAAAAAATATTATACTACAAAATTAAGCTGTCCACAACTCTGTATACTCTAAATCTAATTAGCAAAGAAAAGTGTGTATTCTTTTAAAGTAATTAAAGTTCATTAGGCTGAGGTGGCTATAATACCTTGGTAGTCTATATAAGCAAAGTGAAACGTAAGTTAGAGTCAATTTCTATAAATATCTCAAGGTTAAGAAATCGAAATTTAAGAACAACTAATCATGAACAGCCAATATGCTTTTTCCAAATTACGCAAGATCTTAAACTATAGTCAACCACATAATGTCCTTATTTTGCTTCCGTGTCTGTTCTGTAAAAACCTTTCCCTTAGCTCCTGCTGGTAGAGTGCTCCTAAATTCCTAACCATTTTTAGTTTGGCACCACCTGATTTAAATAGATGTTTTCTCAAATAATCTCTTCAAATTTTAAGTACCACAATTTATCTCTTAATAGTCACATTGTACTAAATTTCCTGGGAGATTGATTTTAATTTCCAGGAGATATCTAGACAGAGATATCAGTAGAAAAAAAAATAGATATTCTACTCAACTCATATTATCATGCAGAAAAGGAGAACCTCGGGGAAAAGACAAAACACATTTAGAACTGAAATGGTTCTGAAAGACAAATGGAGAGGTTTTAATATAAAGAGAATGTGGCCAGTTTGGGAACATGTTATATGAGAGCTTAATAACACAAAGATTGTGAGCCAATAACTGTGGAAGTCTCTATTTTCCAAAAATGCTCACACAGTATTTCATATTCCTTGCTTTGTTATGAAGTGTGTTTACTGATTCTTCATCAAGACCTAAAGTCCATTTCTCCAAGTCCTTTAACTTGAATGAGATGGGTTTAGTGACAACTGACTAATAGAATATGGTGGTAACTCTACTGAGAACCTAGAGACCATACTGAGAAGTCCAAGGTGCATGGAATGACCAAATGTAGTTGCAACTATAGAAAGTCCCACCTCCCAGGAGATTTTAACTTCATCCATGTTATGGGGTGCTGCCTAGTTATCTAGACTAGTTTTTCCTTCTAATAAATTTCAAATATTCTCTAACTATAAGACCCTGGGTATGAACTGGGAGTTCTGTGCATAGAAATCACAGAAGCGTGGCAATAATAATTGCTATTTTAAGTCACTAAGTTTTAGGGTGGCTTGTTACACAAAAATAACCAAAACAATAATGCAACTAAATTAGGCAGAATATAATAGTACTCAACAAGTCCTTAACATGTAAAAACTTAAAAGAGGGAATCAGGGTAATTACACATCTGCATATGATATTTGTGTTAGCCACACGTTTCCCATGATTGAGATCCTACATCCTCACTCTAGTGAAGACTGCCACATTCACTGTGTATAGGAAAGACTTCTGCCGTCTGATATGTTTGATCTTGTTCTTCTAAATCAATGCATGGCAAATCCAAGCTGAAGAGCTTCAGCCTCTAGGTCCCACTGTAGCTACTATGAGAAGCACTTCCATCCTAGAGCCCCCTTTGAAGAGTAATGAAGATCTATAAGAAAATGGAGAGTAATGAACAGAAAAGATTGACCAATTTTCATGAAGAACAGAAAAAATATAGCATTGACCAACAAATCTAAACCAGTGAATTATCTGATATTTTTCTATTTCTATCTTTATCTTCTAAGTCTTCTGCATGCCATGAAAATTCAAACTCAGAATCTTTGAAACACAGGGCTTGTTGATATTTCATTTAGATTTGTTGTTATTTTATTGTCTGTGAGGTTCTGTTTTCCCCTCTCCTTTCCTATTCTCCTGGTTTTGATGTGGCTGCTCACAGCTTGCTATCTGTGTTCTCACCTCCCAGTTGTCTTCTAAGCATGTCTGATAATTTCACTTGTTTAGTTCAATTTGTATGTATTTGATCTTTTTCTTCTTTGATTGAATATCAGCAGCTATTTATTTAGTAGCACAAACACATGATTACTATCAGTAAGCTGAGGCCAAAAGCACAGAATTTTTTACCCCCTGCTTCTTAAATTTCCTTTCCTAAATAGTATTTTGGAGAACATCATGTTATAATTCTAAGATTGTCTCTTTTGTTCAATTAGAGGCAAAGATGTGACCAGTGATGGGCAATAACAGATCTTTTCTGGAACTCGGCTAGGAATGGGCTAAAGCTGGTCCTAAGGTGCCTAAATAAATAACATTATTTAGGTATGTAAGGAGCTTTATAAATTATCCACTTGAGTAGACTCTGTTTTGAAAAAGTTCACTGTATAATGATCTAGGGGATTAGAAATCCCTGAGACGAGCCTCACTTAGGTATGATAATCAAAGTGAAGGTGAAGAAGTGACAATGACTTGGAAGGTTGGCTACAGTGATAGTTTTAGGTTAGAATGAGCACACTGAAGAGGGCAGATGTATTTCTGGTTGGATTCTTCTTAGCAGACAAAGCAGGCTTGGTGACAGTAAGTGGAGTAAAGTGATCTGTGAAAGGGATTTAAAATCCGAAAGTCTCTTTCCTCTGTTGAGAACATGACCCGACACTCATGATCATGACCTGGTAAAGATATTGCCCCTTTTTATCAAAAGCTGATTTTTGAGGAATAGGTCCAGCTTTCCATGTACACAGCAACTAAGCAGCTGTGTCCACCAAGAATGGCATCTACTCTGTGCAGCTCCAGAGCATGAAGGGTCTTTCTGTCTTGGCACAATTTTTCAGATTTGATTTTTAATCTCTTCATGTGACCTGCTTATTTTGAGAAATAAGCTGCATAAAATATAAAAAAAGACCCATGAAGGAGATCACTGCATTAAACCCATACAGATTTTTAATTCCAAAGCTAAATATACAAGTCAGATTGTCTGTCAGTACATTGTTTCCTCTCTTTATAATATAGTTTTTGTTTTATTGCAAGCATTGTATGTGTGTGTGTGTGTTTATGTGTCATTTAGGTCTTCATGAAGTTTCGCATTCACTTGTGCTCTGGGCATTCGTTTATACACCAAGACACACAATTGAATAACACAAGTTTTTCTGTGCCTATAACCTTATCAGCAAGAAGAAACATAGTGACAATAGAAGGTAAGGATTGAGAGAGAACCATGAGTCACAGTCACACTGAGAGCACAATAGAAAGGTATCTAGCTCTTTCTGGAAGGGTTAGAAAGTCTTTATAGACTAGCCACTAAAGAGAGTTTTAAGAATGTTTCTAGGTTGGAAGCTGTATTCTAAATACAGTGGTATATTCTGGACAAAGAAATGGATAAATAAAGTACACAGTAACTAGAGCCTTGGTGTGACAAAGGGCAGAGACCCTGGTGAACAGATCAGTCTAGATGTAGACATGATCTCTGACTACTACCTGCTTATGGAGAGAACTTAAATACGTCTCTGTCCTTGTTACGTCTCACTCTCCTTATTTGGCAATAACATCTGCCAATAATAATGGTATCTACCTCATGAGGTTACTCCATAGATTAAAGCAGATAGTTCATTTCAAGTGCTTATGGAAGTGCATGACTTCATAAATGCTAGCTATTTTATAGCTGAAATTAGGGTCTCATTAGGAAAGACACAGGGAATAAAATTGGAATGCTGGGAAGGAGTAGAGTGTAAACTTTTCAGACTGTGGTGGGAAGTTTGGCTTTTATTTGCATCCAAAAGTATACCATACTTTTAAGTAGAATGTTGACCTGGTTAAATATCTACCCATAATATAGATAGATTTTGAGATTCCTACAATAATGCAAATAAGAAAATACTATTTGAAATAGAGATTAAAAAAATGAAGGTAATGTATGAATGGATAGAAAAGGCTGTAAAGATAATCTAGAGCAATTGGAAACTGTGTTTTGGATAATAAATAGCCTAAAATAGTTGTTGTGCTTTTGTTTGCATTTCTAGGAGGACATAAAGACATTAACTGAAATAGAAAATTCAGAAAAAAGGAGAAATTTAAAGAAGCATGGTGAATGTTTTTTTCAGACATGATGAGCTATCATTTTTTGATAGCTTATGGGCTATCAAAAAAATAGACAGCTGTAAACAGATATTAGGGCTTGGATATTTATTCAACATGAATCTTGAAATAGAATCAGTAATCTTGATTTTAACTCTAGTTAAGTCATAGAAAGTGTGAGGTAATAAATCAAGAATTTGCTGAGTACTAACTTTATGCCAAGACAGTCTATTTTGCATGGATCATCCCACATATACCGTATAGCAATCCCTGAGATGAGTACTATATGGTTCCCATTCACACATCAGATAATTGTCTTTAAGAGCCTAAGTAACTTGCCAAAGTTCATGCAGCTAAAATGTGGGTGGGTGGGGGCAGGAATGTGCCAATCACAATTAGATACATCTGAATGAAGGTGCCCTCACCATACTCATGTTAAATAAAGAGAATGTATTTTGTTTTCATTTCCCACTTCCTTCCAGTTTATTTCTCTGCAATGCTTAAATTTGGCCTCCATTGTAAACTCCATCATGTCTGTATTTCAGTCTGTAGAAAAGATGAAAAAGTAACTGATGTATGCTACCCTGGTTTATGGATTCTCTCTAGAAGTTGGACACATTGCTTATGCTTATGCTCCATCTTTAACACATGTCATGCCTAGCTGTGAAGAAAGTTGGGAAATACAGTATCTTCCCCTAAGGGAAGTTATTGATCCAATAATAATTGAAAGAAATAGAGAATAGATATTGGGAGAGGACTGTCAGTCTCATATAGATATCCACTAGAAAATATACATAAGTTTTAGAAAACTTAACTGAAGACATCAATTAAAATTCTTGGAAAATCCCAGTAATGAATGGGGGAGTTAAAGAAATTAGTCAAAAAGGCATACATACTATGATATGTCTCAGACCTACCATCATAGAGCTCGTTAATTTGATGACTACCTAGCATAGCAACAGAGAGAGAACATAAAAATTCCGGATATGGACTTGGTGCATATACTACAGCCAACTCTGTTGAAGAAATGCAAGCAGAAATCTGGAGAGCAGTTACAACTAAGTACAAATGAAAGTATTAATTCAGCTCAGCTCCAAGTTTAAGGATAGATTAGTAATAAGCCAAGCATAATGAAAACGCTATTAATTGCTTATCAAATATTTATTCAAATAACAAAAGGGTTTAACCTTAGGGTTTCTGTTAATAGTTAACTCCCAAAGTGCACTTAAAGTAGAATTTAGTTTAAAGATATTGAATTGACAGGCAATTTTCAGCAACACATTTATGGAATAATATGTATCTAAACCTCAGACACAGAAAGGAATGAGATTAGTGCAAAGAGAATCACTGCAGGTAAATATTTAGGTTTGCAGAAGTGGAACAAATGCTTACTTTCTGAGGGTGTTCCATTGGGGAGCTAGGTTTTCACATAAGGAACTTAACTTGAATAGTGTCTCATGAGAATACTTACACAGAATCTTCAAACAGAATTCTCCTAAATGTTCTTGGTTCTGTGCTAAAGTTACTTCTCAAGAATCTGTATATGATTTTGAAGAAACATTTGGAAATAATGAAGAGGACTTATCAACTGCCTGATGGACCTGAAAGAAAAACAGAAAGCTGTATCATTCCACCATCTTATCTACACTTGATGAGTATGTCAGATACGCATGCATGTGTACATATGTACATACACACCATTCACCTGGAAACTTTACAAACTCAGATTGAATCTATGAATCAATAGCAGGTTTTGAACCCTTGGGATCTATACACGTGTTCTTTCCTTTGTAGAGCAAACGCAACCCAGTATGTCTCCAGTGCCTTTTGTCTCAAAGGTAATCTCTTCTTCTTGGTCTGGTTCTGTGATTAGAATATTTGTGGAAATCTAGTCATATGTGTTACTACAGATTGTTCTTTAATCACTTCTCCTCTAAACCCTGCCCTTCATAGCTGTCTTTTTAGTTTGGTGAAATCTGAAATCTCACCATTAAGAATTTATTGTTTTAGCATAAGCATCACAGGACATCCTTGCCTTTGTTATACAATGGATTTCAGTAATAGAACACAGAAATTTTGCTCCCTATTTAGTATATCATAAAAAAATAAAGAATTCAAGCACCTAAAGCTGGTGGATAAGAGATACAGAAATGCAAATTCTGAATATATTTCTGCTTCTCTCCTCCCACACTGCATCTGAAATTCAGAGAATAAATCCCAATTATTATGATCTTCCTCAATAGGGATTCCTTTAGGTGATCTGTTAGCCAAGAAATGAAATATTTGTTTAAAAACCCCTTTGCATCTTTTCATCTCTGGTAATAGTAGATATTGTAAATTTTGACTTTAGTTACTGTTCTCACTATTATGAGTAAGGCTGGTACTCTTTCGCCTCTTAGTCTTTACTAATACAATATCTTACCTGAATGACACTCTGTGCTTGTTTGTTTTTTTCTTTTTTTTTCATGCTTCAACTATTTTTCTGTTGACATAAACTATAACATAATGTCATATGCATAGCTCCATAAAGTTTCACTATCTGATCACAACTGTGTAACCCTTCCCAGATTAAGAGATAGTGTTACCACTCACCAAATGTCTTACTGCTCATGTCCAGCTATAAGATAACCTCATGGAAGGCAGGAGTCTGGTTCAAGAAAGAGTTGGTTTTGTAAGGGGTTAATCATTTGAGGAGTATGGCAGACTCTTGTCGCATACAAGACATCTTGGCCATACCAGGAAAAGACAAAACTTTCAATAGAGAAGGAGAGCAATATTGTATATATGATACAAAGGGATTGCAAGGGTCCACCATCTTGAAGTTATTCACTGTCCTTTCTCAGTTCTGCTGGCCTTGGTCCTTGAGCCTGTGTAGTGATACAGCTTATTAGCAAGATGTGGTTAGGGAGGGAGCGAAGGAGACAGAGAGGGAGGAGGAGGAGGAGGGGGGAGAGAGAGAGAGAGAGAGAGAGAGAGAGAGAGAGAGAGAGAGAGAGAGAGAGAGAGAGAGCGCTTACTTAATCTTTTCATGACTTGAAGCTTTTGATCTCCTTCAGCAGATCATTAACATAGTCTAGAAACTACTATGATGCTCTTGTAGGGGATGGACAAAAACTTTTCCTCTGCCCTCTAGGTTCTATACAGAGGGTTGCAAATTAGACTGACAAAATGAAAGATTAATGGCTGTCTTTCTCTGTGTTCTAAACAACATCCAAGGCAACTGCCAAAGGAGTCTGGAGCCATTCACAAGTCCCACCTGGTGAGAGATAACCAAATCGATTTTCTTGGTTCCTTCCCAAGAATTGTGTATATACTTCCCCGGGTATAATTCAAGCTTTTCCCTGTCATTGCTAAAACCAGGCCTCAATTATTTAGGGGATCAGAAAAACTGAGTACTTTGTACTTATACTCTCACTGAATAGATGATAATCAGGGTTTGTATTAAGGATCATGATGGGCAAGACTAGGAAAAAGAACATGACATTATATAAATATTTCATCTCCACTATTTTAGGGTTGGAAGAAAGGTAGAATAGAATTTAAAGAAACAGATTAAATTACTAACAGCAAAAATCACTTGACCATGGAGACAAAAGTTTTATTTCAGATTTTAATACATTTATACAGATAAACATATATACATATACATATATATGTATATATATGTATATGTATGAAATTGCAATAGACCATCCAACCAGGATAGTGCATTACTTCACACCCCTAGTGAGAGACAACAACTCAATCTCCTTTGGGATGCTATTGTCCTGCTGGAGATTGGATCTATTGAAACACTAAACCTGGAGTGGGACACACATCTGTGACAGATAGGAATAGTGGAAGTTCTCATAGGGCACATCTTACCCTCAGTCCATCTCTTCATACCTGAGAGTGTTACCCATCTCAACAATATTTAGTGTCTGGTGAAGTTCCTGAAACTATAGCCACATTAACATCTAAGGGTCAGACCATATGTGAAATTCACATAGAAGGAGAAGGCATTCCTATACAAGTTCCCACTAAATATCTGTCTTTCTAACCCTAGACTTCTGCTGTTCCTAGGGTATCCAGTCACTAGATGGGCACCTGTTGGAAATACTTTCTACAGAAGGTCCATTTATATACTCAACAAAGAAATCAATCCAACTCTTGGGTATGTGAGCAGCGGCCCAAATCTGGTTAATCATCTTTGCCATGGTGGGTGTCACCACTTCTAGCAGGGTAAACTAGAAGGCTCTAAGACAATACATCAATGAATAACTAGATAAAAATATACTCTTAATTTATCTGATATTACCAATACTGATCCAAATGTTCAACATTGGCACACACTGGCAATAACAATGGGCATGGTATTATTTCTCTGTCAATCAAACTACACAATCAATCCTTTAAACTGCACACCAAAAGAATTCTGTAAACACTACCATTGGAACTGTAGGTGGCAACACTCAAATTTTGGCTGGCTTCACATGGCTTACCTTGAGTCATGGACATGTGAGCACTATGTTGAGAATGGAAAAGCTTTTCTAAATAGAGCCAGCACTATTATACCAGGGATCTCAAAGGAATATTGTCAGAACTGTGTGGTCATTCTTTCATATTAAAAGATAGCATCTGCTTTGTAACTGACTGGTTCTGTTGCCAGCTATGTATTGGGTAGCTTCAAACGGATCACAATGGACATACGATGGAAATCTTTGCCTGTGGCTTCCACTTGAGAGGTTGGCTCACCAGGGACAA
This sequence comes from Solenodon paradoxus, assembly GCA_004363575.1. Taxonomy (NCBI): domain Eukaryota; kingdom Metazoa; phylum Chordata; class Mammalia; order Eulipotyphla; family Solenodontidae; genus Solenodon; species Solenodon paradoxus. Next base: position 84,503 of record RJWH01001064.1, read on the forward strand.
TCTGTCCCATGTTAAAACAAAAACAAACAAACAAAAAATCCGCTAACCTCTCTCTACTTAAGAATAGATGGATACATTCTGCTTTCCACCGGTACCATTATCCAGTTATTGTCTTTGTGCTCTCTATTGGGCCAGAGCTTATTAGAGCATCTGCAGGAGCCCTTACTAAACTCACTCATCAAACCTTAAACGACTGAGAACAAAGCCTGTCATTACTGAACACTATTACTTCTCTAATGAGACTAGTTGTCCTCCAAAATAAGATGAACATTATCACTCTTTCACAAGGTACCGATGCCATTATTCAAACAGATGTTGTGTATTCATACCTGTTGAGTCTGCTAACCTATCATCTTTTTCAAAGCCCTGGAAGACTCAAGTAAACCAGCTGAGTGATCCGACCCCCAGCCTAGAGCTTTTAATATCATTGGTGCCTCTCAAGGGACTGTTGGTGGAAAAAAATTGTTATTTACTTTGGGAAGCGTTACTTTGAAATGTACTTTCCCTTGCAGGTGCCTTTATTACTATTATGATATTTACCTCCAATGTAGCCAAACAAGCTGCCTCCAAGATAATGAAGCTCTTTGCTGACCCTCCCATACATAGCAGAAGCTGGGGGCATATGAGATTTTAAGAACCAAGATCAGGAGGAAGTCATGGAGAGGACGTGACCTCTGGTTGACCTTTGAGCCAACAGGAAAATTGTAAGTTCCTTATGCCAGCCCTAAAACGTGCTTTCTGACTACCTTTTCCCCTTAGGACCCAGCTTCACAAAGGAACACATCAATAGAAAGTAGTCTCGGCTTACTACACAACCAAAAGCCTCTATAAATGTAAGATCCTAGCAGATCAGTGGAGACATCTACTCTTCTTGCAGCTGTAGAAGACAAGCTTTCTATGTAAGTTCCCTTGCTTATGAAAACTGCCACCTACCACCCTTAAGTGACCTGCCTCTTTCTGGAGTCTCCTGTTGCTTTCTGTAAGGAAGGCAGAACCAGTAGTGGTGGGTGGGAGTAGTTTGGTCTCCTATTGGTAATGGTGGGAGAGCATGGTAGCCAAGTCTGTTTAGTGAGGTTTATTATATAGATAACAGTTGATTACCCTCCAGAATGCACTAGTTTGTTTTTTCAGGAGTCTTTTTGGGAGTATAGTTCTTTTGTCCATTTTGATTTTCTCACTCATATGTTATCACTAGATGACAATAAATGCTGTATGATTATTTTCATTTAAAAAAAGAAAGAAAAAAGAATTGTTTATCTTTTCCTGGGAACAGAGAAGGGGCTACCTTTATAAAAGGAAACTTTTGTCACGTTTCAAAGGGACATTTATACTCTACTATCAGGCATACATGGGGAAGCAGGGAATTATTTTTATTTCTAAATTGCCTTCAGTGCAAAATAATCTTTATGTCAAAACAGCATATTTTGACTTGGCATATGCTTTTCCTCTTCACCTTCTCCCATTTACTGGTGTCCCCTTTTGCTGCCTCTTCCCTCGGGAAATCACTAGCCTGATTTTCATTATCATTATTTCATTTCAGCTCATTTTGAAATGTATATAAATGGAAACATACAGCATATATGCTTGTATGCCTGATTTTTCTCTCAACAGCATATTTTACAATGCTTGCAATATTCATCCATGTTGATGAGTATAGTTGTAGGTCATCCATTCTCATGGTTTACCCATTGCTTCAGCCTGTTTCCCTTTGTTTATATCAAATCTTTGAATGAGTTTCTCTATTTTGTTCCATTTGTATATCTGACTATCCTTGCACCAACATACAATTGTTTTCTGTTTGATTGTACTTTAGTTTACTTACATTTAGTTGTTCACATCGGTTGTTTCCCCCACAAACCTGGGACTCAAACCCAAGGGTGTGTGGCCTGCGTCCTTTGGCGATAGTTGATCTAACTGCTACCCACAGTGTTTTAGTGGCAGTAAGGTGATAAATCCTTGACAGCACAAATCTTCCAGGTTTTGTTTTGTTTTTTTTTTTAATCTTAAGATTGCTGATATTTCTTGGTTCTTTGCATTTCCAAATTCCAATATATAGGTCATGTTGTGAAAAAATATTTTTATGTATTTATTGGGTCTTCCATTCTATGTGCTTACAATGTATAGCTCTCCATTTGTTTAGAATTTCTCAATAGTTTTCAATGATGATTTATGCTTTTCTTTGGCGAATTCTTGAACCTTTTTAGAGTTATGTTCTTTGAAGCCAGTGTAAATAACATTTATTATTTATCTACATTTTATTTATTTATTCATTCATTTATGTATATTTCTCTGACTTAATGCACATTTGAATTTGGCAGAGATTGCGACTTATCTTTTAAGTTTTTGTTCCTTGTTAGTACAAGTGTTCGCACATAACAAGTACTAATTCAGTATTTGTGAGATAAATGAATGTCTGACATCCACAAAGTCTTACATTCTTATCCCAACCCACCTCTGTCATCTTGCTGTAAATGTGAACTTCTGCATTTATTACTACTATCATATATTGTGCTACTGTTAGCATATCCTTCACCGCCAGATATTATTTAGTAGTATACCAAAGCAAGTGTTTTTTTCTTTAGTATAGGTATTCATCTTTAACCCACGCTGCATAATTGAAAATTTTCAACTAAGGTTTGTTAATTGTCTAAGAAGGTAAAAGAGAAGCTGAAAATAATAGAGTGAACTGTGAGATTCAGACAGTTATTTTATGTGTGCAATTTCATCTTCCTCCCGCTCTCTGTCATATTCTCTAGCTACAGGTCTCCGTTCCATCTCCCAGATAGTGAATGCTCCTGAAAAGCCTGTTTCCTCTCCTCATCTAAACCTTCCAAGAGGGTCTCCTACTCCAAGTAGGCCCTTCTGTCTTGTTTCCAATGCCACCTGCTGAAGGACAACCCCTGTGACAGAGAACCAGCTTTAGCTTGAGCAAACACCTTTACTTGCTGTGCAGATTACTTACCATCTGTGGTTCCTGTTTCCTCATCTGGAAAATATAAAGTACTTATTAAATGCACTGAATTAATTTAAGTTTCTTCATGTGACTCATAAAATATGGCAAAATATTTTTCAAACTAAGTTACAATTGCTATTATTAGTCTTCTTAAATTAGTGCTAAGCACTTGCTGCCTTCAAAGTAGGACACTGTAGAGATATTAAATCATAAAAATTGCATTTCATGGGTAAATTCGTACTCTGATTGTGCACAGCACCTTTCTGAGATATGAGAGGGCTTGAGCCCCATCATTTTTTCACTAGCACCAAAAAGACTGGAAGCAGCCTAATAATATCTGAGAATCTTCTAAAAGGCACTATTTCTACTTACCAGAGTTTGCTGATGTTTTCTCTTTGGACTGTGAATAAGTTTCTAGATTTAACAGATTGACAGTATAGTGATATTTGAATTTCAGACAAAAATGAGCAATATTTTACTGCAAATATATCCCAAGGACAACTTATACTAAAAGAACGCATCATACCAAATCTACTTACGTCTGCTTACTTACTTACATCTCCTGTACAGTATTTGAGATATACTTCTGTGAAAGATTTATTCATTGTTTATGTGATATCAAAATGTAGCAGGGCATACAGTATTTTATTGGAAACCCTAATTAATTATTGAAAGACTCTGTTGGGAAAAATCCATTGCTCTCCTTGAGAGATCATCTCTAAGGAGAGGTATCAGAAATTTTGACAGGGATTTTAGAAACAATTGAAAGAAAAATGCCCATTTCACCTCCATTCAAGTCTGTAGCCAACCTCCTTCTGAACGCATGTCCCTCACTTTGCCTGTGGTTACTCGATGATTGGCGCCTAATTGTCACCCAACATTCCACCAAGTCACTTGATTTCATACCTTTTTCTTATTTAAAGATTCATTTTAACACTTGTTCTTTAATCTTGATTTTAATTTTCACTTCACCACTAGATTATTTCCATCATGAAAAGAATATTCTTCATTCAATATCTTCTTTCATCTACCAATTCAATTAAAGAAAAGCTTTTCAAAGCGCTATGTATAATAATAGCAGGTTACAAAGGTGAAGCAATATTTTTTTAAAGTACGCTTTCTGAAATCACATGATATTTCTGACAAAAAAAAAATCAGAGGGCCAAATAGAATTTACAAAAAGAAAAAATACTACAACACTACCCATTTTAATCATAAAGTGTGTGTGATATTAAAATAAGGAGACCGCTCATATTTTATAACATGATGCCTTTTTTACTTACTGTTTTATGAAATAATCTCATTAATTAATATGACTATATTATAGCATGCTATTGGTATTACTGCTTGCTTATAGTCCATAGGTGGCCTGTTTTTGTAAATAACCTTATATTGGAACACAGACACATCTTTTAGTTTACATTGTCTGTGACTGGTTTCGAATTACAGTGAATAATTGAGCATCTGACTCACAACCTAAAATGTTTGTTATGAAGCCCTCACAGGAGAAGTGATGCCCTTGTCTAGGATGATAGTGTGATGATTACCACAAAACTAGCTAAGAAAGAAATTTCAGTCAGTTAAGTTGTTCATCTCCATCAATCAGTAGACCTAAATTTAGAACTTCTATTATGACTTCAAAGTTCTTGGAGATAAAATTGAAATATGATACACATGACCTACATTCACAAGTCATTTATTTTAAAAGTCTGGAAAAAATCTATAAAAAAAAATTGATATGGGAATATATGAAAGAGTGCTTAGTTTAGGTAATGCACAGTTAAAAATTTGTTATTTGTGTATGGACTATAGCTTTCTGACAATTCCTAAAACATTGAAGTATGTTGGCTGACTGATTGAGGACATTTACAAGCATTTTGGGTAACTCAGCTCCAATTCCTTTGAGCTCAGATGTCTTCTCTTTTCTGATTTGAGAAGTTCATAAATTGGTCCCTTAAACTAGTAAGTTCTTGATAAATGACACACATACTAAATTGTGTCAATAACCAGGATGTTTTCTACAGAGCAATGAATTTTGCTAACTCTGAACAATGGATAAATGACTCATCTAGTCTGTTTAAATGACCTATTTGCTGTTATCTGCACATAGTAATTTACTGAAGGAAATTGGATTTTGCTGGCCTATACTTCCTGCTTTGTTCCTCTTGTGATTCTTCTGTCTTCCACTCTGACTCATAAATGAGTCAATCTTATTCAACCTGATGTTTTAAAGTCTGATATTTTGAGATAAACTTTTAAAAATGATGATACTCATGAAATTAAAAATGAATAACTTCTTGTTGAGAATATTCTGATAAGACTATGAAAATTAAGATGAATAAAATGTTAAGAAAATGTTTCTGGAAATATTCAACAATTCAAAAGTGTTATTCCCATATAAGAGCACTCTAAATTGATTTAATTTCATTTTAAAATGCTCAATAAAGTTAAATGCATGAATGTCAAGACTGAGTGTACTTTTTTTCAGGTGAATAAAATCTCTCCACTCACCAGTGCAGCTATTTATGTTAACTTGCTACCTGTTGTCACTAGAGATGTGAGCAAAAGTGACTTCCCTAACCAAACTGTAATGTTAAAATTAATTAAGCAATCAATCAGCCAACCAAGAAGTATCTGCTGAGCATCTTCTTAATAAAGAACATTGTTCTGTTTAAAAACTCTAAAATTCCAGGTACCTTAAGAATTCTTATTTTTAAATAAATTGCAATTTATTTTGGAAAATATATTTGGGAATAGTAATGAAATGTTGAAGAACATGAAATTAAGCAAAAACAGAAATAATATCTAATAGAGTTTTAGGATCTCTCAAAATATTAATCTATCCCTTCAAACATGTGGAAACTAGTTTGCAAATGAAGTCTTTGATAACTGATTTTTTTATTTATGATTTATAATTTCCCAATGTAGTTACATTCAGAAAATTTATGCACTGTATTTTGAGATAATTTAGCAAATCTTCAAGTCCTTCAGCTTATATATGTATTTTCATTTCAAATGGGAATAGTTTGATAAGCACAGTGTTAAGTATTCTAAAGGGAAAAACATGACCAAAGGCATAGATTCAGAAATGGGTATAGCAGATGAGACAAAATTGATCTGGTTGTATGTTGATCAATAGGAATATTCAAGCTAGTTTTTCATGATTTTTTGAAAACCACAAAAAAATTAGAATGACATCATGAACAACAATTAACTTTTGTAAGTTCTTCAAAATATTGCTTAGCCATGAAATGAGTAGTTCGTTTATAGTGAATAGTATCCCAAGGAATCATGACTTTATACTAGATTTTTAAATCTAGGCTAGCGTTTATTCAGCTTCGTTAATTGACATGAGCATGGGATTTTCTTTGTCAGTTATACAGCAATAGCAACTCAGTAACTTTCTTTGTAAGCTTGAAAACTTCAGTTTAGATCTGTTCAAATTATCTTCATTAAACTTGATCTTTTGTGATCCTCTCCCTCCAACTTTTAAAGATAAAGTTAAAATTTTTGCTAGTTGTTTTTGAAGTCAGCTTAATATCTAAATTTTTCACTATTCCACCCTCTTCTACATGCATTATGAGCCCACAGTAGAATTCATAGGGATAGTTATTTTGTGCATATACAAGAAGCCATGTAGCAACTTGATTGCCATTCATTGACTCAAATGAAATACCTTTTGTTGTTTTTTGTTCCTTTAAAAAATAAAATTATCCTCAGACATTCCAATCAAACTTTTTAAATTTCAAATTGTTACATGAGACCATATTCTCTAGCTACTGATTCTACTTCAAGTAAAGAAAAACAAAAAACAAACACATACACCCCCAAAATAACTAAGTTAATTATTTAAATTACAGATATAGAATGTAAAAATGCTGAAAGCAATCTAAATCCATCCATGTATGATTTACAGAAAAGGTAAAGAATAGGCAATTCATCAAAGGTAAGAAAATGAAGAATTTAGGATGGAGGCACTTAACAAGTAAATGAAGTTATAAAGGACAAAGTTTTCTTGTTGGGATTCTACTTCAAATTTCTTCATATAGGTATCTTCCCCTTTTTGAAAGTTTTTGTCCAATACTACATTAGTGATGTTTTTTCACTAACCAAAAGAAATTTTTACTTTTAGGACTGAAGGGCAAGTTTAAATCTCATTCTCAACATTGGTCTTGTGGGAAGCCTGCACAGAGGCAATGTGTTTTGGCCAGCAACTTCTCTGGGACCTACTTTACACAGGGTGTATACTTCTCATATTCTTGTGTTTTCAATATGTCAGTTATTTGAGATTTCATATACGCTATTTGGTATGATTTAATAGGTTATTTGGGGAGTCTTAGAATGCTCTATATTTTTGCATATAAATAATGGTATTTGCTGCTTTTTACTTTGCCATTTCAACTTACTTTTACTTTTGAGAGGTGGGAGAAACCTGTATTATATTAAGAGAGTCAGTCAGAATTAAGGAGAGACAGAGTCCATAGAGGAATTAAAGATTCCTAGGGGCATCAGAGTAGGAAAAGTCTGTTTAATCAGAACATCAGAAATTCAGGTAGAAGTGTAGTCGAGCACCTTGGATAAATCAGTAAGTCAATAACTTCATTAAGACCCATATCAATTTTGTTGTCTTTAATCAAAAGACTTCTCTCTTCTTCCAGAAAATTAATGTTGATAAGTGTAATTTGCCTCATCTTTTCAATAATTTTATTTTAGATCCACATCCTCTGATATTCTCTCTCTCTCTCTCTCTCTCTCTCTCACACACACACACACACACACACACACACACACACACACAAATATACACAGCAAATACAGAGGCAGGGATACACACACACCAGAGAAATGTAGGAGCAACTTCTATTCATGACCATTTTTTTTTTTAAATCAGTACCATATGCATTTTACAGCATGTTACCACCCCCTCTTAATTTTTTTTTAAGAAGGAACATTTTATTTTATCTAGTTATTCATCTTGGTTATTCCCCCTCACCCTGGCTCATGAACCTTTTATATATATGTGAACCACATCACCTTGATCTTTTTTTTAACATGATTTTTTTTTTACGGAAACACGGAAAGTTTACATATAATTGTGAAATACATTGGGGCATTAACTATAAAGGGGGTAAGTACTTAAAATATACCCTGGGAATGAGAGCTGAGTATTGAAGGAAAAAGCATTGAAAAGATGGAACCTTTCCCTAAGGTTGGGATTCTTGTCATCTGGAGAAGGTGTGGTTGTCCATTGGTGGTGAAGAAAGTCACTGTGTTGTCTTAGGTCAGGACTAGTTCATGGAAAGTACACAGAGGCTGGCAGGCAAGAAAGGGACACTTCCACCAGGCTGTTGAGTTGTACTGATGAACAAGGACTGGAAGCAAGAAATGATGCTGGAGGTTTTAATTTGACCAGAACTGGCAGACAACACCCACTATGGTGTATTTGCTGTCTTCTTTTTCTATGTGGTTTCTTTATGCTTCATAGAGCAACCTTTAATATTTTTTGCAAAGCTGGTTTTATGGTGATAAATTCCTTTAACTTTTGCTTGTCAGAAAAAGTTTTTATCATTCCTTCAGTTCTGAATGATAATCTTGCCAGATACAGTATCCTAGGTTGAAACTCCTTTTCTTTCAGCACTTTGAATATATTATACCATTCCCTTCTGGCCTGTAGAGTTTCATTCGAGAAATCTGCTGACAATCTTATGGGGGCTCCTCTGTATGTGACATGTCTTTCTCTGGCTGCTTTTAATCGTCTTTCTTTACCTTGTATTTTTGACATTTTTATGACAAGGTGTCTAGGTGTATTTTTGTTTTTGTTTCTTTTATTAGGAACTCTTTAAGCTTCCTGGATCTGGAGGCTTGCTTCATTCTTCAAATTGGGGAAATTCTCATCTATTATTTCTTCAAATATGGTTTCTGCCCCCTCTTCCTCTGGGACCCCTATGATGTGAAAGTTGTTCCTTTGATGTTATCCCAGAAGTCTCAAATGCTGTGTTGTGTTCTTTGAATTTTTTAATCTCTTTGCTGGTTTGCTTGAGTGAGTTCCTCTCTCCTATCTTCCTGAACACTGAGTCTACTGGAAGCTTCATCATCCTATTCTTGAGTCCTTCTAGTGAGTTCTTTAATTTAGCCATCATGTCTGTTACCTGTTTAATGTCTTGTTTTAATTCTTCCCTTTGCTTCCTGACATTCTTGTTTACTGCCTTCATTGATTTCTGGATGCCATGAATATGTTAATCACTATTACCCTAAATTTCCTTTAGGTAATTTATATATGTCTGCTGTATTCATATTTTCCCCTGCGTTTTTGATTGTACCCATAATTTCATGTATATTTTCTGTGGCTTTGCTGGCATTCTGTTTATATTTCTGAGGGTTCAGTTTCCCTGGCATTGCATAGTTTTGACTTGCCCAGGATTGGCAATCAGGCTGCAGTTTCACCTCTACCCACAAGGTAGAGATAGTGGGTAGTGTTGAGGCTTGGGACTGCCTGTCACTGTAGTCTGGGGGGTGGGGCATCTGATGGGCGGGATTTCTGATAGGCTGATAAGGGGTGGGTGGGATTTCTGCTAAGTGGACCCCAGTCTCTTGTGAGAAATGGTTGTGAGAGGTTTGATTTGGCTGATTTCCAGTCATGGCCCCACCCAGTGCAATTTCACCATGCAGCTCCCAATGTGCTGGCTCTCCTTGTCTCCATGTGTCAGCCCCAGTGGTCCTGCCTCTCACTGCCTCTGCAGCTGGTCCTAAAATCCCTGGCCTCTACCTGACCCCATTTCCAGAATCCCCTGAGCTCCAAATCAGCGGCTTAGCTGAGAACCATGACAGGTGCCCTCACCCACTATTATTTGTTGACTTTTCTGTCTCCAGCTGAAGTGCCAGTTGTTTCTTGGTGTTTGTCTCAGGAAACTAGGTGATTTTTTTGTTTGTTTGTTTTCAGTGTGTGTGGGAGAAACCCAAAAATGTATCCGTGGAGTCACCATCCGGAAGTTGATCCCCTTACCCCCCACTCATATAATTAGTGCTTTCAGTTTAAACTGTCTCAATCCTGAAAATAGTTTCCCAAGACCAGTGTGCCTCTGCACCTTCCCATCTACCCTGCGTTCCTCTTCCCTCCCCTCCCCTTTCTTCTTTGGCTACTTTCTGTCTCACACACAGTTGTACTTCCTGAAAGATTAACATTTCCTATGTCTAAGTCTTCAGCTGCTGTTCTCTCTTTACCTCCCTAGCCTTGTAATCTGATTTAAATACCCACTGCTCTAGAGAAATTTTTTCACCAAAGCTATAAATAGTTTACTAATTGCTCAATTAGACCATCCCTTACTTACTTGGAACTGTGGTGCATAGAATTTTGTTGTTAATTTCATTCTCACATTGAGCTTTTTAAAAAATTCTGTGACTCTTCACTTTTCTCACAGTACTTATTTTCTATGAGAGTTTAATATTTTTATTCTTCATAGAATCTTATTCTACTAGGCCAATTTCTGCCTTGCATTCATCTTTATAAACCCTCTTTGGGAAAATCTTACCAATTTTGCATTATTTAGAGATGCTAATTAATGATTAATATCATATGTTTGCAAAGATTTGCAAAACTGATGACTTTTGGACTTACACAAAGTAAACACTCTCACATCACCACACCCAAGTCACAGAATATAACAACCACCTCTTCAAGGTCTCTCTCATCACCCTGTCCAGTCAATACCCAACCCCAAGAATATGCATTGTACTGAGCTCTAATAAACAGATTAATTTTGTCTTTATGTCATTCATACAGATGGGATCATGACATATATCTTATTTTATGACTGAGTTTTTCCCAGTGTTAGATTTGTGAGATTCATTATTCTTATATATATGAGAATTTTGCTTATTTTAAAATAAATGTTTCTTTTGTTCCACTGCTAATAAATATTGGTGTTTTCATTTTGGGGATAGCATGAATTGTGCTGCCATGACATGCTTATCTATCACTTTCAAAGCCCATAGGTGCACCTGTCTGCTAAACATATTCCTTCCTAGCAGTTAGATTTTTGGATGATCCAACATGTTCTACTTGTAGATACTGCCAAAGAGTAAAGTGGTTACGTGAATTTACATCTCCAATGAGAGTTCCAATTGTTTCCTATCCTTCCAGAAATTTCCTTTGGGTAAATGTCTCCAGCAGTCTAATTTCATGTCCAATATAAAATTCAGCTAAGCTAATGCAAACTGATCCCTTCTTAGCCCCAGAACCACTTGTCCTCTCCTGTGATGGGAGTGAGGTGTGCTTAGACCTGTGGGAGGAGCAAATGCTCCAGGTGAATGGAGAAGAGAACAGTCTAGACTCTTCCAATCCCCTCCCATCCCATTGGGGAGTAACGAGCATCTCTCCCTACTTCTATCAGGCATGACTTCATGCCAGTTGTCTCAAATGGCAAGTGAGGCTAATGTCTCTTCTATTTATTTTAGCCATTTAGTAGTTATGAAATGGTATATTATTAAGGTTTTAAGTTGTATTTTTCTAAAGACTAATGTTACCAAGCATTTTTCATATGCTTACTTGTCTTTGGATAGTCTCTTTTGTGAAATTGAAGTGTCTGTTTTTGTTCACTTTTTGATTGGGATGTTTATCATTTAATAATTTACAGAAGTTCCTTTGTTCTCTGAATATGTTATTGACCAGATATAGATAACTAGATGGGTGGATGGATAGATGGATAGATGATAAATAATATTTTACCCCATTTTATGACTTTCATTTAGCTTGTTTTTGTAATTTCTTTTGATAAAAAGAATTTTTAATGTAAATATAGACAAATTTACTAGACTCTTAAATTATATAGAGTACTGTTTTTATATTGTAATTTTGTAGTTAATCAAGAGTTGTCATTCTTGTTCTTAAATTCAATGTTTGAAAAAAATTTCTATTGTTTTCCATAAATTTTGTTCATACACAAGCTGTTGTCTCATTTTTTTCATCTTTGGAAAATTGATTAATAGAAATTATGTCTTGTTTCTTAATATTTACTGATTTGATTAGTTTTATATACCTATGTATTCAGTTGCTAATATTTATCTGGAGATACATTTTTCTTTTTTTTAAGCATTCACTATACATTTTATTTTTTGATTAATTTTATTGACGAGCATCACATCCTAACATAATTTTACCATCACCAATCCTGTTCTTCCTTCATAATATAATTGACCCCTTACCCCAAGTTTCCTCCCCACCCCAATGTTACTGTTTATTTGTTTTGCTTTTCCTCTTTGACGGTTTCATTACTTTGTGCTTGCTTGGAGCTGGAATCATCTTCCCACTGCAGAAGCAGAAAAGTCTTTCTTTTGTAGTCAACGTTGTAGAGAAAATTTTTAACCTTAGATAAACTGTGCTTAAACTTGGTCAGTTATTAAGCAGGTCCTATGGTACTTTGATTTATAAGGTAGAAAAGCAAAAATAATGGTAAATTAATTTTCACAGTAGATAGCATTCAAGTTGCTTATAATGTGGGCAGTTCATCCTATAAAATTCTACATTGCTTCTATGAACTAATTTTAGTTGTATTTCTGGTGGATCTGTCTTTGTATTTGCCAGTGTTTAAAGCTTGATTCTGTAGCAGCCACCTAGACTCTTGTTTACTAAAAATAATTATATCAATCAATATTTTTTACTTAAATTAACCAGAATGGGTTTCATAGAAAATGTCTACCTTGGATAGTTAAAAGAAGCAGATTTTTAGGAAAAAGATCTCCATAAGTATGAATACTCTTGGACTTATGTTCTCTAATTGAGGCTGAAGACATTACAAGTCTAGCTTATATTAAAAGTTGAAATTTGAGCAACTAGAATAAGAAGTAGCAAGTATAAATAAAATTATCACCTTTTTTGTGAGTATGAGGTTTTGAGGAAGAAAGTATATACTGCGACAGATTAAAAACATAAGAAATATAAGCGATTTTGAGGGATGATTTCTTCTATAATAGAGAGTTAATATAGAGAATGACAACACTAGTAGACAAAAATTTGACTCAGTCAAATGTAGTCAAAAACTGATTTCAACAGGGATGTTGCTCAGGAACTTTGTATTACCTTTCTAGAAAAACCTCACTATCTCTTGGAACAGTAAAGGAAGCATTCAAATATAAAATGTAAAAAAAAAATACTGGTTTTGAATTATAAAGCCAAATGAATTCACAGTCTTGATCAATCTCAAATGCAAAAACAAGGGCACTGATCAGAAATAAAAGTAACTAAAAGTGGAGGGTGAGAAGAAAATCAGAAAATGCAGAATCTTTTTCAAATCCCTACTTACCACTGAGACACTTTTCCCTTAACTCTTGAAAATTTTCTTGCCATGTTGGAAGACAATGAATTTAAAGGGAGACATATATTCCTCAGTGCCCCCCAAAAGTACTTTTTCTAGTTCTATAAATAGAACTGTATCCTAGCCTGTCATTTGTTGCTGTACTTTTTAAAAGTTTTTTGACAAAGTTCTTGATTTTAAAATAGTTAAATTTATTAATGTTTTATAGTAAATGATTTTTATATTTAAAAAATCTAAGTCTAAAAGATGTCAAACTAGATAACTGTGCCTTCTATTAGGAATATTATACTTTTATTGTCCACAATCAAATGTCTAGTTCACCTGTGATTCCTTGATCTACATGGAATGAGAAATTCAATTTCATCTTGCTCTAGCTCCAGAATCCTTTTTTTTCTTGCTCTGTTTTTTTTTTTTTGGAGAGTACCACTTTTCCTCACTGATAGAAAATGCATTTTCTGTCATATGCAGACATTCTATGAATCAGAAAGAATGGCTGAGGGCTCTTATTCTATTCTGTTGGTCGTTTTTTCTACATATGCAGTCATGTCACAGTATTTAATTAGTATAGCTTCTTAATATGAATTGATAGTGTAAGGAACATTCCTTAGAAGATCTTCCTCTCTTCTTTAATATCTCAATCCTGTTAGATTTTAGACAAACTTTATCAACGTTCTAATAAAACCCTATTGGGATTATATTTTCAATTTTACTAAATCTATTTATTAATTGGGTCATAATAGTTGTGTTATTTAGAAACATGATATTCTTTCATTTCTTTCAATATATTTGGCTATAAAATTGGTTATTTTAATAGTAGAGGGTTTGTGCATCCTTTGTTATATTTATTCTTAAATACTTGTTATTCTGATACTCTTATAAGTGGTAACTTTAACCCCATTTTCTGAATGTTTATTATTGATGTTTAAACATGCAATTGACCTTTTTACATTAGTAATGAATCAGTTCTCTTGGAAAACTATTATTTTTGCCAACATTCCTATACATTTACGTTTCTATGAAAATTATGCCCTCTGCAAAGTGCAGTTTTTTTCTTTCTTTTCAATCCTCTTAACTCTATTTTTCTTGTTTTATTGCATAGGATAGCTCTTTTAAAATCATATTAAATAGAAGAGGTGGACATTTCTTTTCTCATTTGTGGTATTGAAGGTAACATTTCTAATGTTTCTCTATTTGCAATAATCTTTCCTCTAAAATTACATGAGCATATATTATGCAAAATTGCTTCCTAATTTTCTAAGATATTCTGTTATAAATAGGTGTTGATATTATTAAAGAATCCTTATATTCAGATGAATATATACTTCCCTCTTTTTTCTGGTAGTGTAGTGAATTTTTTTGGTAAGTTTTATACTACTGAACAATCTTCATATGTCTTGGTTAAATCTGATTTTTGTCAGAATGTATTACATATTTTTGAAGTTTTTTATTTGGTTTGTTAATTTTTCTGTCTCCATTGAGAGTAAAATGGACTTGTTTTTTATTTTTTGGTAAAATTCTTATATTTGTCTGGTTTGATAGTGGAATTTTAATGATTTCGAGAATGAAGTAGAAAATAGTCCTACTTTTATCTATTTTCTGAAAAAGTTTGTACAAAATTGGACTGGTATAGTTTTTGTATATATTTTATTTCTTCTAGATTTATTCTTGGTAAATTACAATTTTCCATAACTTTGTATTAGTTTTCAAGATTGTGAGACTACAGGTGTTGATTTTATTTTAAGTTATACTATGCTATAATTTCATTATGGCTTTGCTTTTCTCTTAATCAGTGTATGGAATTTATTATCAAAAAGCAAAAGTTTGACTTTTGTTGATTTTCTTTATTATATCTTATTTTTAGATTTTTAAAAATTTCTGCTTTTTTATATTTGCACTTTTTTACTTATTTTTGGAATATCTCTCATTATAACTTCAGCTTTCATAAAAAGCACTTACATTTTCTTTCATTTATAGAACTAATTAAATTTACATTATCATTTCTTTTGATTCATAGGCAATTTAGCAGTACATATTTAATTCACAGATGTGTAGGGATTTTAAATTTATCTTTTGATTATCACCTTCCAATTTACCTGCATTGGTATCAAGAGATCATTGTATTTATGATTCTATATTTAGAAATGTGTTGAATATTCATGCCCTGGAGTATTATCGAATCATATAAAACTTTGATATATGTTGAGAAAAATATGAACCTATATTGTTGAAAGAATTCTATGTAAGTTGTTAAGGAAGGGCTGCTTATTTTGTGTTTTAGATCTTCTATACTTGCTGATGCTCTATCTTGTTTATTTTCTAATTTATCTGAAGTCTCCTACTAGAATGTTTTATTCTTCTTTTAGTGATTTTTTTGCTTTCATGTATCTTGAGATTATTTTATTAAGAGCACATGTTTATATTTTTATACATTTAGTTAATATGTTTTGTACTGGCATAAGTATAAAAGTTATATTTTAGATAGTATTTGCTTAAATTTGCTAAAATTTGCTTTCAATCTTTCAGTATTTTGAACAGAAAATATCTGGACATTTATCATCTATATTACCATTATTTTCCTCTTACTGAATAAATGTAGTCTATTTTTATTTATTTCAATTTTTAATATTTCTGCCATTTTGCTGCTGCCATTATTTATTATTCCAGTTAGTTTTACTTTTTCTTTTTCTTTATAATCCATTCTCATGTTTTAAAGCTTGGCAACTCTATCTTAAACTAATCTAACAGGGGCTTTTTAACACTCATATCCTCTGTGTTTCCCTAGCCTTCATTCCCTAGTCAATTAATATTATCTCACTTTTCAAGAGTCAATATGAAAATATTTATGTTTTCATTTCTTTGGCTTTTTTTCCAACAGCCACAAATTTTAGGAAAATATTTGACTGTTTTTTTTTTTTTAATCAATAATGTAAGTAGGGAATCCTCAAACCAGAAAAATTGCACAGAATGCTATAATATAGCTTTTAAGACAGATTCAGTATATTTGATCATAAAAAGTATAGAGAGCAAATTTTAAGAGTAACTGAGATAGACACAATAAAATTATGTTAAAATGCACCCATAGAACTTGAAGAACTACTTAACACCACTTTAGTGTACATAGCAGGCTGGTATCCAAACTCAGTGCTAGATGCCAGAGAGAAGCTAAAAATATATAATGATAATTTTAGTCTCTGTAGTCTTATCAATAGTGAAGTAAAAACTGAAAAAAAGTTAAAGAAAATTATGAAAATTTTCTGGACACGTGTGTGGGAGAAAAAATATTTCCAAGTTTCAGAAGGGGATTGTTGGTTCAATAATTTTCATATTAGAATACAGATTTATCTTATGTCCCAGTTTGACCTGGATAATTTGGCAATATTGAATAGTGACACCATTCTCATCCTGCCTCAACTGGTTATACTCCAGTTGGTCCTGTTCAACTCTAAAGATTATGGTAAGTCTATTAGAAAAACACATTAATAATTTTGCAGCACAGTGTTGAGACTGGTGGTGTTAATTTTCTGCCTAAAATTAGTCCAGCTGTTAAGCCTCCACAACTCTAATGAGGATCCATTTATTACTTAGTATCCTGTCAGTGGGAGGAATACAAATAGCTCTGAAGCCCTTTGACAAAGGATGCATGGCAATAAAGATGGATGATGACTTAGGGCCTTCAGAGTAGAATTGTGACTGTCTGCAGATCCAGATTGGGAAGTAGACAACATGACATAGCTCGCCAGTGTCTGCTGAAATAAATATCCATTCATTCACTAGGAATTTTTTGAGTATATATTATGTGCAAATCAAGATAAAGCATGAACATTTGAATGCTACAGGAATGGAGGTTGAACTAATTTTTAAACTATAGAATGTTTTCTCATATTTATCCCCAAATGGGATTACATCAAGCTGATGTAAGTCATTTATATAGTCTTATAATAGGTTTATTAGATTGGCACCTCTCAAATATTGTTTCCAATACATCATCTGGTAATTGTGCTAAAATGCGATTTTGATTTGGTAGATCTGGGGATAAGAGTTAAGATTCTGCATTTTTCAAGTAATCCTTTGCAATAGTTTTACAAACATATTGAGTAGCAAATTATTAGATGGTCTATATAGAGCCCAATGAGGCCTAATATGGAGAAAAAAGAAGCATCTGTATATAAAAAATTTCCTTGAGAGAGTGGTCCTGGATGGGGGCCTGCAGGGACTATATTTTTAGGATCCTCAAAATATGAAGACAGGTTAAAAAAAAAAGACAACTAAAAATCAAAACAGATGAAAAAGCTAAGAATAAATTTGGTCTAATTTAATTTTTTCTTAGGAACGAGCCTACATAGTACCATATTTAGACCTGGGAATAGAGACTTTTGTCCTAGCAACTATACTGTGGAGCACTCTAGTCTGGTCCTTCTCTGGCCATGATACTTCCCATGAGAGAGACAGAGAAGACCTTAGGGTCAAAGAGATATGCCTGCTAGAGCCCACACCTGCTTTTCTAGATCATGTGCATGCTGCTCCTCCCAAATGCCCTAAGCCTTCCTCTAGAACCTACATGTGAGTCCGTCTCAGAATGTGCTCCCCCGATAAAACCTTACCTCCAGTGTGAAGCAATCAAAGAAAAGTTGTTTGACCCTTGAGGACTGGTGGAAAGAAGGAGATTGCTGATTGTATCTACAAGGCTAAATGTGACAAAAGGGACTTGCAGGGGAAAGGAAGGATGTGAGCTACAGACTTTGAGTTACACTCTTGTCTTACACCCTAAAGTGTTAAACACAGGCCTGGGTTTGTGTGGGGACTCATGGAGCTTGTGATGCTTTATTTGGTTTGTTATCTGTGAAACTATTGTTGAAACCATTGGAACCCATACAGTTAGCTGGGTTTAGGTTCTGGAAGTATCCTTTATCCTGAAATGCACCTTCTATTATACCTGAAACACCTTAGTTTTTAATATTCACATGTAAGAATTAGATGCGATTATGTAGTAAAGATCAGAGGACTCTGCTCATGGAGAACGGAACTGTAAAGACTTTAGGAACACAGGGAGAATAGTCTTTTAATTATTTATTTTTTGGTCTTATTTGCTTTGAATGCTGAATATCCAGTTTATGCTGATCTTTTGACATATGAATGGACTGATGAGAAAGGAACTCCTAAAACAATTTATTTGGCTTTCCTTTTACCTTATCATTCTCCGCTTCCCACCTCAAACCAGCGCTCAGCACTGACACCTCTAGGGGAAGTGCCTCTATGAGGTTTAGGTCAGACAGTGCTTGTGGCGAGGGCAATGGTAAGAGGCCTTAGAATGTTAACTTGAGTGAAAGAAAACTCTCAAGCATTTTGACAAGTGTGGGACTCAAAATAAGGGAATGGACTCTAGCCCTGGTTCTGCCACAAACTGTGAGACTTCGGCAAATCAGGAGATTTTGCTTCCTTTTGTTACAAAATGAGATCTGCAGTTACTGATCTCTAAAATTAGATACAATTATTAGAAAATAATGTTTTGAAACAATACAAAATATGAAAGTGATAGATATTCATTATATTCTATACAAAAGTTGCCCCACAAAAGTAACTTTAATTCTCTATGTCTACATTTGATTATATTTAAGATGAAAGTAAATCCTGGAATGATATTGCATGTGGTGTCTAACAGATACATAAAAAGACTCTAAACTTCCTTGAATTTGGTCTGATTTGATTTATTTCAATTAGGGCCTTACAGATAACATAAGCAAAAGTCACACATTTTCTAATTTGTGCATCCATTTTTGAATGAAGAAGTTTAAAAAGCATCTCAGTGTGAATAAAGTTCAGTTAACCCAGTATTAGGGAAACCAAGAACCAATATGTAGAAACACAATTGTTTTCTATGTAAATTCATATATTTTATCATGTGTTTTTCCTCTTGGTGGATATGTTGAATTTCTACTCAACAGACCAAATCATATTATTATGGATTTCAAAGAAAAATACTTACTATGACAGGGGCTTGAATTCAAAATCCTGACTTTCCCTTTACCAGTATCTTAATCTTAGTTATGACAAGTTACTTTACTTCTTTGTATTCTCATTGTCTCACTAGAATCATAATAAGAACTGACATATTTTTTATATGACTATTCCAGGAAAAGATGGACAGATTGAGACACAGGGATAGAGGGAATCTAGTAAATATGCCTTGGAACGTGCAAGTCCCTGCACAAATGTTAACTATCAGTATAAGTGTCTTCTAAGGTCTAGCCTCAGGAGTATTGATAATTTTACTCCACATGTTTTCATCTGGCTTCTCTTATGACCAATGTTCCACAAGGTTCAGATGATTGGTTATTGAGAGCAACTCTAAAAAGAAAAGCAAAAACGGCTATCGTGTAGGGTGCCAGTCTCATTATTATTATTACCTGGCTGTCTTTACTAGCTCCACAGAGTTACAAGGACCAACTTAACCGCATCTAACTTTATCCTTTGTGGACTCTTTCATTGCCTTTGTCTCACCTGAGGCACAGTGCCCAGCTGAGACTATGGTTTGAATAATAATGGCAGCCAAATTAAAGCAATTCATGATTTTAAGTAAAACATTTAATCAGTTTGATCAGCAGCAATACCATCTGAAACTAACAAATGCCAAAACTATGAATAGGTGCAAACTTTTAACTAGAAAGCCTGCTACTGATTTCTGCTTCCCTAATACAACTACAAATATTTAATAACTTGCAATCTTGAACAGCATTTGCGATAGAAATTTGGATGGTTGTGTGATGTATTTCCAACAGTTATATTCAGAAATAAATATCCGGGTGAGTTAAATTAATGCCTTTGTATATGCACACACCCCTACACACACAGACTCAAGTAAACATGGCTGTGTCTATAGATAGATAGCATGCTCACATATATTTATGCTTAGATATTTACATGTACCTTAGACATTTTCCTATCAGAATTATTTTTCTCCTTGGATGTCCTACTTTCCAAAAAGCACTGCAGTTCTACAATGATATAATTATAAAGATAGAGACTCTAAAGCAATTGTTACTCTCATTCCTGCCTTTTGTCCTGCCATTTTCAGCAGAGAGTATGGTGAACAGCAGTGACCCAGGATCCAAAGGAAAACCCCAGGTCACTATCATTCCTTTGTATTTTGCATGCTAATTGTGTTCTTTCTGTGGTCAGATGATTTGGGAAGTCAGATTTAGGAGTGAAAATTATTATGACTGCATTAAAGCTTGGATTCCACATTTCACTGTCTTTTTACTTTAATGGTCATTTAAAAGACATTTGTAGAATTTGACAAAGCATTGATGAGTCTCAATAAGAATAATGTGCACATTCAGATGCAGCCTGGTTTCCTGATAAATCCGAGTCCAGGCTGTGGGAATGTGTCTGAGTGTTTACCCGGATTCGCTGCAGAACACTGCCATCAAGTGTGGAGCTGAAGAATTTCCAGAGGTCGTTTGAGTGTGAATGTCGTGGTGGTAGAGGAGTGTCCCAGCAAATGGACCCCCAAATTTGTGTTTCAGTTTTGTGACAGGAGCTCAGCAAATGTCAAGTGCCCTTTAAAACTTTCAGACACTCTTGCATGGACACAGCCCTTTTAACCTAGATAGCAAAGAAGAACTATGTTATGTTAATGCCAGGAAAGTCTTGAAGTCGATAGCTTTGACATTTTTTCAGACTTTGAAACAAAGAATGAACAGATATAAATGGACACCTAGTGCTTTTCATGTGTGTACTTGGTTTTAAATTATTAAAATACACCCGATTTCCTAGATTCTCAGCTAAATCTAGAATAATAAAAATAAATAAACAAGTAAACAATGAAAACCTCCCTTTGTTGTTTGTAAGCAAGTAATTTATGTATATAAATGGATCCATTTTATCTTCAAAATGTGTTGAATCCATTGCCAAGTACAGAGTAAATACTCAAAGACTACATATTAAGTAAGTGTAAAAATAATAATATACATCCTGTCATTCAAAATGGAAGGGTTTCCTCTAACACAGTATCATTCCAACAAAACATTTTATTCTCCTTACAACAAAAGGATTATCTCTGACCCATATTGAAAGATGAATAACTGAAACATCAGTTCTTATTACTTTGACTATACAAATGTTATTATGTCTATACCCTTAACTTTACCAATAAGTATACCCTATTCATTCTCCCATGCCTAGCACACATTTCTTGGTATTTATCATAATTAATTATTTTCTTCTCTAGTCCCTATGGTACTGAGTCTGAATTTCACATTTGAGAGGAATTTACATCCTTGTAAATGTCAATGAATATATCACCTACAGTTTTTTAAAAAAATTTAGGGCAAGGCTTATCTTTCATATTTGAATTGTTCAAGACCCAAATATCTATTGTCTTTGCAGGAAAAGTGATACCTTCTGTGACTTTAGACATGGGCATCTCCATTCAACTCAGCTTGTATGCTCACCTGCCTTTCAGTGGTCTAAAATGTTTAAAAATCCCAGCAATTTTTCACAAACTATACTGTAAGAAGAGAAGTGTGGTGATAATGTAGAAAAAGATGCCTGGAATTTGTACAAGGTCTCCCTCTGAAACAAGACCAAACATTTATCTTATAATAGCCTTGTATCCATTTACATCATATATTACTTTTCAAAAGCCTTTGAGATGCCTGAAGGCAAGGCATATATACACAAGCTGTTTGTACTGCAAAGTACTTAGCTAAATGACATGAATATTTTAATTTTATTAAAAAGAAAGATAGTGGGGAATACATTAGTAGAAAATGAAAGCAACTAGAGTAGAGGGTATAGTCCATGACACATTTGTAAAGAAAAATATGGATTTTGAGCTCAGAGAAGAAAATTCTAGGTAAATTTGGTATGAGATAAAATGAGGTATTAGTTAAAATACCATATAACCTGTCATTTTATGATATTTAAATGAAGCGAAAAACAGTTTTACCACCATCTTCAGCACAGAATGGGGAAGTCAGCTTTGATGATAGTAGTAATATAGAGTCATGGTAATAGGTTGTATGCTCAGTACTATCTGTCTAACAATATAATGTAATGTAAACATATGCATATATATAGTAAATATAATGTACTATAGGATAGCATAGTCTAGCATAACATAAGATAGCAGCATAAATAACAATGTATAGTTTAATATAATAATCACAAAAATGGTGGAATATAGCTTGAACTTTTTTATTAAAGATGAACTCCTGATTTGGGTGTAGAATTTATTGACAGTTGTCTATTCTCATGTCATTCCATTGACTTTAAAAGTATGTACACAGTCGCACTCCCTGGTACAGGAGTAGTTTGGCCAATCACCTCTGAAGATGCAGGCCACATATGCCTGGGTTCGAGTCCCAGACCTAAGGAGAAACAACCAGTGTGAACAACTAAAAGGGAAATAAAATGAAACGCTTCTTCCTTCTCTCTCTTTCTGCCTGTCTGCCTACTCACCTTCATTCTTGCCTGTACCTTTCCCAAAAGAAATAGAAAGCATGAAAGATACAAAAGATATATACATTTATCATTTTAGATCTTGTACCCTTTTTGAAATAAAGCTTAAATATTTTTCCTATGAATTATTTCTGCTAACAAATCTTAGATCACGACTATTATGTGGCTTCATATTTCCTCAATATGTTTACGTTTTCCATATGCATTGTAAATTGTCCTTTCATGGATGTCAGTCTAACTTGATTGCAACTTCCTTGAGGAAACAAATCAAATCTCATGGAAATTTCCATCCGCTATTCATTCCCACAAAGAACATAGCACACTGATTCAGAGAGTTACTCTTAAACAAATTCTTGTATTGATTAATATTTAAGTCTAGATGACTGATAATGTTTTATGAGTGAAAGAAGTTTTCTCTGAGTTCTAAGTCTTATCTGTGTTATAACTACATTTAGGATACATATTATCAGTTTCCTGAGTCAAAAAAATGAGATTTCCATGTAAGGATTATGACATAAGAAAATTTTGTATCAGTCTGCTGTTGATTCGGAAGATGAGAAAGTAAAAAAAAAAACTTGCATTAGTATCTGTAAACAATCTTGACACCAATATCGGTGGATCAATTTCATAAGCAGTGTTTGACAATAAAAATATAATAGCCCTGGGAGTAAGGGTTTGAGTTGTATTTTCTATTTTCTCTCTATCAAGGTAAAATGTGAAGTAGTTTTTTAGAATTTCTTAGTTTCCTCACTTGTAGGATAAAGATATAATACATGCCCAACCTATTTCATGGGTGATGAAGATGAAAGTGAAATCAAGAAGAAGAGAATTAGAAATCCTGTGCCAACATCAAAGTTGACTCAATCTGGAAAGCACACAGCTGAGAACATCCATAGTGGACTTTGTTCTCCTTCTGGGTTAGGCATGCAATCTTGTCACTCAGCAGTGGTCTGGTTGTGGTTTAGCTATGTTAAAAGAATTTCAGTCCATGGCAGTGCTCTCTTCACTAGTTAAGTAGCTCTTGAGCTCTGTGGGCTAAGAATTGCTGTTCTGTTGTCTTCTAGCAGTTATCTAGTGAACATCTAAAAAAAATGTTAGCAGCACAGATCTCCTTAGACTGAGTGGCAAAGAGTTGGTAATTGACCAATTTAAATACTTTGGAGATGTCTTAGAAAACTTATTTTGCCCATTACATGCAATGCAATGATCCTCCTTCAATCAAAAATATGTCATGTGTGTGCATTTAATTAACATAGACTATTAAAATGTGCTAGTAAAAATATGAGTACTGCTGGTGGATTAATCTGTAAAATCCACATCTGTCCTGCAGAATCAGGACAATGCAAGAATGTAACTTCGGTGATGAGATATAGAACTTTATAGTAACTGCTGCTTTGAAATAGCTATAGGTCTATGTGAGCCATGCACTAGAAAATTGCTTCTAAGGGTGAAGGAGCAAAACTCTCCCTCCCTAACTCCACCCCTATCCGCAGCTTGATGCCATTGGGGTTTTAGTGTCAATTCGAAATGAATAAACTACAGTCCCCAATGGACAATATTTATAAAGTCAGTCCTTCTCTACCCAAAACCTGCTCTCCTATATGTACAAAGATCACCAAAAGCTTAGGTTCAAGGAGAGACAGAGCTCTTGTACAAATGGAAGCTCAATCTGGCAACATATTAGAGGTTCCAGTCACTACTGTCGAGGGTTAGTGAATTATTCAATATCCAGTGATATTAAAATGAGATTCTGTGCATATTATAGAGACATCCATAAGACTCTAGTCTTGATGAGTGCCATTTACTTCACTGTAGTCCCCAAGGATCATAATCCTGCCTTTACCTGAGGCTCAGTCATCTGTGCCCCAATGCCCAGTCCTAATTTTATTCATCCAAGATGGTGGCCAGAATTCTTCTTTAAAACCTTACTAGGAAATAAATCCTGTTATGCCTTGTATTTGAGCTTAATTTGCATACTGTTGTCAATGTGGTTCAAATCCCAAACTATTATATGCCCCCATTCATTGCAAATAAGTCTGCTTTTTGTTGCTAGTGCTTCCAGTTCAACTACCATATGAGTCATATATTCCTTAATTCATTTTTTTCAACTTACTCCCATTTACCAAGCAACTCACTCCTTTGTTCTTAGCATCTTTGGTATAAAGCATACACAGACAATAATGTATCATTATTCCATCGGATGATTTTGTACTTGTTTCCTCATAACTAAGCTCTGGCCCATGATCTTCTTTAACTGCTCAACTCCTAATGATTATTTCCCTCTAGGCTCCTGTAACCTTATCAACCATCCATACCATTCACTTTAGGCACAAATAATTGATTTTTGATTATTGATCTTGTGACATAGTCTATGACATCTCTATTACATGTTTCTAAAGTGAAAATTCTGGGTTTTTTTAATTTCTTACAGTATCACACTGTGCTTTGCCATACCTTGTTCATTTTATGTTCCTTTAATAAATATACTGATGATGATAAATATTGCACTTTCATATAGAACTTTGTAAATTTTGCTCTGTCTTTAATGATTACTCAAATTCTTATAGTCTTATCCATTCCTTCATTTCTTCCCTGCAAAACATGTGGGTTTGAATATATAATTTTAGTGAAAAGTCAAATTGCCAACAAAGGTGAAAATAGAAATAATTTGAATTTGGTTTGGTTGGGTCAGATATTTATATCATCTGATTACCCAGTTCAGATTGACTATGTGAATAATTTTATCATCTTGACAACATCAGCCTTTAAAATGACTCATCTTACATTGCTGAGTTTCATGACACTGAATAAACATAATTACAACTGCTGGATTTGGGAATGATTTGAGCTCAAACTTTATCACTTTAGTCAAGTATATGCTGATAAAACCAGATAAGAACCTTAAGATAATGCAGTGATACCTCTTGGTAGGATGAATGGGAGAGAGGGTCAGCATAGAGGCAGAGGAAAAAATATGAATTATGTTTTTTACTTCCTTTCATCTTTTCAAAGAATCTTCAAAAATATTGCAATTAAATCCTTAATTGATAGTCTTATCTATCCCAGACACATGGAGAAACTGAGGCCAGAGAAGATAGGGGAGTTTTCTCAATGTATGTAACTAATGATTAGAATGCTGAGACTAGAATTCTTGGCCAAGATGATTTGCACTACCCTCCTCTGACACTGCTATCATTAAGACACAAGAATGAAAATATTTCTTAGTTATTATGGTAGGATTCCACTCTTTCCAACCTATTGCAGATTTAGTCTTTGCCTAGTCTTTCTGACCAAGAGTGAAAAAAGCAGGCTGGACTAGCTTCCTCTCTTTCAAAATGATTTCTTAAAATCTTGACATCTGCCAAAAGTTTAGACTCAGAAGGGACCTTTTAAAAGCTCTAAACTTTAATTTCAAATATTTTTCTGAAACTTAGCTGTGACATGATTCCTCAAGAGTCCTAACCACCTGCCAAGTTTGAAGTGTTTTTCTTCAGCTGTTTTTAACTTACTGCTGAAAAAGTCTAAATTTTAATAAAATGGAAAATTGTATTTTTTTTATTGGTCTGTAATTCCAAAATCACTAAATGGCCGTGGAACATGAAATGGCAAACAAAGGAGAAAAAATACAAAATATAGCATGACTACTCTTTGGATATTTTGATAAATGTATTTGGAAAAGTGACATACTAATGTCAGAAAAGACAAAGAACATTGTCCCTCAAACAATCCAAAATTATTTACTGTCTACCAGGAAAATGCATAGCCTATATTTGGGACTATTTAGGAAATGATAGGAAGATATTGTCCAAGCAATTGGCCTTAATTAGGGCCTGTATTTGTAACCTGTATAAACCCACCTAGATGTTGAGAGGGACAGGTTAATAAACTATTTTTCCTCTTTTCTATCAGTTTCTTTTTCAGTTTTCTGAGAGAATAGCCAATTTCAGTCTTGCTGATTAGATCAGCATAATTGTTAAGACAGCAAAATTAGATCACATCAGCCTGTAGCTATGATCTCAGTTGAAACCACAGGCTCTGTAGGTACTGAAGTCTGTCAAAATACCCAGAGAGAATAAGATGCTTGAGTAAGCGTTTTACTTTCTTGTCCCTCCATTAACACATCTTAGTCATTTTACATGGAGACACTGACAAAGTGTTAGACAATTGAGTAATTCTGCCTGACACTTGTTGGAACACTTTCTTGTCCTAAAAAGAAGACCGAAGCTTTTTAGTCATGAGTCACCTTTGTTTGTCCTCTGAAAATGTGTTCATGTCCCACCTCTGACTCAACAGCATCAAGTATTGTCACATGGCTCTCTCCAACATTGTCACAAAAATTGCAGACACTTCTCTAGAAAGTGAGAGACATTTATTTTGCAATAATGCAGTGATTTTTGTCTCCATTATTCAAGATGATTGATGTAGATGTAGTCATTCTGTCTCTTAGATATTAGTAAAATAAAGTGACAGTTGCTGGCTGTGTAATAAGAGACCATCTGTACCAGGATACTTGGAGGAATTGAAAGGTTGGCATTTTCACAAGATGAGATAAAATATCACAATAATTCAGTTGGTTTCTGAAGGCCATGTCTAAAATGAGAAATTCAGGCCTAATATTTTACTTCAATTCTGGAATTACCCAGATTGATAGCCAGAATTAGAAAACTGATCCATTTTAAAAACATTTAGGTGATATATTCAAAAGATTTCAAGAGATATGTTCAAGAGTGTTTTCAATCCTGTGCATATTTATAATGCCCAGGCTAGAATTACTTCTCTCCCTCATGTCCATCCATCGAGTTGCTTTGACATACTTTTGGGCTAAAACCTACCTACTCCAGAGAAACCTGAACTGGAATTGGGACAGATTTTAATACTTCTACTATCTCATCCTCTTACTCCACCAAGAAATGTGTAATGCACTCTATGCCAAGAATGATGCTAGAATCAAACATGATCACGTTTTCCCAAAGGTCAATCAATATGTAAAATAGTTGCTTCTCCCCAAATTCCTCCCTATGTCCATCTTATAGGAATTATTGATAATAGTTCTTATCCTCTCAAGCAATGTTAGAGGAAAAAGTATGTTACCTCTGTCTATCCTTCACTTGCGAGCACTCATCCAGATGTGAACCTACCTTGTTTTAATTCTTAATCAGACTTTCTTAAGGTGTCAAATAACAATTCAGGCTAACCTAAGTGTTCCTCTTTTTCCCTTCCTGCTATGGAACCATGTTTCCATTTCTGCTATTGCTTTGGAGTTGATATGTATGTATGCATATATACATATATATATATATGTATGTGTGTATGTATGTATATATAGAGGAGGAATGGAAGGAGTCACAAAGCAGGAAGAGAGGATGAAGAAACCCTTTTATTTTTGTGATTGTTCATTTTAGGTGTCCTTTCCCCTAGTCCTAATGTATGAATCTGGGTCCTTGTGCTGTATATGGACTGCTCCCCAGGCATGGGTTTAACACCCAAGTCACCAGGGTGTGCCTGAAGGAGATGATTTTTAAATTGACATTCTGAAAGTAGAAGGATACGATCAGAGAAACCTTCAACTAGAGGGGAAGAATATTATCCAGTGATAACATTTTACTTTCAGAGATGCTATAGTATATTTAGAAAGTTATCCTTGACAGATATAAAATTGATACAACATATCTTAGGAGTTGTAAATGTATTTTAGAAGAGACTAAATAGGCATCATTTAGCAGACATGAGCTGTGAGGAAGACTTGAAATAAAAGACAGATTTGAAAGAGATAGAAAGGGAATAAATTCAGGAGAAGGATAAAAAAGAAAAAAAGATAAATTCTGGAAAAAGTTATATTTTATTATCTATTAAAATGTAGAGCTACATTGCTTTGGGATAATTGCATTTATTATTGTTATTTCACAATAACAATCAGCAATATGTATCTATATTATACAAATTAAACGGTTCAAGTAAAATGCTTTCATTAGTTCATACTTTCAGTTTTCTCACGAAGTACACTTCTTTAACAGGGTCATTTACCAGCAACCACTCTTCTGTGACCCACCCTCATTTTAAGCAGGTATAGTCAGGGAACATCAAATTTGAAACTTAGTGTCTTCTTATTCTGAAATCTGGAAGTCATCCTAAAGCATTGTTTGTCACCTGAACAAATTTTGGACTTATTCTTCTACAATTTGTAACCTTTTAAAAATGTCATTTGAGGATGTGACCTGGTGGCTTAGCGGTCTACTATAAATGGGAACAGTCCCATGTATGCCCTGGGTTCAAGATCCGGGGCTGGAGGAACAACCAATGTGAACCATTAAATAAAAATAATTAAAATGCTTCCTCCTCCTCTCTCTTTCTTCCTGCTGTAGAAATATGGTGCGCCCTGGTGGAGCAATGGTTAGGTCAGTTGCCTCCAAAGGAGCAAGCTACATCTAAGTAGAGTCCTGGATCTGGGGGGAAAGCAACCAGTGTAAAGAGCTAAATAAGAATTAAAAAAAAGAATAAAATATATTTTGAAAGAAACGTTTTCTTTTTCCAATAGCTCTTTTCACTATTTCCTTGATGCCATAAACATATTTAATGTGTTCATAGTCAGAATCTGAGGGGTACCATCACCATCTTAACATCTAGACATATCAGGGAAAGTTTCCCTGGAAACCATATGCACATAAAAACCACGCAGAGCAAACTTGGTTTCATCACTGGTTACATTTTCTATTGGAGAAAGAATGCCTAGCTTATATTTTGTTCTGAAGGTGAAATTGAGGGAAGAAAGCTATGGAGGTCATTTTATTTGGTTTCAACATCTAACAGACCTATTTAGGAATTATAGTTGTCAGATGAAAAATAAAACTAAATATAGGCTAAACCACATGAGTCTGAAAATGAATGTAAAAGCCAGCTTTGCCTTTTCTTTGCCTTTATGGGAAGTGTGACAGGTGATATTCTGGAAGTATGGTATCCTGGGTGGCCTCCCTACTCCTGAGAAAGGGGAGAGAATTGTGAGTTCTAGAGGGGAGAAGAAAAGGTTAATTATCTACAGTGTACACCAGGTTGATGGTTTGAAAGAAGGTGCCCACCAAGCAACTTTTACTGCTGAGAGAATAAAAGAAACACACTTTATATCATATTGATTTTCTCTCAAGGTACTATAATAATCAGAAGATAATAACGTCTTTCCATTAACTAATGTATATTATAAATATAGCCTTATTGTTCCCTGACTTCTTAGATTCATTATGTAGTAACGACAAGTTTTTAAACAGTCTCATGTTGTCTTGTCTGAACTTCCCATCACAGATTTTATGATTCTGTATTGCATATTATACAGATATTTTATACAATGTGTCAGGTAGCATGCACTTTCATTTAAAATTAGGACCAATTTTTCCTTTTCATGCATAAGTCTTGGGTCTAGCTCAAATGGATATTAAAAAAAATATCTATCTGGTAACATTAGACAATGCATTGAATCACAGGGAACACACAATAGTTTTACAAAATCTTAGAATTTATATTAGTTTTCCTAGAGTAAAACAATAATCCTTTCAAAAATGAAAAAAAAAAAAAAGAAAGAAAACCTGTCTTTAACCTCTAGAGATTTCCAGAATCTTGGCAGAGGAAAAGTGCACATTAAAGAAACACAAGAATAAAGATCATCTCGTCTGAAATTAGCCAATATCTTCCTTTCCTCAAATTACCAAGGAGGTGCCCTGCAAAAGGGCTGCAAGAAAAAGAAGAGTCAGTTATCCTCCTCTTCTCAATTTATCCACAGAGATGACGTCAGGTCCTGTCTTAAGTAACTGCTTCTGTTGGCCTGAAATATGGTTTTTTGTTAGCAATGTAGAAAGGTCAAGTCAAAGTCAGATGAAAGAGGGACTCTGTCTATACTCTGGACTCAAATGGCCCATTGTCAGTACTCCCCTGTGATGCAAAATTAGGCCAGCTTTGTTTTCATTTAAAATAACCAGTTTAACCTTATTATCTACTTCATGATTTCTAGGCCTTTTGTTTAACTATCAGTTGGCCACATATTTATTATTTAAACTTCCCAAGCTGTTTACTTATAATATTTAATAAAAATAAGACATGCCATCTATGTATACAACCTTCTAAAAGGGTATGGGACTAAGTATTAGAAGGGAGGAAACTCCTTTGTTGTTTCATCAGTGGGAAGAGCAGGTACTAGGGTTTTTAAATAATGTTTCCCAGATCAGTCACATAGGGATACTCCAAACCAACATGGGACACCAAATCCTCATCTGGAATCTATTATCATGAAAGAAATTTGTAAATGATGAGTAAATAGAAATCTGAGATCTTAAGTATTTACTTAACACTGAGTTACAAAATTTATTGGGCAGTTGGCCACCCTGTTAGCCTTTATTAGGTGAGCGGTTGCTTAATTCTCATTAACTCATGACTCTATGAGACCAGAGGGATTTGAGTGGGGAAAAACCAGTGTTCTGATCCCTGAGGTGGTTAACAATGACTTTGAATGTCTGTCTTTCCTGGGTGACATTTTTGCAGAAGAAAAAAATGAAAAAGCCCCATACCACATTTGTAATTCTGCATGTGTAGTGCAGTTTGATTTTTCCATATATCGCCAGTGTTTATTTCTTGTAATGACCTCCAGTTTCCACAGAGGAAGCTGAAAAGTATGATGGGCTGCAAGTATATAACTATGAATCACTGAAACTTCCATGGTGGGAGATTCTATTGTATTAGCACAAGGGAAGGCAATTATGTTTTATAAGAACATGAAAAGTGAGAAGGAAAGAAATAATAATGAGCCATGTGCTGGACATTTGTCTTGTTTTCTGCTTGTCTGTCACCTCCAGAATAATCATACGGTGTTTGAGAATGTTCTGCTTTAATGGTCAGGGTGAACTAAACAAGAAATCTTAAGACTTACCTTCCAGTTTCCTTTAATAACTGGCAGACAGCATTTGCATTCATTGAATGCTGTCTCACAGACCTTGATTTGAGAACTTACTAATAGGAGGAAGCATGTATCAGTGGAACAATTTTTTGGTGAGGGCAGCCATTGAGGCCTGTGGTTTCAGGGTCAGCAGGAAACAGCAGATCTGCTGACACCATCCTCAGTTTCTGCAAGAGACCTACAGCCACCAGCAGCAGCCGTGAGGTCTTTGCTGGAGTCAGTCCACAGAGGAGCTGAGTGTTGTCCCAGCTGCATGAATTTTAAGTGCGAATTCTGACCTTTATGTACCAGTTAATATCCCTTAATATGTTTATCTTCTGATTAAGCCAATTAGAGCAGGTTTTGTGAGTTTCTGTCAAGAATCCCACCTGACTCAGCCACAGGCATTCTGACAATTACTTTACACATTTGACATGATTGTTTTTCTTACAGTCATTCTACCATACAGCAAGGTTATACAATGAAGTTCAGAGATCTTAAGCACTTTGCCCAAGATTAATAAGAATATAGAGGAACAAAATGAATGAACAAAACATAAGAACATTCTCTCAGAATCTGAAAGGAAGGTGAATAGGCAGACAGGAAGAAAGAGGAGGAACAAGCTATTTATTTGATTTAGATGTTGATCACCCCTGGGTCTTGAACTGGGCATATATGTGGACTATGTCTGGTGTACTAAACAGTAGGCCACCAGTGCATACCAAAGTTGATTTTTAATTTAAAAAAGGATTAGACACGAGTGGTTTACTTGGAATGTAAAATGCTGAAATATTGATGAGTTCAAGAATCTGAATTAAAATCTCTCATCAACTTCCACCTCACCACCACCTATGATTCTTGTGAATCAGGAATATCTATTTCATGCAGTTCCCCATCTTCTTAGATTAGTTGAAAAGTGACCTTCTCCTCTCTTTTCCATTCATTCAACTTGTTACATTTCCTGTCCCAGTTGGGCCTTTTCTTGAATAGTCTGCTTTTCACTCATCTTTTCCATTCTTAACTCCATGGTATGTTTTCTCTGTATGACCATGAGCTGGCCCTTAGCCTGTGGTATGTTAACCCCATCTTTTTGGATTATTTTGCTTGGGGTCAATAAACTTCTTTTTGTAAAGGACCAGATAATGAATACATTATGCTTTTCAGGACTAGGGTCTGTTGTCATTACCCAACACTCTTGTTGTAGTAAAAGCAGTTGTTGACAATTATTCACAGTCATAGACAATCAACAGGTATGTATGGTTGTTTTCCAATAAAACTTATTTATAAAACCAGGAAATTACCAGGATTAGTTTGTGGAATCTTACTATAGCCCAGTAATACTGAAATGTGAACAGGCATTAGAATCACCTGAGAATTGTTACTACACAGATCCCTGGATGCCATCTCCAGAACTGTAGTGGGACAGGAGAATTACCTTTTTAACAAGTTACCCGGCCTCTGCAGGAAACATGTATACTGTGTCTACAATGGAGAGTGGGGATTGGGGATGATTACTATTTCTTCATCTTTATGAAACACAATATGAGGCTCCTCATAACATCCCATGGGCTGAACAGGCAGTGATTTCCCACTTTTGCATAAACTTTGGGTCCTTTCTGTTTTTGTTCCATCTCCTACTCTTATTCCTTGAAATTAAATTCCCAAATAATACATTCATTCATAGATCTTTGTTTCATAACTCTTTTGGAATAACCCAGACTAACACAATTTGTGGGGTTAGAAATCAGCTCATTGGAGGCAACATCATACTTTTTGACTCTTAAATGTTCTTAATTGTGATAATGCTTATGTAGAATGTGAATCATTGGCTATAGTACTTGAGAGACTTAGTATGGGGGGAATTTTAATGATCAGAATTATGAAATCAGTTGAAAATTATTGCCTTGTTTGGACACTTAGAGAAAAGAAAATTGTAGGTTTGATAAGTCCACTATTACCTCACAGAAAGCTGTGAAACCCAAATATTTCTAATACATGTTCACAGGAAACCCTTCTTCCTATAGTATGAAGTGAGCTTGTGCTAAAAATGAGTCTAAATATTTCGTTGTAAGTATAGCAGAGCTGCAAAGAAGGCTCAGTGTGAAGCTTTGATATGTTCCTATGTCAAACTCACAGACTTGAAAGGAAAAAGAGTTGGGTCCTGAAGTGTAGGATGAGAACAATTGGTAGTTGAGCTTAAGAATCCTAAAGCACCAAAGCTATCTGAATCTTCTATGCCAACAGAAATAATCTTCCTTCCATTTATTGAGGAAAAAAGATTACTCTTGCTACGCATCCTATAAATACTCATCTGAGGCAGAGGCCTCACAAGATGACACTGTAAGATATACTCCTGCCTCTACCACCTGATATTGCCTTCATGCCAAATACCTAGGTCAAGGCTTAGTATGAATCAAGCAGAAAATAGAGCTACTTCTTTGGGAACATAGCTTACACATTAAATGCATGTAAAATTTTGGCTAATATATACTAGTAGTAATTGATCAAATATATGCTGGAATGAATCTTGTACTGGTTGAGTGGGAGGGAAGTTATAATACTTGGCATGTGAACACGCACTGTTGTTCTTAGATTCAATATTTGTCAAGATTTGCTCTTCCCTTTATATTGATAGATGGATCTTTGATCAAGGATATGGTAGCTCTGTTTACATGGTAAGTGATGTTAGAGATGATGAAGAAATGGCTGTGATATTATTGAGGAAGTGGTCAGAAGGCTCAGGAAAAGTGAGCATTACATCATGAATTAATTATATGGAACTGGAAGACTCACCAGTTGACTTATTTTCTTAGGTGGTTGCCAGTACACACCTTTCATTTAGGCAGTAAAGAGTACACTGGTTTAAATTTGACTAAACTCTTCGAACAGTTCAGTGGTGACTGTCCTATAGAGACCATAATGTGTAGTGGAAGATGTTGCCATGGTTCAGGGATCCTCTATTTGGTGCTGAATCTGTTACAACTAGAATTAAAAGGTCTGAGTATCACAAGACAGAAGCAACATTCACTCTTCTCACCATCATTTTCAGCTACCCACTGGTAGAACCTTTTCTTCCTGTTTCTACATCCTTAACCTTTACTGAATTAAAGATCCTGAAATTTCATGGGTAAATCTTTTTCCGTAAATACAATAAATGCTCTAAATAACTTGAAACTAGAATTATCATAAGGTCACATTTTAATGTTAGTGGAAACCAGGCCAAAACAAAGATTTTTTTTTAATGGGTGGCAGTAATCAATTGTAAGTACTATGAGCCACTAAT
Source organism: Solenodon paradoxus (assembly GCA_004363575.1). NCBI lineage: Eukaryota > Metazoa > Chordata > Mammalia > Eulipotyphla > Solenodontidae > Solenodon > Solenodon paradoxus. The sequence goes on from RJWH01001064.1 coordinate 119,422, forward strand.
TTTCAGTTATGTAATGGGGACAAGGAGGGTTCACTGTGATATTTCTTAGTGGTTCCATTTTCAGTGATAATGGTGAACGGACAGTTGTGGCAACCAAGGTTCAATAAAGCAAGTCAATGAAGGATTCATGTGTGAAGTTCAAATCACACTCCAGCAAGCTGCTTATACTAGTCAAGATGATGGAGTGGAGTGAGGAATTGCCAGAGTAATTGAAGGAAGTGGAAGGTGGTAGATATCCTTATAGTTTTAGGACTAAGTGGTAAAGATAGCTTATTCTTGCAACTCTCATATTATTTGCAATATTTGTAGTAACTGGGTACCATGTTGAATGTGACACTTTGCTAGTTTGTATTGGAGGGTATTAACATATTGAATAATGTAAGCATTTGACTGTGCTTGGGTCCCTTTTGTGCACCACTCAAATATTTTGACTTTGTCACTTATTTCAGTTATTTTTAAACTAGATTCTACATAGTGTGCAAGTAGCTTCATACAGGTACAATCTGAAAAGCCTTAAGTTCTCTTGATCCTTCACCCAGAGACTCTCTTATACACTACTAATAGACAACCATAGGAATCCATTCATGCATCTGGATCCATAAGTGCAAAGTGTTAAACATCCCATACAGCAACATTTGAATTATGGAGAAAGGGAAGTTAGGGATAAATGCTTCCTTCTTTCTTCCCCTGAGTAGAAAAAACACAGAAACATTGCTTAGGTTTTTCATATCCCATGGGATGGAACATCCATCATTTATAGTGGTGGATAACTCAGCAATATACCTTCCCATTGACTTTTTATTTTCCCCTGCTTGACTCCATCATTCATGATATCTGCTTTCTATATATAAATTTTTATTTCAGGATCTGCTTTGATAGGAGTTTAGGCTATGCAAATCAGAAAGAATACTCACATTTCACCCAGGATTACCATAAATGAATGAATGAATATTTGATTGCTTAGTCTAGCAATCATCAAATCTAGCAGAGACTAAGAAGTTCCAATCTCTTAGATTTGTGAACACACCAAAAATACTTTATTGAAGGGCATTGCTGACTGTGAAAACAATACTCCCCTCAGGGTAAGAGTAGTAGAAAAATCCTTGTTTTTCTATATCACACATAATGAATTTGCAAATTTAGATGCAGATGTGATGATCTCACAAATCTGGTGATTCCATCAAAAAGATAGTTTTGGTCATATAATTTATCTTGGAAATTTTAGATATGTTAAAACAAAGATGACTTAATTTAAATCCTTTGGTGCCTTTCCAATTAACAGCCAAGATAGAGCTTGATGGAATTATAATATTGTGTATTAGTTACTCTAATCATTAGTCTAAACGAAGTTTGCTTTTTGTCAACTATAGCTCCTTAGAGGGCAATTCAATCCTTGTGCAAAGGAGACTCAAAAGAACAACATAATTTAAAGTACTGGAGTGTTTTTTATGTTGATTGAATTTTTCATTTTAGATATTTTTCAAAACACAAACAATTTTTAACATTAGCCCTTTTAAAAATGAGTGTATAAAATATTCTAGGGACACTTCAAAAATATATAACTAACTTGTTTACCAAGAGTGATGAAAAATAAAATAGCTTAGAGTCAAAGACTTTTAATTGCATATAGATAGATTTGTATGTATAGACAGATGGATCGATATGTATGTATATATCCATATATACAGATGCATAAACACACATACACGTGAAGGGGAGAATTTCAGGGACTGATATCTGGATATTTTGAGATAACTTTTATTTTCACCAGTCACCTCATATGTTATCTAATACATTCTGATACATAGATAATATTACAAATATATTTGTGGTCATACTCTGCACAGTATTTTATAAATTTCCCCTTTCTTTGAAGCCAGATAGGTAAGAAAAATCTTTGTGAAATTCTACAAAATTGGATTTCTGCTGCTTCTTATAACAATGATCTTCTCCAGGATCTTTTAAAGAAGGTGGGAAACTTTGTCCTTAATAAATAATTCAAGGTTATTATTAATACACATGAAGAAGCCACACTTTTTATTTTAAAAAGTAGGTAAGAAAATATGGTATAGTAGGACACAAAAAAAATTTTAGGCCAGAATGATGACATTTGATGAGCTTTATTGAAATGATTCTCTTAGTGTTAGAGTAAGTACGTGGAAAGTATGTTTAGATTTCCACCCAATTTCCATTGTCACCTTGATTTTACAAAGTCCTGCTTTACAAAGAAGAAATTTGGTCTCTAGGTTCATTCCTGGGTTTTGCTAACATGACATATGCCTTAAGTGAACCCTCAGCCTCCCGACCATGGGCCTCTGGAAGATTGTTCTAGACACAAGATTCAGTTTGAATGTGGGTCTTTTTATTCCATTTCAGACAATGCAATACTGATTCGCCGAGTGAGCACTCTGTCATACATAAACTAAGTTCCCTACATGATAGAAAACATTAAAGTCCCCTTGAGACAACATAGGATGATTCTCCGTGGAGGAACTGATATTTGCATTAATCACAAAGTCACTTCTTTGTCCTTTAGGGACAATAGGCCTCTTGTTCCTGCCCCTCCCTCCACTCTTCCTGATATAAATTTGTTTCTTCCTACATCTCCAAGTCTCCAGCTTTGATTTCCAAGCAAAGTGATGGATGATCCTGAAGTTGCACAACTAACTGCCAGTTCTAAGAGGGGCCAGGATAATGTTATGCAAATTTCCAGGAAGGGGTGGACAACACACATTGGAGACCCTCACTGACTTCAAATCTCACAGTCAGTGTCTGCAGAACAGAAATTTCACCCGAAAATAACTGCTTTTGGACAATATTCCATGCCTAGGAGGCTTTATATAAGGTGGCATCTGAAGATGAACTCAGGGACTGGAAGCCTATCCAGAGCAAGTAACCAAATTTTATCAGTGTCCTGGAGAAAATGACCCACCTTCACTACTTCACCCCCAGCAGTGACTCTAACAGTTTATTTACACCATCCAATGTTCTCATGAATATTTAAAGAATCGGTCAATGAGGAGTCCTTATTTTGTTCTATTAGGTGATACTCCTTGGAACCTGCAGGTAGGATGATATAACTGATTTTCTGTTTTTCTTTTTATATATTGTCATTGCTCTTGGTAAAAAGATTAATGTGATGTAAGTTAATTTCCATAAGTATTTCATCTCATTATGTTTTTATATTTTGAATTTGAGTGCTTATTGAGGCATAATTTATGACATGGTTCAGGATCCTTCAAAACCTTAAGATTCTAAGCCGTGTGTATGTGACAATGGGGTAGACTTAGACAATGAGACTTCAGTGACTGCAGGCTTCCCTTTATACTCTGATCATTTTACCTGATAGCTCCACTCCATCTCTCCTGAGGAGTCTTATATATTATAAAGAAATGAAGTAAAAAAAAATGATGTTATAATATTCATTTATATGTTTAACCCTTCCAATACTCTTCAATCCTACCTATTGATTCTGAAGTCATTTCCCTTCAGCTTGAAGAACTTCCTTTAGGATTTCTTGTTGTATAATTCTTATGCCAAGATCTCTATTTTCTGTTCATCTGAAATTTTCTTCAGGTTTTCTTTTTCATTATGAAAGGTACTTTTTAAAAAACAATTGGTAAGACAAACTTTATTCAAGACTCTTGTCCAGGGGAGAGAGAGATTGAATTCAACTCCCCAGAAACTGATAGGACAGAAGGGTTTAAGTATTTTTAAGTCCTGGAATGAGCTACTAGATGACATTGGGACGTGGAGGCTGGTTAATGTGATTGGGTCATCCCTGTTTACAAATTGACACATGAAAGATAGTTTTTAAAAAGAAACACTTTTTATCATTCATCAAGTTAAAGATTTTCCTGTCTTCTTATCACTATTTGTTTATTTTAATGAGAAGTAAAAGGTAACTCAAATTTTTATATTCATGCATGTGTTGTGTTATTTCTCTATTGTTGCTCACTAGCATTTCTTTTTAATTTACCTTTCAGTAGTCTTACTCCGATGTAGTAGGTGTGACTTTAAGTTTATTTTTGTTGTTGGGTACTGAACTTGTAATTTTTTGATTACCACCACATTTGAGGAAATGTCATTATTTCTTCAAATTCTTTAGTGCACTATTCTGTCTTCAGTGAGACTTCATTTTGTTCCTTCAATTTCTCTTATATTAGACCACTTGTTTTAGTTCTCTATTGCTACATAGCAAATGAGTACAAATAGTGATTAAAAACAACCATCATTTACTACTTTAAACACCTGTACATCTAAAGTCTGGGTGGGCTCAACTGAATTCTATGCTTAGAGTTTCACAAAAGACATAACGTGTGGGTCCAGAAACTAAAGTGAAGAAATGAAGGTGGTCTTGCTTCTCATCACTCTCAGATACCCTTTAGGGGAAAATGTGCTCCCTCTCTCTCTGACTCTCTGCTTAGTAGGCTAGAGCTCCTGGATCCTACATAGAGAAACTTTTACCAGGAACTCTAACAAAATTGCTTTAAACTTAAAGTGACAACTCCCTCCCAGACATTTTAGACTCTTTGTTTAAAAGGACCAACAGGCAAAGAAAGGAGTGACTACCCATGCATCTGTATTTGATCTTTGTCATCAAGGAAGAAACAGGGCTGAAATGACACAACTAAGGTAAGGAAGAATATGTTATCATCCAATATATTATGATTGGATGTGGATCCAATGATCCATAATAACATCTCTTGGAAATTCTTTGTCCAGTTTTGACAAATGACGAAGCAATAGAAATGGCCTAAGAAGTTATCATTGTCTAGGCAGTTAGAGTCTTCACTTAGAATAGATACCAGACAGGATGAGAGGAGGCTAGACTGAGTAGTAGAGAAGGGAGCTTTAAGTGTCAATCACTGACTCAAGACAGTTGCAATAACCCTACCAACCCTCCTTTGGTAAATTTTCTTAAGAACAAAATCAATCAAAATCCTGGAGCAGTTGTTTCCAGGAGAGATGGAGTGGGACTATCAGGTAAAATGATCAAAGTGTAAAGGGGAGCCTGCAGTCATGGAAATTTTTCTCTCTTAACAGTCTACCCCATTACATCACATATGCAAGACTCAGAATCTTAAGGATATGGAGGAACCTGAACTATGTCAGTAATTTATGCTCAATAAGCACTTAAATTCAAAATATAAAAACATAGTGAGGTGAAATAATTATGAAAAGTAACTGATATTACACTAATCTTTTTACCAAGAGCAATGACAATATTAAAAAAAAAAATAGAAAATCAATTATATCATCCTACCTGCAGGCACCAAGGAGTAGTAAAAACATCTGATCTGTGGGTTTTGTTTTCTGAGAGATTTTAAATTACTCTTTCAATTTCCTTGCTTATGCTTGATTTATTTAGGATTTCTTTTTATTCCTGATTTAGTCTAAAAATTTCTTAACTTCTCTTAGGTTATCCAACGTATTGTCATAAATGTGTTGTTAGTATTCTCTTACAAACCTCTGTATTTCTGTAATTTAAGTTGCAATTTCTCCTCTCACTTCTGATTATTTATTTCTGATTTTTCTCTTCTTTATGAATCTGGCAAATGATTTATATCTTTTATTTATCATTTCAAAGAACTAGTTCCGGGTTTCATTAATTTTTGAAAAGTCTTATTTCTCATTAATTTTTGCTCTAAGATTATTTGTCTCCTTCTACTCTAATTTAGTTTCATATTTTTACTTTTTCAATTTCTTTTGTTAAAGGTTTAGGCATTTTATTTGTGATTTTTCTTGTTTTCTGAGGCAGGAATGTTATCGGTATAGTTCCCCTTTAATAATGCTTTGTTCCATCCCAGAGGTTCTGATAAGTTAAGTATTCATTTTCATTTGACACAAGATATTTTTTAACTTTGCCTTTGATTTTTTCATTGACCCACTAGTTGTTCAAGAGCATGTTGATTTTCTACTCTTTTGCAGTTTCCCTCTCTTACCTATTTTGATTGATTTCTAGTTGGATGCCATTGTGATATGAAGAGATACTAGATATGATTTTAATCTTTGTAAATTTGTTGAGACTTGATTTGTATCCTAATATATGGTCTATCCTTGAGAACATTCTATGAGTGCTTGAAAAGAATTTTGTTTTCGAGTGAAATACTTAATAGGTATTTATCAGGTTCTTGTCAACTCATGGTCACTTAAAACTACTGTTTCCTTGTTTATTTCTTCTGTATGACCTGTCCTTTACTGTGAGTGGGGTGTTAAAGTCCCCTACTGTTATTGTGTTGCCATCAATAATTTCCTTTATGTCTGTTAACATCTATTTGATATATATGGGTGCTCCTATATTGGGCACATATATTTTAATAAGTGTTATGTTTTTCTGTTATATTGATTCCTTTATTATTATATAATGACCATATTTATCTTTGTGACTTTTCTTGACTTTAAGTCTGTTTTATCTAATATGAGTCCTTTCTGGGTTTCACCATTTGTTTGGATTACCATTTTCCATCCCTTCACTTCAAGTCTGTTTATGTCTATATCTTAAGTGACTCTCTTGCAAACAGCAAATATTTGGGATTTTTTGGTTTGTTTGTTTTTTAATTCACCCAGTTCCTCTGTGCCATTAATATATTAATTGAATTCACTTACATTCAGGGTGATTAGTTACATTTAAGGACTTGCTTACTGCCATTTTGACTTTTGTTTTCTGGTTTTGTTTCTCTCTTAATTGCCTTGTCTAATTTTTTGTGAAACTTTTTTTCTTTTTGATTTAGAGAAAAGTGCATCCAATATTCTTGTAGGAAAAGTCTCAGGGCAATAAATTCATTCAGCTTTTATTTTTTTATTTTGGTTTGGAAAATCTTTATTTTCAAAATGTGTTTTAGAATTTTGCAGGATATATCATTATCGGCTGACAGATTTTATTTTGGAGTATTTTAAATATGTTGTTCCATTCTTTCCTGGCCTGTAGAGCTTTTGCTGAGAAGTTTAAAACAGCATTATGGGAAAACCTTTATATATTGCTCGCTTTTTTTCCCATGGTGACCTTTCCTATTCTGTCTTAGTCTTGGACTTTTGACAGTTTTACAATTATATGCCTTGCTGTAGGTGTTTTTGCACCTAGATAACCAGTTCTGTTAGTTTCACTGATTTGTATGTTCATTTCTTTCCCAAGTTTTGGGATTCTTTCAGCACTTATTTCTTTGAATCTTTTCTCTATTCCCTTCTCTCTCTCTTTACCTTCTGGGATACGCATCATTCTTGTTAACCTTTCTTCAGTAAATCAGATAGTTCTAGGAGTGTTTTTTCACTTTTTAAAAATTCAATCTCCCTTTCTTTTTCTACATGGATTCTTTCTAAATTTCCACCCTCCAGATAACTAATCCTTTCCTCTATTTGGTCAATTCTGTTTCCACAGCTTTTTCTGCAGCTCTTGACCTCTCTTATTGCATTTTTTACCTTGGAATCTCTGTTAGCTTCTTTTGTAAAACTTCAATTTCTCCCTTGGGCTTTTTAATTGTGTTTTTGAGCTCACTGACTTGTATGACTTAGTTCTTTCATAGTTCTTTGAACTGATTTTCTGAATTTTCCTTTACCTCTTTGAGTTTCTTTATTATTGTTACTTTAAATTCTATATCTTTTACAAGTAAATGACCCTCAATGTCTTTGAAAATTGGTTTCCTAAGATTTGTCATCTCCTAATAATGATATAACACTTTGAGGTTTCAGAATATATTGAGTTCTTTTTCCTCACATGGAATGGATCCTGGTAGCTGAGCTGCATTTTAATTTTTACTAGAAAGTGACAATCATGTTTTGTTTTATATTTTGACCTTTGCAGTATTCTGTAGCAAGTACCTCTTTCTGAATCAGGGGGTTGCAAGATGGCTGCTGGGTGGGAGAGGAGTGCCCATGCTGGAGATGGGGTCTGGGAAAAGCTGTTGTGGTCTGCAGATGGTGGGGAAACCATTCCTATGGGTATCACTGAGGTCAGCTCTCTTCTCAGAGTTCCCAGTATTGGGTCTGATATTCTTGTTGTGGATGGTAGGTCCCAAAGCATGGATGAGGAGAAGTGCAGACCTCTCCTTTGTGCTGGGCTTCCAACCCTTGTGGGGACCTAGGTGCCAACCTCAACCACTCCACTGTGGGCTTTATTCTAGCCAAATCTGTGTGCCATCAACAGTCTTCACTCCTCCCTCCCTGGGACTTGCAACTGAGCCTCCTGCCCTGTTGATCTTGCTGGCTGTGGAAGCTGTCATTGCTCCCATACCAACAACTGCAGCTGCTGCCATCACACTGTGGCTCTGAGAGAGAAATAGTTAGGTAAGTAAAGTTATTGTGCCAAATGCTAAAGAATTGAACACTCAGACATCAATTTGCATTAAAGAGCAAGACCCAGTATACCCAACTGACAAGAGATGTGCTTTGCAAATAAAAACATAAATGAAATAAAACTAAATGAATGAAAAGGATATCTTACAAAAAGTAAACAGAGGGAAGCTGCAATAACTGTATTAACAGTAGAAAGAGTAGACCCTGGACAAAAATCATTCATAACAATAGAAGTATTAATTTGTGAAGAAGACAGAACAAGCCTAAATTTAGTGACATCTTCAAAACTCAGGAAGCAAAAACTGACAGAGGAGACATACCTAAATCCATAATTACAGCTGGACTTTCAGTGACCCTCTTGCATAACTACATGCAGTGTCAAAGAAAATCAGTAAGGATATAGGAAACTTGAAGAACATTGTCAGTCTCATTGACCTAATTCACATTTATAAAACCCACCTATAACCACAGTGTAGTCATTATTCAAAACTATACCTGGAATGTTGAATTTTCATCAGCTTCTTGGTCTTTACCTCTCTTAGTACATACAAAAGGACTTCAAACAGAGAGAGAGAGTGTTGTCTAATCACAACAGAAAGTAAATTGGAAGATCACGAAATATTTAGAAGTGAAACAGCATACTTCATTCTTCTAAAAATGCAAATCAAAGGAGTCAAAATAATACACAAGGGAAATTAAAACACATTGTTCTGAATGACAATAAAACATCAACAAGATTTGTGAGATGCAGCTATATCAGTGAGAAAGAGAAATTCCTAGATTTTAATGTTTACATTAGAAAAGAACAGTCTAAAATTAAAGCTCTCAGATTCTACTGTAAGAAATAAAAAAAAAAAAAAAAAAAAAAAAAAAAAAAAAAAAAAAAAAAAAAAAAAAAAAAAAAAAAAAAAAAAAAGAAAAGAAAAAGAACATTAACCCCAGATAATTAGAGATTAGAAAATTATAAAAATAGGAATGGAGTGTATTAGAGTAGAAAATAGATATATAATAGATAAGGTTAATATAACCAAAGATGATTCTTTGAAAAGGTGAACACAATTGCTATCCTTCTATTCCTTCAGTTGCTAAGCGAAACAATAAAATTACACAGATGAACATATTTTTCTTCCACATGGAATTATCTTGTCTGTGATATCCTTTCATTAACAATGAATTGTTTAAGAAGTAAATGAAAGTACTCAAGACTCATTTAAATTTTCTTTGAAGCTAGCTATTTTTGAAACTTATGAAAACTAACATCAAATTTTTTTACAGCCCCAAACCACCAGTTTTTCTGTCTTTTTAGATGACCTTTTAGAGGTGGGAAATATTTGGAAATTTTGGTTGCTATTTCTAAAACTATTTTATCACAACTTCCTGTTGGAGTTTGCAATTAAGACAGAATGATTTTTTTCTCTTTTTCATTTAATGACTTGGTTTTCATAAATGTAAATGCCATTCTCTAAACTATGAATTTTCCATCTGACAAAATACTGTGGGATTATAGACTTATTTTAAATTAATAATGAAAATGAAAAATAATTCAAGAGGAGTCTTAGAAAGGCTTCTGTCTACGTTTTCTGCAATCTGCAGTGTCTCGGAAATTCTATCATGTATGATCTTCTCTGCTTCTCTATGGCTTTATACGCACTTAAAATGTCTCTAGACACCATCTGCCTATTTAAGTCTCTAAAGAAATGAGCCTTTTAAAATAGACTTTTCTTTTATATTTACAGAAGTATAGATCCAATAGTACAAATTTCTTCAGTATAACACCCACTCTATCCTATATTTCCCTGATTATTAACACCTGACCATAGGATGGTGCATTTGTTACAATGAATAAACCAATTGTCATGCATTATTATCAACTAAAGTAAAAAGCTGACCCAGCTAAACATACATTCTCTTATATAAATGTCAACCTTTTATTATAAATAGTATACAGAAAGAAGAAAAAACAGTAAATCAAAGGACCTTTTCTCTTTAAATGATGTAATTTAAGAAATGGCAAGAAATATACAGATGTCAGTTTAGATGGAGACATAATGAATTTTGTAAAGATGTTGTATCTTCAGTATGAACCCCTTTATCTGGGAATATTGAATCAGAACTGTGAGCAGTTTATTCTGTGGGTTCTGTTGAATTCTCCTTAAACCAACAGTCAGGAAAGGTTTGCCAGTGTGAACAGAAGTACTTCTCTCTCGTTAAATAAAACCAATAGGGGGCTTCATCCTAGGAATGCTTGGCTAGGTAAGCAGGCTAATCCTGCTGAGCAGCAGTTCAGAGGCACTCTGCTAGGTTTCCTTTCTATTTGTTTTTGGGTTTGTTTTCAGAAAACACTGCCTCTGAAGTCCAGGCCTGTGATAATCATGCAATTGCTCTCAAAGGCACAGTTGCTCTACCCAAAGGCATAGAATTTGTGGAATTGAAGATTCTTTGAATTGAGGCACTCTTGCTCAGCTTGGTTAGCCTGATGGATACATACCTGCTTTAGATTAAAGATGAAAATGGCAATCATTAAATTTCTTATGGTTACTCCTTCTATTTGATAAAAAAAACTAAAATGAAAAGACCCAAGAACAATTAGAATATTCCAGTTGATTTTTTTCATATGCTCACATTCTTCTAATATAAGATTTTGACCAATAGTTTTTTTTTTTTTAATAAAAAAAGAAGAGTAAGAGTGGTGAGAAGCCTAATCAATCATGGAACTCTAGAAGAGGAAATGAGAGTGTGATGGGGTTTACACTAGATGTCATCTTCATTTTAATAACTCTCTTAAAACTCTCTCTTCTCCATCCCCACACCTATGAAGTAACTTTTTCTTTTGTTCTCCTATAGTGATGTATTTAAATCTCCTCTGAAATCATGATTTACATTGAAACAGAGCGAGTTACCCATATGCCAGTTTTTTTGCTTTTATAACATCCTGTCTTTATATTCTTGGGATGGTGGCAAGCTCTAGGTAGACACAGAAAAGTATTTATTGAATTATATTTAGTTATCTTTTTGCGGTGTGAGCTTCCAATTAGCTTCAGGGACTCAGGCCTTCCTCTTCCTTTACTACTGAAAAGTTACACTCATTTTCATCTTCATTTACAGCCCCACTAGAAGATCACAGAATCAAAAAGGTCATAAACTCAGAAACACTTGAAGTCCTTTTTGTGCAACAGGAAAGCCATCTTTAGTTCTAATCCGAAGGGAAGAAAACAAAGACTTGTGCCTACTAGTTACTGTGATATTAACTAGCTCAGTGCCTCAATCCACTCTTAGACTTAAAACATGCCCTCAACTTGGTCTCTGAGTTGTAGCTGACTTTCAGAATACCTGAATGCACACTGATCTCACCCTCTACATTTTTTGTGCTCCACTCCCCCAGCAAATACATTTTGGATATCTTTCTCATTGCTAAATTGCTCCCTGGGCTCCAGCTGGAGATTTCAAATCAAATAGAAGTAGAATTGGCTTGTTGCATTCAGCCATTTTTGTCAAAACCAGCAACTATGTCACTCCTCAGTTGTCTCCCATTACAACTTTTTCCCTCCTGTTTCATTTAGCTTTATCAGTAATCACTAATGTCTTACTGAGTTCTATTACCATTTTGCTTAATTTTCCAATTTTCTCCTCCCTAATTGTGCCTAAGCAAGCTTTGTATCCAAGTGCTCTTCCATTCTTGGGACCTTATTCTTAACCAGGGAAAGTTTTAAAATCTGTGAAACATGCCTTGAGGGGCTGCTGTGATTGAACTCACATACTCCATTCAAATTAAAAATGGGCCTCTCAGGAACAGAGACGGGAGACAACCTGACTAGGAGGACTAAAGAACATGTAAATGCTAGTGGAATTTCAGATATAGGTACCACAAATCTGTCCTACCTAATGGTTCCCATCTGAAACCCTCCATTAAAGCTCTATTCCTCAGTCTTACAAAGCTTTCCCACCTGTTGCAATAGTGTTTGCTCCAATTTTTATCAGTTACACCTCAATGTGAATATATTTAACACAGCATTTCCCCAAAGTGTGCTTTAATAGTGGAGAGGGACTATTTCTTATAGGTTGCTGTGTACCTGAGGCATTTGGGTCGTTTCCCCAGAGATGTGATAAGTAGAGCAGAAAGAAATAGCTGGGAATATGAATATAAAACTCCAGATATCCAAGGAAAATGGTCTTGCATCTTCATGTTGTTAACTTGTCTATCTTGGTCTTCCTTGAAAATAACCAGCAATGTTTAAGACTAAAGAGATAAGTATTTACTCAGTAAATCATGTTTAAATGTCCAACAAACTCTTTGCAAATTAATCTTGAGTTCTTAAGAGCTCTGGAGTTTTCTCTTTGTATTCTACCTGAAGTTGTATTTATTAGGTAGTTGGGATTTTAAGTAGTCAATAGTTTCCACAAGGCATAAAATGGTACTGTCTTATTTCCAAACTGCTCTCTACAGATAACTAACTTAGCTCAGGTTCTTTTTTCTTACATATAGTAACTCTTCATGCATTGGTTATTTTTCACAGAGGTCAGTCTTTCTCAGTCCATCTAGATGTTTTAATTCTTTATCTTAGAGATTAGCAATTGTTTGATTTACTAAGCCTTCATAGGGATTTTTAACCCAAATCTATGAACCCTAGAAGAAAGCATTTATGGTTTTTTCTTTATTCAACAAAAATGTCCTTTAAATCAATACCTAAATGACTCAAATATTCCTTGCCATCATTAGTCCCTGAGGTTTTTTTTTGTGTCTCCTTTTATAGGATCTGATTCTTATTCTTTGACATTTTCAAAGTAAGAACAGTCTTTGTGAATTCATTAGTGGGGTCCATAGCTGGATACTTCCCTCCTGTGAATGCAGAACCTTCACAGTTCAACTTTCTTCGGCACATAATTGTGAACTCCACATCACTCCCCTGATGGTGACTTTTAAAAACTGCCTCTTTTCATTACCTGCCTTTTGTTCAACAAAGCTCTGTGAAAGTCTTCTCATTTTTTAAGCTTTGCTGGACTCCAGTTCACCATCAGAATAAGCAGGACATGGGGAAATTTTTGTTTCTTTCTATGAGAAAGTATCTAAAGCAACCCATCTCCAAATGGCCTGTTGCATCTCATTTCCCACTCCCACCACCACACATGGAAGCGCTCAGGAGGGCACCTAGGTGCTCTACTCAGGAGTAATTAGACAAGATTGAGATTCCCCTTCACCTCCTCCTCAGTGCTTCTCCCAGCAACTGCAGCCTGTAGGCCCAGTGAAGCAGTCCTGGAGAGGTCACCACAATTAAAGACTTTCTCCCCTTCAAACAAAACATTTATTATATTTTATTTTAAAATAATTCACTGTTAATCATTCTCTTAATGTGCTCAAAAGAAGTGATACCTAATTGGATCTTTGCCTATAAACCCCTACTGTAGATGAGGCTCTATTTTCAGCTCCAAATGACTGGGAGTGAATTCCTCATAGAGAAATCCAGATAATTGTAGAAGGGGGATATTTATTATTGATAAAGCATATTTTGATGCCAGACTCAATCAGTCTTACTTATTTATTAAAAAATATGTTTAGCTCTGGTTAAGCAGGGTAGTCTATTTAGTACAAATTATTTACTACAAAGAGGGACTAAAGAATTGGTAACATGATGCTCTAGTTTTGGGTTTTTTTTTTAACATTCACATCAAGCATCTCCAAACTAAAATAAAACAAATCAAAACATAAAAGACACCAGCAGCTGGCAGTTCGAACTTGAGAGCCTGTGAGTCAGGCTGGAATGTTATCACCTAAGCATGGACATAAAAAAATTTAAATAACTAAGTACCATAGTCTGGATGGCTTAAACAAATTTATTTTCCCACACAATTCTAGAAGCTGGAAGTCAAGCTGGAAGATCAAGGTATTGATAGGACTGGAGTCTCTTAGGGATTCTCTCTTGGTCTTTTAGATGGTTTGCATCTTTACATAGTCTTCTGTCCAGTATTGTCATAAGGGCACTGTTCATATTGAATTAGGAGTCACCCACATGATATAATTTTACTGTAATTAGCTTTTTATTATCTCCAAATATAGTTACATTCTGCAGTAGTGTAAGTTAATGTTTCAGCACATGAATTTAGGAGAGAGATGATTCGTCCCATAATTTTAACTTAGGTTGCATTGACTTTATTTTTTCATAGTCACTATGTTGTTTCCTATTTTTACCACTCCTTACTCCCTGCATCTAATCACCTATAATCTGTTCTATTTCTATAAGTTTGTTATATGTGAGCTAATGCAGCATTTGTCTTTCTCTGACTTAGGTAAGGCAAAGTTCATTCACGTTGTTGCAAATGGCAGATTTCCTTCTTTTTATGACTACATCTTTCAAATAAATAAATACTTTATTTTTTATTCATTCATCTGTTGGTGGACAATTATTTTATGTCCTTGTCTATATTACTATAAATAATGTTATAATAAAATGGGAGTGCAGATATATTGAAAGCATGAATAGGTTATTATATTAGGTTACTTCTTCCTGAGCCAATAGATGGCATTTGATGTTCCAACAGACTATCCAAAAAGCTTGAGAAGAAAGACTTAAAAGGAGATATTTTTAGGAATTTTTAGAAGTGTCAGCATAGTCTTGGAAATCTAGAAGATCACATGTATGTGCAGTGTTGTTTGCCTGCTCAGAAGGACATGAACGACCTCTACTATCTCACCTCCCATGGATCTTGAGGCTCAATGGAAGCAGAAGTGAAAAATGAAGCAGAGTAATCAACTCAGTTGCCAAGTTTTGAAGACATGACGCAACATAGACACACAATCTATTGGCAAAAACTGGAAGTATTTTTGATTCTAGTTACTTAGAGAAATCTCTGTTCAGATATTTGTTAACCACTAAGCAAGCAGAACAGAGATTTCAGGAGACACATACAACAAAGTATAGACTTTATAGAATATATGCAGAATAGTCACTATAAAAACAACAGTAAATAGAAACAGCAAGTCTTAGGGAGGAGAAAGAATTTTAGTTTCCATGCTATAATAGACTAAATATCTACTTTTTCACAAAAAAATAGAAGTCATGCAAAAAAATAGAATATGACATATACAGGAAATGAAATAATCTATAAAAACTGTGAGAAAACTCAGACTATTTACTGAGAATCTCTAGGATTGACATTCAGAAATGTATGTTTTTAATTATTTTCCTGAATAAAAATAAATCATTTGAAATTAATGGTAATTTAGCTTGTTTCTTTACATCCTTAAAACTTTTATCTATATTCTTGTCATATTGCATTGACTAAGACTTCATATTTAATATAGTCGATCGTGATGTTATTAAGTATCTATTAGTATTTCTGATTTTAAAGGAAATGATTTAAATGTTCTCAAGTTAAGAATACAATGCTCTCTTGTTTGTTTGAAACAACCTTTAAAAGATTGACAAGGTTCTTCATATTTCTAAGGACAGCTGTTTTTCATATGAAGTCCATACAAAGAGATTTAACAGTAGCTAAAAGTATATATTTCAAGACAAAACACACTTCACACTTGATAATAATGTGAAATAAGTAAACATAGTATATATGTGAACAAATAATCTTGTAGACATTCTCTTGAGTGTTATCAATATGAAAATAGAAGTGATTATAAGATTTATTAACTACTTACAAATTAGAAATTTTGATAAGAACTTTTGGTTGTTGTCCTACAAATTTCATAATAGCATTATGAGATATCTAAAATGAGATCATTTTACTCATGGAAATTGAAGAAAAGAGTGGTTAATTAACTTTTCCAAAAATCTAAGTCATTTCTCAGTAGAGCAGGAATTTCTATTTAGCTTAACTTCTTATCCAGAGATAGAAGTGCTAATCTACTTAACCACTGAACAACTGCATTAAGTAATTATACAATATATGTCTTTGGAATGCAAAATTTATTAATATATATCACATGCAATCTCAGGAACAGTTTATAGACACAAAGAAATTCCTTACACTGAGAGATGATAATCTTTTTCTAACAAATGCCTTTATCCAACAATGCAGAAAACAAGCAAGATTTTGTAATTCCTCTCAATTTCATAACCTATAATAAAAACATTCTTTCAACACTACTTCATTAACTGGCTTGCTCTTGACAGTGAAACAAAAGTTATTTATCTCACTTTCTCCAATTCCTCTTTTCAATTATTTCTTTTTTAAACTCCAGTATTTTATTGCAGTAACTTTGTTTTATAAATTAAAATAAACTCATATGTGTAGGCTTCCCATATACGTAGTTTCTTCATTAATGTCGACACATCCCAATTATTTCTTGAACTTTTTTCCAGCCAACCTCTCATCCTTTTTTTGGCTATAAGAATTTCATGGTCACCATTTCATGGTCACACATTACTACCACATTGCTGAATTCAAGGTCAATTTTCAATCCTCACTTAACTCATTATGTGACCACTGATACTCTTTTGACACCTCATATTTTTCCTTTTTATTTTCTTTATTTGGATTTTGAAATGCCACACTCATTTTTATTCTTACCTCACCAGTCACTTCATCTCAGTCATTTTTACTTTTAACTCATTTCCTCCTGATTTCTTAAAACAGAATATTCCAGGACTTATTTACTCTTGTTTAGCCCTCCTTAACCTCATACAGTATGTTTTATCGTACATAGTCTCAAGGATTTAAATACTATGTAAAAT
This sequence comes from Solenodon paradoxus, assembly GCA_004363575.1. NCBI lineage: Eukaryota > Metazoa > Chordata > Mammalia > Eulipotyphla > Solenodontidae > Solenodon > Solenodon paradoxus. Next base: position 136,395 of record RJWH01001064.1, read on the forward strand.
GCCCTTAAATGAAAATATAATCATAACACAGATTGTTTTTGTATACAATACTCATAGCCAGGAATGGAATAATAGTGGTCTAGGGTGGTGTTATGTCTGCAGAGAATATAGTAAAGAAACTAAAAGTGTACCAGCTTTTTATTACCAGTATACCCAGACAATTCTATGACAGGCTATGATTAAATATTTTTCAACCAGGAATCTTTTATTGGTATAAGTTCTAGACAACAGTTTATGCACGTCAAAATGCTTCATCACTGTGCCCTGGGGATACTACACTATGTAATGAATTATCTACTAGACATCTCCATTTGAATATTTACTCAAAAGTAAATACAACATGCATAAAATTTAACTTTTTACCCCAAACTTGGTCTACTTTTCACTTTCTATATTTTAACTCTAAGATAGCCAGAAAAGTTCAAAATTTGGAATCATTTATGACTTTTTTTTAAAATTCCCAAATCCTCATTGAATCTAGAAGAAATTATACTAGTCCTCTACTAAAATTATATTCCTCTGCTTGGTGGTCAGAAATATTTGTGGGGCTTTTCACATGATTTCACCCAAATGTAGCTTAAGTTCAATAAGTATTTTTAAATAAAACATGAAATATAAAGATATCTGTCATTGCCATTTAAAAATCTTTCAATAATTAGCATTAATCCCACAACATTTTGAGTAATTTGTTTGCTTATTATTTTTCTTTTTCTTTAAAATTTCACATAGCTACTATGTTATTCTTTGAAAATCACTTGTAAAAGCTGTTTTTATTAAAGTTTTGCTAAGCTTAGAGTTTCAAATATTGACTTGCTTCCCTCATTGCCATATCTAACACTCCAATATTTTATCAAGTGGAAAACTAATAAATAATAGCAAGTATTTAAGTTTTACTAGTTTACTAGTAACAAGAAGAAACATAGGACATGGTAGTAGAAAATATTTTACAGATATATTGCAGTTATCTTATATTTAGGATTTTAATATCACCCTAAGAAGTTTAAAGTTCTAGAAAGGCATATTCTGATATTATTTGGGAATAGAATTGAGTAAATATAGAATTGTGTTGAAGGAATCAAGTAAAGAGCACTGTAAAAATATGATGAAATGTACTGATCACTGTAGTGCTTGGTCATACACATTTGTACACTATTTCTACTATGCGTAATCAAAATCTAAATTCCAATCCAGAATTTTCTTATATAATAAAGATGCTTATTCTTATTTTTATGATGTGCTAAAGGTACTTCAATTCTCATAAATTCAAAACTAAATTAATATTTTCTAAAATTCTATTTGCCCAGTTGTATCCCTAGTCTAGTGAATAACCATACAAGCTCTTCAATTAGCGGAACAATTATCTTGAACTTATTTTAAATTCCTTCTTTCTTTTGCATATTTACTTAATTATAAAGGCCTATCGGTTTTATCTCATCTTTTTAAAATGTATTATTTATTGAGGTAATTTTGATTTACAACCCATAAGTTCAGGTTAATCATTTCTTAAATACATGACAGCACATGCTGCCCAACCATCATATTACCAAAATTCCTCTATCATTGTCCACTGAACTTCACCACCATTTACTCCCTGGTAACCTCAGTACAATTTTAATGTCTATGGATTGGTTTTTGATTGGTCTGTGTTTTGCTTTTTTTTTTTTTTTTATTCCATATATTGAGATGACTTGGCATTTATTTTTTCTCCTGATGTATTTCACTTAGCATAATCCCCTCTAGTTACATCTAAGTTCCTGCAAGTGACTGAATTTCATTATTTTTAGGACTCTGTGGCATTCTATTGTGTATATAGACCACATCTTCTTTATGTAGTCATCTGACAATGGGTGCTTAGGTCATTTCCAATTCCTGGTTATTGTTATTAATCCTGAAATAAAATGGGAGGTGCATATACATCTGCAAGTTACTCTTTTTACCGTGTTTTGGGTAAATACCCAGAAGTGGAATGATGGGTTCATAATGGATTTCCATTCCCGGTTTTTTGGGGAATCTTCATACTGCTTTAGATAAGAGTCATGCGAATTTACACTTTATCTAACAGTGTAATGTAGTTCTCCTTTCTCCACATCCTCACCAACATCTGTTGTTTCCAGTCTTTTGGAAAATAGCCAGTCTCACAGTTATGAGGTGATATCTCATTGCTTTGATTTGCATTTTCCTAATAAAAAGTGAGGAAAACATTTTTTTTCATCTGGGCCATCTGCATGTCTTTGGAGAAATGTATAACCAGTTATTCTGCCCATTTTTTTTTTATTGGATTGTCTGTTCTTTCATTGTTGAGTTTTATGAGGTATTTATACATTTTGGATATTAATCCTTTGCCAGGTATATGGTTAGCAAATATCGTCTCTCTGTCAGTAGGTTGTCTTTTTGTTTTGGTAATAGTTTCTTTTGCTATGCACAAGCTTTTTAGTTTGCTGTAGTTTGATTTGTTTATTTTTTATTTTGTTTCCCTTGGAGTTGATTTCCTAAAGACCAATCTAAGGCTGAAGTCATGGAATGACTTGCCTACTTTATCTTCTAAGAATTTTGTGGTTTCCTATCTTACATCTAACTCTCTAATGCATTTTGAATTAATTTTTGTGTGTAGTGTTAGAGTGGTCTAGAGTCATTCTTGTGAATGTGACTTTCCAGTTTTCTCAGCACAATTTATTGAGAAGGATTTCCTTTCTTCATCATATCTTGGCACCTTTGTCTTAAATTAACTGACCATATATGTATGAGACTATTTCTGGTGATCCAGTTCTATTTCACTGATCTATTTTTCTGTTTTTATTCTAGTACCATATAGTATTGATTAATATTGCTTTGCAGTATAGCTCAACATCTAAGAGTATGTAGCTTCACTTTTGTTATTTTTTTTCCTCATGATTCCTTTCATTATTCAGAGTATTTTTTCATTTCATACCCACTAAAATTTTTGGCTAAATTTTCTTGAAAAATACCACTGGGATTTGATGGGGATTGCATTCAACATGTATATTTCTTTAGGATGCACACTTTAACAATGTTTATTATTCCCACTTTGGGGAATATCTTTTCATCTCTTTGTATTTTCCTTTCAAAAGTCTTGTAAGTTTCATTGTACTAGGCTTTTACCTCCTTTGTTCAATGCATTCCAAGGTATTTAATTATTTTTGTTTCTATTTTAATAATCTTTTATGACGTATCATTTTTCTGAGATATTTATTGTATTTTCTCCCTTTTCATTTCACATCTAGTTATATCTCTTTTTTTGCAAGCCTAAGCAAATGTTTTCCTATTTTTTCAAAGATAATTTTTTTTATTTCTTTGATTTTCTGAATTGTCTTCTTCATTTCTATTTCATTTATTTCTGCTCAAATGTTCATCATTTCCTTTCTTCTGACCTTTGTCTTCCTTTTTTTTTTCTAGGTCCTTTAAATGCAGGGTTAGGTCGTTTGTGATTTTTTTCTTGTTCCTTGAGGTAGACATGAATTGCAAAATTCTTCTCCCTTAGTGCTGCTTTACTAAATCTCATATGTTCTGGTAGCTTGTGTCTTCATTCTTTTTAGTCTCCAAGTGCTTTTTAAATTCTCCTTTGATTTCTTCTCTTACCCAAGAGTCATTCAGAAGCATGCTGTTTAGCTTCCATATATTTCAGAATCTTCCTGCTTTCTTTTTATGGTTGATTTCAAGTTTTAACCATTGCAATAGATGATGTTTGGTATGGTTTCTGTCTTTGTAAATTTCTTGAGACATGTTTTGTTTCCCAGCATGTTATGTTTCCATGCACACTTAAGAATGATGTGAATTCTACAGCCATTATGTAAAGTATTTAGTATAAGTCTATTATACTCATCTGTTCTAATTCGTCATTTAAAGGTATTGTTTCCCTGTTAAATTTCTGCTTGGTTGATCTGTCCATTGTTTTAAATGGGGTATTGAAGTCTCCTATTATTTTTGTATTGCTCTTGATGCATTTCTTTAGTTCTGTTAATAATTGCTTTGTTTTTCAATGCTCCTTCATTTTGTTAGCATATAGTAATAAGCATTGAGTCTGATGGACTGAGACTTTAATCAATACATAATGTCCGTATCTGTTTTTTGTTATCTTTTCTAGTTGGAAATCTTACCTGATGTAAGTATGGCCTTCCTTGTTTTTTTTTCTGGTTACCATTTGACTGTAATATTACTTTCTTTCTAACCATTGACTTTGAGTCTATGTTTATCTTCATTTTTAAGGAAAGGTAGGGGAGCAATGAAAGAGAGTAGACAGGCAAAAGGGAGAGAGAGCGGAGAAAGAAGATTTTTATTTATTTACCTAGTTGTTTATGGTTTTTCTTTCTGGCCCTGGGAGGTGAACCCTGCTCTTTGGGATATAGGTAGACTACACTCAGCCAGAAGTGGTGAGCCAAACTGTTATACCACCAAGATATGCCTATGTTTATCTTTCAAATGTAGATGAGTCTCTTGAATGCAGCAGAAAGTTGGATTGTTTTGTAATCCATTTGACTACTTAGTGCCTTTTGAATGGTGAATTCAATGCATTAACTTTCAAGGTGATTATTGATATGGAACTGTTTATTGCTATTTTGTTTATTGTTTTCTGGGTGTTGTTGCAGACAGTACCTTTGTTCTTTTTCATCTTAGGTGATCTGAAAGCAATAAGTTTGAATCTGGTTTCCTTCCTCCAATCTCCCCTGAGTTATGTTTTCAGGTTACTCTGAAACTTTTATGAGTCTGTGCTATAAAAATCATTTTTCTTGAAAGCAAGTTAATCTTGAACTCATCCTAACAGTCCACGTTTTTTACTCTTCTCCTCCCCACACTGTATATTTTTTATTTCTTGATGCTTTTTCTTGGGTTTCTTTCATTATAGAACTTCTTCTAGGATTTCTTATACAGCTGGTTTTCTGTTGATTAATTCCTTTTACTTTTGCTTGTCTGTAAAGTTCTATCATTCCTTCAATTCTAAGTGATAATCTAGCAGCGTATCCTTGGTTGGAATTCCTTTTCTTTCAGCACTTTTAATATATCATGTCATTCTTTTTTGGCTTATTGAGTTTCAGTTAAGAAATCTGCCATTTGTATACAACTTTTGTAAATAATTTTTCTCTAGCTGCTTTTAAGTTCTCTCTTTATCTTTTTGACACTTTAATGATGATGTACCTTAGTTAGGTCTGTTTGGGTTTCTCTTATTTAGATCTCTTTAAGCTTCCTGGGTTTGGAGGTCTGCTTCCCTCCTCAGGTTATGGAATTCTCATTATTATTTATTCAAATACAGTTTCTGCCTTCCTCTTCTCTCTCTTTTTTCCTTCTTGGGCCCCTGTGGTGTGAATATTGTTCTTTTTAATGTTATCCCATAGATCTAGCATGTTGTCTTTATTTCTTCTAATTCTTTTTTCTCTTTGCTGGTCTGTCGGAGTACATTCCACTGCCATATCTTCTAGATCACTAATTCTATTGGTGTCCTCTTCTACCCTACTTTCGAGTCCTTCTGTTTTTATCCTTTAGGTCATCTATTGTGTTCTTTAGCTCCAGAAATTCTATTTTGAACTGTCTTTTATTTTCCCTATTTTTATTGTAGCTCTCTTTTTGCTCTTCAACTTTTTCTGATTTGGTGACCATTATTAAAACCATTGCTTTATTGTCTTTATCAGATAGATTGTTTAAGTCTGTCACATTCAGATTTTTCCCTTAGGCTTTATTTTGGTCCATCATTTCATGAATATTTCTCTGTCTCTTAAATCTGTTTAGCGTTATGTGTTTATTTCTATGGATTAGGTGTGCCTGATATAAAAGCCTTGTATTAGAGTTCTCTTGCACAGAATAGACCTGGGTGCTAATTTGGAAATTTGGTCTTCCTTTAATCATGTGATCTCAATACTCATAAGACTTGTTATTGAAGCTCTAAGCTAAGTCCTGTGTTGAGGTCTAAGAGTCTAGCCTGCAGAGTTTAAGTTGGTGTAGGCAATTCAAAGTTTTCCCCCAGAGTTAAGGCATGAACAACAAAGCCCATGGAGAGCAACCCAAGAGTTATGGGTCCAGTCCACAAGAAAGCCTCAGTCCCAACAGAACTCACACAGAAGGGAACTGGGAGGTATTCTTAGTGGAGCATACTTCCTGGTGAAAGTCCCTGAGTACTCCAAAGGAGTGTTAATCACAGCAGGGGGCAATAAACAAGTCCCAAGACCTTGGGGTAGAATTTTAGGTGGTACCAAGCATATAGGAAACTGTTTTGCTGTAGCTTCAGGCTAAAAGCAGCTGCCATTTTGATGGAGCCTTTCTCATTATGTTCCTCATGAGAGGGGCAGAGTAAAATGCTCCTTTCCAGGAAACAATCTACTATAGGCTTAGGAGCTGCTTATATGGCTGGCTATCTTTTGCTTCCATTGGAAAGGCTGTTTTAAACATCAACATTTATGCACAAGTGTGCTGATGGCAGAAAGGAAAAGTGCTTCCCTGGGATTTTCCCACATAGGCTGACAGTGCAGGCACCATGAGGAAGCAATGTCTCAGTTCACAAAGACACTAATACACATTCCACCCTATGCTGAGGCTCCCAGTTCCTAGATATGAGTGTTTGCTGCAGGAGAAAGCCCTTCAACTGGAGGAGTGTTGTTTTTCCTGGTCTTTCAATGCAGGCTTGGAGTCTCTGATCAGGATGATGTGGCACCAAGACAAATGGTCTTTTCCTGCCTTTAATGGAGGGGTATGTGTTTCCCTCTCTTTGTGGAGATATTGTCCTGTTTCTTTTCAAATATCATAGTTGGCAAACTAGAGCAACCTCTTTGGAAAACAATATAGCACTTCCTCAAGCAATGATGAATCTATCATTTGATTCAGTAATCCCACTCCTAGGTATATACCCAGAGGATACAAAATTTATAATTAGAAAAAATATCTGCATCCCTGTGTTCATAGCAGTGCAGTACACATTAGACAAGACATGGCAACAATCTAAATGCCCATCAACAGATGACTGGGTAAAGAGGCTATAGCATATACATTTAATGGAATTTTATGCAGCTGTTAAAAAAGACGAAATTGTGCCATGTGCAACAGTCTGAAAGGAACTGGAGGAGATCATGTTAAATGAAATACATCAGAAAGAGAAAGAGAAATACAGGATGGTGTCACTCATATGTGGACCATAAAGAAATGAAACAAATGAACATGTAAATCCCAACACAAATAGCAGGATACAGGACCATATCCTGTGTGATGGAAGAAGGTAGAAAGGGGATAGATGGAAAGGGGAGGAAAGGTAGTGGTGAGGATACTGGAACTTTGGTGGTGGATGTGGGGGTGAAATATAAACTGAAAAGCAATTTCGATATCTCAAAATGAGTTTAGCATTGTGAAGTGATGAAATTTAAAAGAAATAAATACATTTAAAAAACAAGTTAATAAAAAATATTCATAGCCGCCCAAATCGGTGTTTTCTCTGCTGTATTGTGGGGAGCAGGTGAGCCTGAGAGTGTAACAGTCAGCCATCTTGGAACCAGATCCTCTTAGCTCCTACTTTTTAATATGTTCTCTTTGCATATTCTGACAACTGTCATTTCTGAACTCTCACATGGACTAGTTTGGAGACATGCTAATTCCCATTTGCCTGTCCTTCTCAATCTATATTCCTGACTGTTATCAAAGCTCTGTAATAAACATAGTGTTCTGATTTTCCAAATTAAATTCCTATGCTAGGTTCTCTTGTGAAAAGCTGTTTTGTCTACACCAACTTAAACCCTGTAGATGTTACTCTCAGGTCTCACACAGGGCTCACCTTAGAGCTTCAACAAATTTGGTGAGTGTTGAAATTACACAACTAAAGGAAAACCAGTTTTTCAGACCAACACCCAGATTTTAGCTTCTAGGAAAATATCAGACTTCTTTGTATGAGCTTCCACCTTATCCGTGGTAGTAGAAGTAGTAATGATAACAATCATAATAATAATAGTGATGATGCTGATGATGTACAGTAATAATAATATCTAATACACCAATAATAATGGTGATGATAACAATGGTAGTAATTATAACGGCCACTTATTCAGTGCTTAGTCAGTAGGGGTACCAGGTATTGTCTGCAGCATTCTACATAGAATAATTTCTTTTATACTTTCCCATAGCCCTTTAATAGAATATATTGCCCTTTAATAGAATATATTGCCATTATCTGATATAATAAATCAGGAGAGTGAGCACTGAAGTAGTGTGCCCAAGATCAAAAAGCAAGAAAGTAGAAGAGCTGAAATATAAATTCAGGAGTGGGTTTCTCCTACTTCAGTTACAGATGTTTTAACTCACTTCCCCTTAAGTACTTTCACAATTTGCTCCAACTATATAGGAATACTAAAAGAGTGAATAGCATTGACTTACACAGTGTAACCCTGTTTCCTACTGGACTATTATTTTTACTAGACTGTGAACCCCTTGAGGGCAGAGGTTGTGTTTTATATTTTTTCTATCCTTTAAAATTAACAGAATGCCTGATACATTTTGGGTGCTTAATGTAGTTACGTTTATATACAATGAGTTCATTTTGAAACTAAACTTGTTCCAATGTGACAATTATATTAGGGAATAATTTTAGTGTAATAAAAATTTCATGCTTGCTTATGAGCAATTTTGTCCTTCAGTAACACTAGGAAAACCAGAAAATTACACCTAAAGGAAATAAGTGGTTTTGAAATTCATAAATGCTCACGCATCTACCATTTGCCACAATTCACTCCGTGTTATGTCATACCCATTTACCACTATTGTTAAAATGTTCCATCTTATTTCAGGTAATTATTCTTCTGTCACTTCACAATAACTCACAAGCTACAACACTTTTACTGTTCATTTGTACAAATATCTTCAAGTCTTTCTCAAGGTAAAGTATTATTTTAACATTTATGTATTCCCTAAACACTTAAAATGTGTAAAACTGTATTACCATTTTTATTAGGTTCTCCTCTCTACTTTTATGTTACTGATAAGGTTTTCACATATTATGTCCCAACCCTCTTTCTCCACAAAGTTCTATAGCTTTATTGTACATATTTTATGAAATATTATGATGTTGTAGAACACACCTGTCTCATTGTACTAGAACTAATTGGACTCAAGTGAATTAAAAAAAGCTCAACCACATAGTTACTCTTACCGGCAAAATAGAGTTACCCCCAAAATTCCTATGTTGAAGTTTTAACTTTTAGTACATCAGAATGTGACTATTTTTATTTTGCAATATGACCTATGTAGAAATGATTAAGTGCAAATGAAGTCATTAGGATGGTCTTTAGTCAAATCTGATTGATGTCCTTAAGAAGAGGAAATTTAGACTTACACAAAGACATCAGAGATTGTACGGGGAAAAACCACATGAACACACAGAGGAAAAGTTGTCATCTGTGAGTAAAGGAGAGAGGCTTCAGAAGGAACCAAAACTATGGATACTTTGATCTATAAGAAAATAAAATTCTGTTATTTAAATCACCCAGTCTGTGGTATTTTGTCATTGAAGTCCTATCAAACTAATATTTGTGAATGCTATGATTCCTTCAAGACTGAACTCTGGTATCTATTCTTTCCTTGAATCCAGTCTTCAAGCTGGATTGGCATTTTAGTCCTACTCAGCCCAATTAGATCCCATTATATTATATACATGTATATATACATCATAATCAAATTTCAATATTAATCAAGTAATTTCATAATAACATGCCTTCTCTATTTGATATAGATCATTTTATTTGGACCAATAATGTCTATTTTTAAAAATCTATGGCCAAAACTTTAAGTATGGCATTTGTAACAGTGAATTTTTTAATGTATTATTGTTAAATAACTGCATGCTAAAAGTGTTATGGGTATAGGAGGTTCTGGTTCAAGATAGTGGCCTAAGAAAAACCAGAACTCACCTCCACCCATGGACACAACAAATCAGTCACTTCATATAAAATAATTTACTTGGAAGAAGATCTAAAAGTCAGATAAATGAAGCTTCCACAACAAAGGATAAAAGGACAACACAGAGAGTGATGGAAAAGCAGAGAAACAATCTTGCCAAGGAAGAAGTCCCACCCAAGTAGTGTGATTAATGATTACAACAGGTCCCAAATATGTGAAACATCCCTATGGGCAACAGAGAGAGAGTTATGGGGTACCTAAACCCCTCAGTCCAACTCGGCAGATACAAGTCCCTGGAACCTGGACGTGAGGGCCCACAGAAACTCTAAGGAACTGAGAACCAGTCCTTAAAGTGCCCTAAGGAATGGGGTGCCCATTCACACCAAGCCAGAGCAGTAACACTGGCCACAAAAGTACTCAAATCATAGGTGAAAGAATACCACTTATTACTCGTAGTAGCTGGTTAGGAAACACAGGTGGCTGCCATCTTGGCATCTTCTCACAACCTTGGTGATAATAGTGCAGTCTGGTGACAATTTTAGTACCCTACCCTCACCTTTCAGAGCATGAGTAGGATCCATTGTGAATTCTCCCTATATCTGCTACATAGCAGTATTTTGAGCCCAGTTCTTGAGAAATACATCATAACAACTCTGTACCAGACCTCCAGCTGCTCTCCCTCAGGTCTCCTCCAGCTGCCCTGAATCCTGTGAAGAGATGCCAGGCAATGGGCTTCCAGATGCTTCTTACACATTTCTGTAACCTCATGTGCACAGGCTGCATCTCCATGTATCCACCAAGCTGTAAAGGCAATAAGTCGAGGTTGGCTGGACCAACATTGCCAAGTACTCAGTACTGCACAGTTGTGCACCTTCATGGAATCCAACCACTGAGATACAGCTGAGCCGGGCCAACAGCTTTGCAAATTGTAATATGCTTTATGTGACTTTGATGTTGAGAAAGCACATACGAACCACTGTCAAAGTTCAGATGATAATTTCTGCTTTATTTGAGGACATATGACTCCTCTTCTGCCCATGGTCCCCTGCACAACTCTTCAAAAAAATCATCCAAGATATTGGTGTGGGTGACAGAAAGAATGGTATTACTTAAAAAAAAAAAGGAAAAAATAAACTGGAATTCTGGAGAAAAATTGCAAGCAAGTGTTTAAATATAAATCAATATCACTCTGTGGTGTAACTGTTGAACATTCACAATCAATTGGAGGAAAATTTCATTTATCTCTAAGAAAATTAGTTCCTGTGAAAATAAGAATTATCTACAGTTGTTCTACTCTTTGGCAAACAGTGTGATTACTGCCATGAAGATGAGTGTATATGACTGAAAGATAAAGTGTAATAATTGAAAGTAAAATAAGCTACAGTGATAAAAGTAGTAGCATTTATATGCAGATTAGGAAGATAACTGTATCAATATTAAACTTTTATTGATAAATTACTTTGTGCAAAGTGCTTATATTTCTTAATTTAAAAGCATTAAAGTTTTTTAATATCATTACCTTAAGAGGTAGAAGTCATCTTCATTCCATTTTATCAGCAAGAAAACTATTACAAGTGACACTAATTAACTTGCCCAGGTAACATAGCTCCTTGGTGACAGTTACGATATTGAATCTTGTTTGTGCCTTTTTTCCTCCTGTGTTCACTGCTGTTATCAGAAAACTCTCATGTCTGCTTTTTATTTCTTGATTTTTCTCCAATGCACAAAGCTATTCCTTTTTCTATTTGTTTTCCTACTCAGTCCAAGCACTGCTTCTTACCAACATCAAGATATCACTCTAGTCTACTATGTCATTGTTTGTAAATATCTGTGAGCTTGACTTTCTGCACTGTTTACCAGCCACCTTGAGCTGTTTTAGGTGATTTGTAAGTTGCTTGCATTAAGACATTTCAGCTGCTTAAGTTTCCTTTGTAATTTACAATGAAGTTGCACAGAAGAATATATTTCTGAATTCTAGAATAACTGAGTATTGTTAATGATGCTAATATTGCATAGTTTTGTTATAACAAACATAGTTTGTTAACATAACATAGTTTCATTAGACACCATGCAATACATGCACTTTTTTCTTGTCTTCTTCAAAACCCTTATTGATAATTATTGGGTTGTATGTTTATGTGTGTGTGTACATCGGTATGTGTAATGAACTGTAATAAAACAAACATTTCTTTTGTGAGTCATACTCAAAAAGCTTGACATCATAATGACTTATAATTGCGCTGGGGTCAATATTTTTATTCAAAAGTAAATCAATATTTATTTTTCATTCTCATTATTTTACCAGTTTTAGGTTTTGCAGATTAGAATAGTTTCTTGAGGCAGGGTTGTGTGGACTAGCTTGATAGCACTAACAATTCAACTAGGCCAGTTTCGTTGTCTTTCACCTGGCACAACTCCAGGATTTCATTGATTTCTGTAATTAAATGAGTTGGAAGTAAATCCCAGGCCTTTGCTACATGTTCCTCATTCGTGCTAATGCCTGAATCTTAATAAGCTGCTGAGTGTGATGCTTGCCAGAGAGCCGAGGTGTTAACAGTCTTCCTGATGCTCCCAGGCCATGTAGCAATCTGGGGTTATAATTGCCTCGTCCAGGACAAAAGTGAGAGAAGGTGAAATAGCATTAGATTCAAATAAAACACACTTCAGAAAATGGTTAACTGAATACAAAATATGTCTTTTCCTTTAAACCAATATAACTTTGTGGTTGAATTTTATAGTCCACTTTGTGACTAATTTTTTTAGCCTATCCAGATGGAATGAAATAGTTCATCTATCAGTTTGATTATAATTGTATTTTTTGTTAGACAAGTCAGAACTAAACATTTTAATTAATCCTCATAATGAACAAATCTATGTTAAGTCAATAAATGTCAAGGTCATTTTTGTTTAATTTCCTTGATACAGGACTATGAATTATAGTATTGCCAAGTTTACTTAGAGAAACAAAATGGAAATACACCAGACCTCCAGATATATACATATCACAGAAAATGGTAGCTAGACAATATTTTAATACAGTTTGGAAACAATTTAGTGCAAATTCTGTTCAGTAATGAGAAAATATGCACAAAATTTGTAGATACTTGTGGGAAGAAACAGTGTTCAAAATCTAGATGCATTTTAGAAGGAGCTTGATGGAGAAAAAAGTAGTTCTGAGTTTCTTACTTGTAAGCAGTGAAATTCTACATCTCTAGAATTTTCTAACTGTTGGTAAGAGTGAAAAGGGCTCAAATTTTGGTTATTTTAATTTAAAAAAATTTTTAAATGTCCATATCATTTAAATTGGACATATCAATTTGAAATATATTTTAAGAAAATAATAACTAGCTTCTAAAAATAATGTATATAAAATTTCTCATATTTGGGAATATAGTTGGGAAAATTGCAACTTAAATTTCAATAAATGATCACTTAAATAGTTATAACATACCTATAAAATAGCATACTACGCAAGCATCAAAAATAGAAGTGTATTGCTACCAACATATAAATACTTTAATATACATTATGGTTAAGAAAAAGGTTATAAAATTATATAAATATTTATTGTTAAGCATTAAAGAAGTAAATTTTATATACATATATCATACTTGTTTGATATTTATATGTTAATGTACATAATCACATATAGTAAATTTTTATAAATGTATATAATGTTAACATTGGTTATCATTAGTAGTGGGATTATAGATGATTTTATTTTCATGGCCCCATTGTTGATTTCTTCAAAATCAACATTTATTTCTTGTGTCTAAAAAATAGTTTAAGGAAATTCACATTTAATGTCATTTGATAAAAAACTAAAATCATAGTGATTCATTTACCAGAGTTGAAAGCAAATTGGGAAGAATTATTTAAATACTTACTCAAATATTATAAATCCAACATTTTTCTGGGCACTTGAGAATATAAAGAGAAATGAAGGTATTGTGTATGCCTTACATAGCATTGCATTCTCTAATCTTAAAGATCTAACACTTCTTATCTCAAATACACAAAATGACTGCCTTGTGTCAAATGAGTAACATGAAACCTTCAGTCTGACTTTCAAAATCTTTACAAAACAATAATGAGTGTGGTTATACGATATACAGATTTTGGTAATGATTCAAGTATGTTAAGTAAATTATATTAAAGTATGACATCCCTTTATGTATAAAGCACTGTAAACATCACAAGCATCTCTCTGATACAAACTCATGACCTCAAAGAGCTGGCAATCCAGTTGGGTCAATGTGAAGGATTAATGCATATTGAAGGAGGATGAGTGGAAAGAGGCTGTCTTGCTTAAAGTAATCCATGATTGAAAGATTAGGTAAATTGGGATCAGATTTAGACTTCTGTTGGGTAGATGGCTGTCAGTGTTAAGAGGCATTTCTGTGATTTCTCCTGTATCTTTGGTTTTCCAGTTTCATTATGGTGGGTGTAAATCCTCATGTTTTTTAACTCTCTATGTTATGTTGTAGATGATTTCTTCTAGTAAGCCTTGCAGCCTTAATTGTTCATTTAGCAATATCTGATTTCCTGCTTAGTCACAGAGTTTTTAATTTTAGAAATGATGTTGATCATTGTTTAGAAGAGCTTTTTGATACTCATTCAAATTGAATGTTTGTGTTGTTATTATTAGTATCTTTTTTTTTGTATCTACCATTCCTTCTTTGATGATGTTAAGCACACTTATTATCAATATATGATAATTACACTGTCTGTAATTTTCAGGAGATTAATATTGTCATTTATTTAGTCTATAGGTTCTCAGACATGGTAGATTCTTTTTTTATATGTTTATAATTAGGGTTGTAGACTTAGGATTCATTGGGATATAACCATCCCTGTAGTTTTACATCTGTTAACTGATTTGTAAATAGACATTTAAGTGGTGTAAATTGGGTCTTAACCCAAGCTAGCCCATAATTATGAATTTCTCCCAACCCCCAGTTCTCTTAAATCTCAGATTGAAAAAAAATATTTATCATCTATTTCTGCATGGATTTTATTTATTAAATTTTTAATGCTTGCATCTTAGAAAGTTTAAATCCTATTTATGAGCCACACCAATTACACCCTGCTCAATTAGTATAAGATCTTTGCAATGCCAATCCCTTAGTCATTAAATCCTAAAACCTCTCCTCATTTCTCTTCCCCTGCAATCACACGTAATTTGGACAGTAAAGCATCAGTACCAAGTCACTTCTAACAGTTTCCATTTTTTCTCCATTGTTGATCTCTTATAAAATACCTCACTTTTCTTTTGAATCTGCACAAATTTAAAGGATAGTCACTATATTCATTCAAAGCACACAGATGTATTGAGGCAGGATTTTTGCATGTTTTTCAGTCTTTAATGTAGTTGGAAAGAGATGGTTTAATCAACATTTTATACATATTTTAAAAACATGTCTAACTTTCCACATTTACAAAATAAAATTGTTGAAAGTATTTTCTTCTCAATGATTGGCTGAGGGCTTATACATAGTCAAGGTTCAGTGTATACAGATTTATTGATAGTATGAAACCTAGAGTTATTGCATTAAGAGAATTGAGAATGGGCACTTCTCAGCTACTGCATAACCCTCTCTTTCAGTGGTGCTATGATATTTCCTCTGATAGCATAGACAATATCCTCAGATATAGATGTGGGTTAGATACAGGGAACATCATGGAATACAGGCAAATTTAGAGAATATCAGCAGTTTTCTCAGTTAAGCAAATATTAATCAGCAGCAAAGACTGACTCAGCAAAATTTGAAACCTAACCATTTCCCAACCCAGATCAAAAGCTTATGGCATATCCATAATTACTATGGCATATCTATAATTACTGGGAGATAGCCTCCGTTTTCTCTAGAATGATATATATTTCCTACCTTATCTCCTGCGTTCTTCATGTGCAAGGCGTGCTAGTAGTCATCCCTCTCTTTGCTCCTGCAAGTCACACACATGTAATGATTTATTTTGCACTGAATTGATATATTAACTGACTTATACATGTTGTTTAACCATATCTTATTTTTGTAATTTTTATAACAAAGAGAAAAAAACGATTCTAGTTAGAAGAAATCTTGAAAGTATTCTGCTATTTATTGCCCGCTCCATGTTTTTCAACTAATACCATTATAACTTGTGAGTTCCCTCTTTGTTTTAGTTCTAAGTATGACTGAATGTGTTTAGGATTGTGATGGTAAGAATTGCTTTCACAAGCATCACAAATTCTAATTACTTTGTCTGCTTTAAGTTCCATTTGTTCTAATATTTCTGTATTACTGTATAAATAAATTTGGCAGCCAACCCAGAATGAACATCAGAATAGTTTGTAAAATTTATTTTTTATACAAAATACTTTAAAAGGTAGGAACAGACTGTATACAGGGAAAAAAATCATTACCTGCCCTTAATCTTATGAAAAACTGTTCAACATGGTCTATAACGATATAAATGCTGACTAAACTACACTGTTGTACAATTTCTCACCTATTTAATTAGCAGAAAACATGAAAATTTAACTGCTTTCTCTATTGGTACAGCTGTGGGGGAAATAGAGACTCTAATAGAGACTAGGAAATAAAATGATACAACTCTTACGGAGAGTTTAGACACATCTTTCCAAAGTGGGTAATCATTTACATTTAATCTCAGACTCCTGATATTGTCATGAGATTATGTGCATGCTAGTATGAGCAGGAGACTGAAAATAGATCCCTTGTCGACTATAGGCAACTAGCTGAAATAAAAATGGAATAATAATTTGATTTAAAAACCAAGAAATGAAGATCTGATGTCTCTAGAATAAAATAATTAAAGGCAAAAAGTAGGACTTATTATAGGTATAGAATATTTAGGAAAAATTTTAAAAGTAAGATATAGAAACATATTTATAACAAAATATTTTAACTAAGCAAAAGTTTAGGCAGAATGCAGGTGAGTAGGCAAGCAGGCAGGAATAAAGAAGAAACATTTTTTTTTAATTCAGTTGTTCATTTTGGCTCTTCCTCACCCCCACCCACCCACCTCTGACCCTGGGTTGTGAACCCCGGTTCCTGGGATGTATGTAGACTATGCTGGCCAGAGGCAGTGAACTTAACCATTAAGCCAGCCAGAAATACCAAATAAATACTTCTTAATGAAATAGTGGAGTTGGTAATGCACTCATTCATAATTACGTTTTCAAAATGTAACTATGAAAGAATAAAGCAAAAACTTTTGAAAGTAATTAGCTTATATGAAGCAAAGCAAAGGGACTAGAAGAGGAAATGGGAATATAAATAAGACTTCCATGACTATACTTTTTATTTTGAAATCATAAACATTCTATCAAAAGGGCATAACAGTTAGAAATTGAAAATATGCTGAAACCAATAGACCTAACAGTATATCAAGGGAGTGGTATACACTTAAGAGAAACTAATTACTCCAAACCCAATATCCTTAGAAAAAATGTTCTAATGACAAAAAATGAAAACAAAAATTCTGAGATCGTCTTCAAATGTGTCAGTTTACAAGAACTTCGGGGAAACAATAATATTACAGGGTAGCAGTAGAAAAATCAGATAAAACCAAATGCTACCTTCTGCCATTCACTGAGAAGATAATATGGCTTTGCTAACAGATCAAATGACATTGGTGTTGGGGAGAAAGTGAAGATTATTTTGAAATGAAAGGAACTTTAAAGGTGTTTCGAGTAAGTGATCTCAAAAAATACATCTTCAAGACCATTGCAAAAATTTGAGTATAGCTAGGGCAAAATAATAAAGAATGTTTGTTTGTTTTATCTGGTGTGATATGGTTTTGTGATTATTTTTAATGCTCATAGATATGCACAAATATAGAGTGACAAAATAAACCACAGATAAAATGACATGAAAATGTCTGGAATTTGCTTTAAATTCAAGAATCATTAATAAATTACTTAGGGAAAATGAAAAAGATTGGCAAAAAAAGGGCGGCTTATGGGTACATGGGATCCATGATAATAGCCTACCTAATGAATTGGAATCCAATAATAGTAATAGTAACAACAATACCAATGATCATGATAAATATCCAGTATATTACGCTTTTGAAAATCTCCTTGTTTAAATATTTAATAATTAACACCGTAAGGGAGTCAATATATCCCTGTGATTGAGCTTCAGTTAAAATATAAATTTGAATCCTAGTCTACTGAAAATAATTACCTATGCAACAAAGCAATGCATGGGTGAACCATAAAACTTTCACATAGATTCCATATAAGTACTTAGAATTTATATTATTTATAACTTCAGCATTTTCATCATTTGAAATATAGTTACATTGTCAAATAAATTTCATGGTATGTTGAGCATATGAGCGGTGTGTGTATATGTGTGAATGTGTTTACAAAAACCACTTTAATCACTAAAAAAATGGCACATCAGTCCCAAAACCTCTGCCCAATTATTGCTTAAATTAAAATATGAAACTGAACAAAAATCTTTCCTTGTTCTAAATTTTTTGTATGAATTCAGTACTAGTGAAAATCAAGCTATTTTTAAAGAACTCCATACCCATTTCAAAGCTGTCTTCAAGCTGTGTCAGATAACAGACTAAGAGAAATCACCAAAAAAGAATATATGCCTTCAGTGCAATCCTATCTGATGGTAAGATGTATATATAAGAATGTAATTCAAATTAAAAATTGTATTTTAGAAGCGTTTTAGTGGGCAACAGAAACTTGGGAGATGCTGAAAGGGATAATGGATTGTTTTCTTATTATGGGCACAAATGGAAGACTCAGGTGGTCATGTGAGTAGACTGTGAATAAACAATAGACAAGCAAAAGGGATGAACAAAAAGAAGGATCCCAAAATAGAACAGTCCATTTTCAAACAAATAAATATGAGATAGTTTGATAAGCAAGTTGTTTGGTAAGAGTGGCATAAATTTACTTATGGAGGATTGATTCAAGGATGTTCTAACATACTGGGTTCTTGAGACTTTATTTTGAGACAGTAATTTCCAAAACCAAGGTTCATGGAAATACCTAAGAGAGTGGACTATTAGTCAAGCTCTGTGGCCTATTTTTACATAAAAGTTCAACATAAGAGATCACTTGAAGTAATGATTACTGAGGACTTAAAATCTGGAACAACAATAACACAAGATACCATATGCTCTACCTGGGTACAATGTCAAGGATTGAAAGTATATGGGTTGTTCTGTTTCTGGACAACAGGTTGTTCTGCTGATGTACAAGATAAAGTAACAATGATTCAGTTTATTTTCAGGACTGGGAAAAAGAGCTGGACAAAATATGTGAGACATTTTTTTTTATGACAGAGTAACAACAGATGATGCATTAGAAAGATCGCTGAGAGAAGACACACACACAAGTGAGCCTGGTCATTACCTCAGCTTACTTCATTAAGAATTTCCGGGTTTCTGGATGAAGGACAAGCCAGGAGACACGCAGAGGACTCTAAATTGCAGAGACAAAGCTGATATTGCTGAGAAACAAAGGTAGAATTTTCAGGACAGACTACCAGAGAGTAACTTGATCAGAGATAGAAAGCCTAAGACCTACAGGAGGATTTGTAGCGTATCTACCACAATACTGATCAGCGTAAGCTCTGATTGCTCAATGCAGAGGAAAGAATCACCTGAGATAAGTAGAAGAAATAGTGTCTAGCAGATACAGAGTGAGGAATATTTCCCCACCAATGTGGGGAACCTCATAATTTATTAGTCATTGTTAAGTGTACCCATAAATATCTTGCTTAGCTGGGTGAATAATTAACCAAAGTCTAAAAATTGCTTCAGTCCTGCCTAACAAATCTTAAAAAGCAAAATCCAAGCAGAGAAATTGAATAAAAACAAAACTAGCTATTTAAAAGGGTAAGTAGAATTTAGAAAATTGTAGTTTAACTATTAGGGAAAAAAAAATAGAGAAGACCAAATATAAACATCAGGAATGGGAAAGGTAATATCACTATAGATTTTTTAAGTATTGAAAAGAGAATAAAATATCATTGATAATGTTAGGCCAATGAGACAATTTAAATAAAACAGACAAATTCCTTGAAATACACTAAAACACTAGAGCTTATTAAAAATAAATACATAACCTGAATAGTCAAAAAAACACTTTCTACTAAGAAACTCCAAGCTCTGATGCTTTTCTGATGAATCAAAGAAAATATTGGAAGAAGAGATAATAACATTCTCACACAAATTCATCCAAATTGCAGGAAAGGGAATGCTTACCATGACCAAAGTTACACAGACATGATTAAAAATCAAAAACAAAGCAAAAAATACAAAACTGCAGACTAATATCTTATAGAAATTTAGATGCAAAAATTCTAAGTGTAATTTTATCAAATTTATCCCAAAAGTATATGGAAGACTTATACATGAACAAGTAAAGCTTTAATCAGGAATAAGAGATGCTTACTTGATATCTGCAAATCATTTAATGTAATTTACCATACTGTCAAACTTAAACATTTTGTAAACATAATTTTCTCATTAGACACACAAAAATCACATGATAAATTCAAAATCCATCCTCATAATAATCTAGTGAACTAGAAATAAAAGTAAATGTTCTTACTTAATAAAAGGCATAAGTGAAGCATCAGGGAAATGTTGAAATTAACCATATAGTTAGTGGTACAGGGTTAAATGCTTTATATGTAATATCAGGAAATAGTCAAGGATACTCCTCTCATCCCTTTCCTATTCAACATTGTACTGGAGGATCTAACTTCCACAATTATGCAGAGGAAATTAAAGTCATTCAAATTGAAAATGAGTAAGTAAGTCGTCTTTATTTGCAGACAATATGAACACCTATGCAATATAGCTAATAGAATCTAGAGAAAAACACAAGACATAATCACTTAGCAAAGTTAAAGAACACAAGATGAATATACAAAATCAATTCAATTTCTACATACTGATTACACTCATCAGAAATTGGAATAAAAATACCATTTGTATAGATGTGGACATGATTTGCACACTGAATAATTCAAAATATATCTGAGAAAATTAAAGACAACAAAAGACAGTAAAGATATGACACTCTCATGGGTTTCAAAATTTTTTAAATCCCAGTTTCTCCTAAATTAGTGTATAGATTTTCTGAAATACTGATAAAAAGACTAACGAGTTTTTGTTGTTGTTGTTTGTTTTTGGTATAAATTTGCAAACTAATTCTAAACCTCATATGAAAATACAAAGAACATGGAAAACTATGGCAACTTTAGAAAAAACTGCAAATTTGGAAGGCTAACACTCTTAGTTTATGACTTAATGGCTAACACTCTTAGTTTATGACTTAATGTAGAGCTACAATAATCAAGACCTGTGGTATTTTAATCAAGATAGACAAATAGACCAATGACATGGAATAGAGACACTGCAGGAATTGACTCACATATAAAAACTGCTTTGAGAAATACTGCTGGACAATTGCAATAGCCATGTGAAAACAGATAAGCTTTGATAAATGCTTCATATCAGATATAAAAATTAACTCCAACTGTGTACAAATCTAAATAGAAATGAAAACTTCACAACTTTTGGAAGAAAATTTGAAAGAAAATCTTAACAATTAGGTTAGGCAAAGGTTTTTAAATGATATCAAAACCATGACTGATAAAAAAGAAAACTAGCAATATACTGGACCTCCTTAAAAATTAAAAAATAGTCAGTTGCTCTTTTGAAAAACAGACCACAGATAAGTAAATATTTTCAAATAAAATACATGATATTTTTGTCTAGACTGTATAAAAGACATTCAAAATTTAATGATAAGAAACTGGCAACACGACTTTTTAGATGGACACTTTTTTAAAGAAGGTGTGGTACAAAGACACAACAGAATACTATTTATATCTTTAAAAAATGAAATCTTGCCATAGGCAACAACATGGATGGACTTAATGGGAATTAGGGAGGAGAAAGACAGGTATCATAGATTTTCACTCATATGTGGCATATAGAGAAACTAAACAAATAAATTAACCAAATCAAACAAAAATAAACTTGTGTATAATGGGTTAATTACATGATGAAGGATAGAATTGAATTTTTGGTGGTAAACCACATGGATTTTATACAGATATTGCTTTACAATGATGTATTCTTTAAATCTATATAATGTTATGCTGCAATATTCCTTCAAGAAAATAAAAAGGACGCATGTTTAAAATGTCTTTACCAAAGAAAATAAATGAAAGACAAATAACATAAAAAGGTGAAAAGTATTATTGGTCATGAGGAAATGTACATTGAATCACAATGATAAAATAATATATACCTATTAGAAAGATTAAAATATAAAATGGCTAAACATAACAAGTATTAACAATGATATAGAGTTCTAGAGCTCCCATTCTTTGGACATTTAAAATGATACAACAATTTTATCAGTTTCTTATAAATTTAAGATGACACCTACCTTATGATCTACCCATTCTACTCCTAGATATTTGCCTAAGAGAAAAGAAAACATTATGTACATAAATGTTTATTGCAGCTTTATTTAGAGTGTCCAGAAACCTAAATAACCCAAATGTCTATCAATAAATGAATGGATACACAAACTCTGGTCTGTACTACACAGCAGTTAGGAAGTAACTATTGATATGTACATGAATACATCACAAAATAATTATACTGAGTGACAGAAGTCAGATAAAAAAGATTCCACATATATAAAACTGTAGAATTTGTAGATTACTGTAAAGCAATAGAAAGCTAATCAATCTAGTTTCTTAAGAATGGAGGAAACAATGAGGGGAGGGTGTGATTACAAATAATGATGGATTTGTTTATTGTCTTCATTGTGGCAGCATGTTCCTGTGTACCTACTATAAGGGAAAGATGATCTATCTTCCTTTGTTGCATGAAGAGGAAAAGGAAGATGCCTCTTACCTTTACCTCTTCAGAGCATATCCTGAAAACTATATTATGTCCAATAATAAATTTAAATGTTTATTCTTAATTCATCATGGACCTTGTAACACTTGGACTGTAAATACAGACCTCCAAGATGAATTTAGATGTCCCTCCTGAAGAATATGGAAGATAATCCCCAGGTGAGACTTCTTGATTCTTAAGCAAATATGCACCTTATCTATTTTTATATTTTTACTTTTCTAGATAAATATGCATGGATATGTGGTGGTAGACAGGGGAAAAGAAGATTCAGTCCTGTGAGGTTACCATAAAGGCACAGTAAACAAGGTCTTGATTCAGATTCTACCTTTGCATTGATAGATTAGATTTCCCGTAAGGTATAGAAGACACCCTTACAGAGAAAGAGTTTATTTAATCATATAAATGTCTCTTGCAAAATGGTATCCTCGACCCAGTCTTCAGAATGCCTCCTATGCAATAAAACTTTAACCAACATTTTAGACATATTTTGGGTATGGTAGAATTTTTCTCCCCTGCAAGACTTGATGGATACGTTTGTGCTACTTTTACATGTACAGCTTGTAACATTTGCTGACTAATAACATTTTTTTCTCTTCTCTATAGTGTATGGAAAATATTTGTTGGCAGAATTGCTTATATACTTTGTGAACTATATATAGATGTAAATTATATATACATGCATATATACTCTTACTTTATAGAGTTAGAGCACTGTATATACATATATACTTGATATAAGTATATGTGACATATATGTAAAATTGAATCTAAAATATATACAGTTTTGTTATGTATCATTTGTGGCCGAATAAAATAAATTTAAAAAGAGAAGACGTTAGATTACTAGTAATTCCTTGAATAGAAGCCTGAAAAGAAAAGATAAAATATAAAGGCTTAAACAGAAAAAAAGACATAATTAAAGCCATTTAACCTTTTAACCATATCTGTTTGTTTCATTCTTACTCTCTTAATTATAATTCTAATTTATGTGTGTACATTATATATTTTATATATATATTTATTATATATTTGTATCTATTGCTTCTTGAAAAATAATGGAAATTATCTACAACAAATTATCTAGAAATCCAGTAATATAATACTTTGATTTAACTTCACAAGAAACCCTCTGATACTGTGCTTAAATTTAATAAAATTTATCATATGATTTAAGAAAAAAATTAATAGTGAAGAAAATATTAATCAATCATGACTGCATTTGATTTTTAAGTAAAAGCATTGACTAACAATTTTAATCAGCAAAATGGAAAGTTAATCTAAAATTTCATTGGAACCGGACTAGCAATAAATTAATTCACTCGGGATGTATCACTAAAATTATTTTTTAATCTAATAGAATGAAAATTGAATTCTTTTCTAATCTGAGACAGGGGAGATAGTAGCACCACAATGTAATTACCTGTCTAGTTAAATACATCGTCCTTTTTTTAAGAAATAATTTGCTTTCAGATTCATGCTGAGAAGTGACCAGTTTCTTTTTATCATAATATAATTTTTAAAAAATGTAGCATTTCTTGTTCATCAAATTAAGTCAATTAATAAAATTGAGGTATCTTTAGGTCTTTGATTTTCAATTATTTACAATTGTTACTCTCAATAAAAAAATCTTATAAAAAATTATCCGAAGGTTTAATTTCCTTTCATATAATAAACCAGGGAAAATTTTTCTCCTGAAGTTGATGATGACTCGGAGGCACTGTTGTTATATGGTCTCTTCTGGGTCAAAACTACACTGCTTTTTTCTCCTTCTGTTCCCCTCCCTCTATACTTATAAACAAAACCACTAGTGACACCATTAAAGGAGAACAAAATCACTTCCTTATTAGTCCTTAAACCAACAAAGTGGTGTTTCATCAATCTCTCAATATTATGATGAACAACAATATCTACTTTTCTCATCAAGCCCCTGGTTTAAAGTGAGTAAAAATATCTGTGATAAAGTTTCTGTCCACTTCCCATCTCCAAATGGATAAATTTGAAGTAAATTCCTAACATCATGTCATTTCATCTCTCATATTTTTGATGGTCTCCCAAAGATAATTACTCAAACATAACTATAGTCCCTGCAAAATTTTACCAATATTTAAAAATGTTCTTATATTAATACATGTAAATAGGATTATTTTAACTATTTTAAAACAAATTATTTACTGAATCCTTAATGACAATTTTTCCCAATCTTTATGCCAGTAAATACGAAACTTCAGTGAAGAGCAAAATATGTTCATATTTCACTAAACATTGCCAAGTTCCTCTGCAGATACTTTCTTGATTAATATACCAACCAGCAGTGAGAAGTCATTTTTTCTAACATTTTCTGTCACTGAGAGTGACAGATGTTTTCATTCTTGAGAATTAAAGGAATCTGAATAGTACAGCACTATAGTTTCATTGGCCTTTCCATTCTTGTTACTGAAATGAATCATATTTTCCAATACTTGTGGGTCATTTTGGTTCTCTAATAACTGAATTGCCTATTCATTTTTTTTCCTTTCATAACGTTTGTCTTTATCATATTCTTTAGATCCTAGTTAAAAGTATCACTATCTTTCTCCCAATTTGTGTCAAGTCTCTTCATTATGCTTGCTGTTATTTGCAAACAATAAAAGATGAAAATTAACTACAACTCTTTGAAACTTGTCCATATTTCCCTTTATGGGTTATTTTCTTCCTTTATGACCTTTTATGTGTGAAATCTTCCTCCACTATAATGACATAAAATGCTCTCAAAATATTCATTTAAATGTTTATTCGTACAAATTTATCCAACTTTTTTCTAGAAATTTTGAACTTCTTTGTATTTTTGAAGAATTGAAAATTTGTCTATATAGATGGACTAAAACCCCAACAATCATTTTTTCTTTAATTCCTATTTACTCTGATTTGTAGTGCCATATGTATCATTTTTTATGTTCTCATGTGTGCATGGAACTGTCAAGAGTCTGTATTCCTGTTCATTGATGTTGTTCTTATTTAGATACCACAAGAGTTACTCACTAATATGGGATTTTTCTCCCCGGAATGATCAGACAGATTTTTTTCCAAATTGTCCAGAGAATGGTTTGTGCAATTTGTCACCTCGGTATGTTGAACTACAAATTAACTGAGTACCTGTGTGTCTCCAAAGAAGTTGCATTTACTTTAAATAATAAAGATTACTTATATATAGGCTCATTCTCCAAAAATAGCAGCTTATCAGAGAAACTTATCTTGAGGTAGAGCAAACATAGAGCCAAGGTTTTGTCATCTAAAAGTATCTCTCCATATGAATACTTCTCTCCTTGATGCACAAGACTTTTCCCCACATTCCTTAACACAAGGTATGAGACTTGGTTGTCTTATTTGCCTTGGAATTTACAGCCATGTAAATTCTCCATTCATATATTACTGGATCTATTTTTCGCCTTACCTATCTGTCTGATGCTAATTTGTTAAGTCTACCAGTCCAAGAAGAACCTGAAAGGAGAGGCAAATTTTTCCTGTGTTCCTATCATCATAATTCTTGAATATTGTAAGAGACAATTCTTTCAATATACCCATATTATTTTCTTTTAGAATGTTTTTTATTGGCTATCCATCAAATATTCAAATTTTAGTGTCAGTTGTTTAATCTGGAAGAAATTATTTTTATTTTGTTTATACATTTACTTTTAATGCTCCATAGTGACTGCTATGTGCAGTCTTGTAGGTTCTAAAGATTTTCTCATATCAATTTATGTAATCTTTGCAACAATTTTAAGAGTCAAAAATGGCAGAAATATCCTAAATGTCATTTTTTTCTTAAAATTAAATTTTGAATTTGTGGTTATTTTTAAAATATGCATTGTGAATTCAGCAATCTAGCTAAATTCTTATGTTGATTCAATTTTTCCTTAATTTTCTTGCATTCCTTATTTACAAAGGTATATCAACTTCAATTAATAAATGTATTTATTTATTATGATGCATTTTCTAGAATCTGTAGTAGGAAAAGAGATAGAATGAAATGGAGTGATCATAACAGACAAGTTTGCATTTATTTTGATTTTAAGAAAATGCTCCTGGTTTTCATTTTATAGTACATTGACTGTAGATTTTTTTGGTAGATACTCACTATAAAGTCTCTTTACATAAAATTGTGCATAGTTTTATAAGTCTTTCAAAGCATCTCCTTTTGTCATTATGTCCCAATGACTCTTCCTCATTTCTAGTATAGTCTTTTTTTATTTTAAAGTTGGTCAGTATTGGTAGAATTTAGTCCTTTTCACTAGGAATTTGCAAGATTAGATTCTCTTGATCTCCCCAATGTGAAAACATAATTTTTTTGCAAAAATAAAATCTATTCTATTGCACATATTACTTTTTCATTTAAAATATGTATCTTAGATCTTGTTAAATGTCAATTTTTAACTGGGTCATTATTCTAATTAAACATATAGTATATTATTGGATAAGTTGACTAGAAGTGAACAAATTGTTTATAAATGTATTATGCTTTAATCTTCAAATTTATAGTCTGTACCATTCTTCATTACAATAATTACAGTTCCCATTTATTCTTCTATCTCATATTTTAATCATTCACAAATTTTCACATAATGAGGATAGTAGTGGATATTCTAAAATTATTTTTATGTTAATTACCCTATTTTATATCAATTTCCCCATTAAGAATGATTTTGGCATTTGGAATGTGATAATGATGGGTTCTATGTAGAATAGTTTGAATAAAGAGCAGAAGCAGGTCTTTAGAAGTTACTGCAACAATTCAAATCAGAAAAATAGTTACTTAGATATGAGAGGTAGAATTTGAAAGAGAACTAATCCAATTTCATAGATGACTTTGGTCCAAATACTGGAAAAAGATGGTCTGAATCATGGCGTGAGCAGGTTGGGGAAGGGACAGAAATATCAGGAATTGAGATTTTGGTATTCATTCCAGATATAACAATATGCATTATTATGGTATAATGTAATCTAGCATATTAATAGATCAAAGGAAAATATTTTGAACTTTGACTTGATGTAATAAAAAGCATTTGATAGAATTCAACTTTGCTGATAAAAGACCTTTGCAAAGTATAAATAGGAAAAAAGTTTTAATAGTGGTGGTGAAAATTAAAAAAAAACTTATCTATACTATCTTAACCATTTTAAGTGTATAGTACAATAATACTAAGTATATTCGCCTCATTATGCAGCAGATTTCTAAACTTTTGCATCTTGTAAGACTAAAACTCTATACCTACTAAATATTTGTTCCCTTATCTCTTTCCTTCATTCTGTTTTCTGTTTTTATGATCTTGCTACTTTAGATATGAGTAAATTCAGATATTTATCCTTTTGTTACTGATTTACTTTTTGAATGTCTTCAAGTTTAATCCATGCTACAGCATGGGACAGGATTTTCTTCCTTTTTAAGGCTGCATAATTTTCAGCTGTATATAATCACATTTTATCATCATTTGCCTTAATATATTTTTGGGCTGTTCCCACTTCATGGATATTGTGAATTGTACTTCAGTTAACATGGGTGTCCTTTATACAGGATCCTGTGTAATTTTGTGTAATTGTGTAATTTTAATTCTTTTGTATGGGTATCCATAGGTAGAATTGCTGGATCATAAGTAATTCTATTTTTAATTTTTTAAAGAGTCTCTATTCTGTTTTCCATAATGACTCTACCACTTATATTCTACCAACAGTGTACACTAAAAACCTCCAGCTGGGACATAACAAGTCTTTCCTTCAATACACACCTTTCCCATTCTTCTGTCTACCTCTTAGCTGTGGTCAAATGTAGGTGACAATGGCTGATTGTCTCACTATAACAGGTTTTCAAGAGTAGTTTCTCTGTGTTCTCATTGTGTAATCTTTACTTATTTTTACTTAGAATTCAAACTCAGACTGATGCCAAAATCTGAGAAAAGGTTTGCTCTTTGATAAAAGGTCAGTCCAGTATAATCTAGCTCACAAAATGGATTTTCTTTGCGACTTGATAAAGTCATTCTAATTTGGTCTAAATATAAACATGAGAGAAAGGGTAAACCATTTATGGAAAAAAGAAAATTAAAAAGGAGACACTCCTTATAAAATATTAAAATATATTTTTAAAGTTATAATAATCCAAATGATAGGGTGCTATTCTTAGACTAGCCATGGTGTACAGCTTCTGGTTATTATAGTCCACAAAATCCCAAGCACCAGCCTTCATATCTGGGGCTGGGGGGACAACTAAGATGTACAACTAAAAAAAAAAAAATGTGTGTATATATGTATACACACGTAAATAAAAGAAAATGCTTCTTCCCCCGTTTTCTGTCCACTTAAACCTACTCACCTTCACTCCTGCCTGTACCTTTCCTTTACAAAAAATATGTTAAGTACTATTTCTTTGAAAATAAAGAAAACATTAACAGAATATACTAATGGTGGTAGATGAATATATTTTTCAGATTAAAAAAGTTAAGCAGATAAGCAATAGTAGAACAGAAAGTGTAAAATAACAAAGAATAACATTACTTAATAAGCAAAGAAAAAATTTACTCTTTTTTAAGTGTCCATGACATACTTAAAGAACCATCAAAAATAAAAATTAAACTATAATTGAACCGCGAAGAAAGATTCAATAAATTCTAAACAGTGGTAGCATGAAATATAATCTCTGGGTCTGACTGAATAAATTTCTTAGCTACAAACAAATACTAACAATAACTATGACAATTATCTGCAACATGTGAGAATTTTATAAGATACTTCAAAACAAAACAAAAGACTGCTGTTAAGTGAAAGCACTATATATCATAACAAATAAGTCTGGATCCAAATGGCACTGGGAAGAAAATTTAGTCTTAACCATTTTTACAGCCAATGCAAGACAATAAATGTCATAAGTATCCAGCGTAATATGTAAGACACAGAGCACTATATCACAGTTAAGGACACCAGAGATACAGGACTCTTGACAATGTGATACTGCTTTCTTTTTCTGAATCTACGTCTCAGTTTGTAATTTCTCTAGACATGCTAGTTCTTCTCAATTTTCCAGACCCCCTCATGGAATTACTTAAAAGATCCTGCACTCTCTTTCCACTTCTTAGTTTCATATCATCCTTCAAAGTCTAACAAATGCTTCCTTCTTTTCTGAGTTATCCTTTGACGGTACTCAGGCTAGTAAAAAAAAAAAATCACAGAATATATAGCATGAAACAGACTCAGAGGATATTTAAAAGTCATTGCTTAATTCTGTCTACTCCTAAATACGGCATCTCTAACTAGATTAGTAGCTCTTCCAGTCTGAATCTGATTGTCTTCCCTGCACAGATTAAATAGTGACTGACAGAGAGTTTACATTTGTAGCAATATTATACATGGATGACATGTCAATGGTAATCTTTTCCCAAATACAAAACAAGAGATGAAAAAATGTACCAAAGGTTAGCAATAAGAGAGCAATACTGCCCAAAGGCCAGGGAATTTGTGATTTTTCCATATGAGTTAAAGACATTTGCTCCCATTATTCTAGCAAAGATCTTTGCCTCTAGCAAATACAACTTGTACTACATGATTTTCAATAATCCTTCAGAACAACAACTTGGGTAGTCACTGTTTGTAATTCAAAAATTTCCTCCTTTTCTTCTACCATCCCTTCTTCAGTTGACCTGCTTTCTCCCTTATTTCTAATGATTGATAAAGCACTGACTGCACAGCAAATTCTAAAAGTATTTTCTAGCGACTGGGAAGAACTACATCCTTATATGTACTGAGAAAATGATCTAGTGAGCACAAAGAACATGCATTCAGGGAAAAAAAAGGAGGAAAGTTTATATGGTGGATAAGCACTTGCATTTTAATGATGGAATTTGCTGAAGTTGATGGGAAGTGTCTGTCAGATAATAAATTGGATAGATTGCCTGCTTGTCATGTCAAACACTTGTAGTCTTAGTATAAAGATAAGAGGACAATGCAAATTTTCCCTGTGATAAAGTTAAATTAAGTCACTCTGAGGATTTTTAAGCTGTAAAGTGTCGAATAAAAAAGGAGATCTGCTGTTAAGATACAGCAGAAAAGAATAATGACAGGAATAGAGAAAGAGACATGTGGGGAGGGACAAGGAAAATTGCAATAGGAAGATGACTTCAACTATAGGTCCGCAAGCACCTCAAAAGGTAGGCAGAAAGCAAACAGCAGAAATGAAGAAATCAGTACAAAACTGGATGTGGGAAAGGGAGATGAAGGGAGACGGATCTACAGTAACCAAGGAATGTTTTACCCTGCAGTCAGGGTATGCTGAGAGACAGCTCACTGAGTGGGAGATTTCTCCATGCTTCTGGGTCCCTAATTCCTATACATTGTTTTTTTGGTCTGTTGTCCTGTTATTACTATCATTTTCTTTCACTTCAGCCTGTCTCACCTCATCCTTTTCCAGATGCCTGGGTGACAATCCATCAGGTCCTGCCATCCTTCAAAGTCCCATTTAAGTTGGCAAATGAAGAATGATTGTTTCATCATTAACACATAAACCCCCTGGTGCTTGGAAGAGTGACCACAATAATAAATGGGTGCTTGATGCATGAGAAATTTGAACAGGAGCAGTTCATTTACATTAACAAATGACAGTAGCCAAAATTCTAATTTAGCATAATCAGACCTAAGGAAATCGGAAAAAGAGAAGAGAAATAGCTTGGGGGAGAATAATGAGAGAGTCTTCATTCAATGGGAAGTTAAGTCGGGCCTGAATTAATAATGTTAAACACACTGGGTAATTATGTATTAAAGGTAAATCAATAAAGTGGAAGAAGGCAAATAGCATGTGAGCGCGGCTGGGATAATAGTTATTTTTCTGGACCATTTAAGTGTGGGTTGAGGGAGGGCATCTTTGCAAACTCAAAATGTTTTTTTTGTTTGTTTGTTTTGTTTTAAGCAAAAAAAAGTCCTTTCATGTTTTTTTCCCTTTCCTTCTTAAAACTGAAAGATGATTTCCATTTTACAAAAGAAATTTGGAAAAAATCACAGATGGGTAAGTA
This sequence comes from Solenodon paradoxus, assembly GCA_004363575.1. NCBI lineage: Eukaryota > Metazoa > Chordata > Mammalia > Eulipotyphla > Solenodontidae > Solenodon > Solenodon paradoxus. The sequence goes on from RJWH01001064.1 coordinate 168,227, forward strand.
GCTGATTCACATACAAATCTACATCCTTTCTGTCACTCAGGGAATTTTGCAAACACTTTCTCCATGAAATCTCTCCTTCTTCTACACATTTACTTTGTGTAAATGTAGCTAGAGAGTCCTAAATGCATCTGGTATTTAAAAGGGAGACAGAGAGAGCGACGGGGAGAAAAGGAGACAGAGAGATACAGAGATAGAGACAGAGAGAGACAAGAGCAGGTCCAGAAAGGAATTCCATATGCCAGTCCCCGATTTATTACCTAACCTAACCTAACTGCGGTTTCAGCCTCTCCCAAAGGTGGAAACTAAAACTAACCAATCTGGAGCTTCAGGGTAAGCACCAGGGTAATCGATAAGATAAGACCCTGCTTTCCTCTAATAGTGGTTTAGCCCAAAGTATTCCTTCTTCTCTTTTACTAATTTTCCGTTTCACCTGCTCTCTGATGACAAAATCCTTTCATCTTGTACAACCACTTCCAGAGCCTCCGCACTTGCTAGATGGGATATCGCCCAATCGCGAATCATCGAGTCAAGTTAATTCGATTTTTAAATTTTCTTTCAGTCTATTTGTTGTTATTTAGCACTGGTAGAAGATATTCAAAGTATTCTCTCTGCCCAGAGACTCTTCTTTTGCTTAAGTTTTAAAACAATCCAGGGAGATGGAGGTTGTCCATATCCCCATTTTACTGGTGGGAAAACTGAGGTGCACAAAGTATCACAAGGGTCGCAAAAAGGTGCAAGAGATTGAACAAGACTTTGATTTGATAGGTCTGACTCGAGTTTGTGCAGTTAATCGCTTGCTCATTCCGTCCTCAACACACACTTCTTAAATGAATGAAATTCACTGCTAGAATTTGGGCTAGACCCTGAGAAGTGATAGTGTCCTGAGAGAGTGATTCCAGTATTCACCACACTGCAATTTGGTTTCCCTATGCTGACAAGGGAGCCCAGAGCCTGGAACCAAGACCTGTTACATACTGCGTAACTCAGGGAAAGTTTACCCTATCTCACAGGGTCTCAGTTTTTTTTAACTGTAAAATGGCATATTATTAGTGACTGCTTAATAGGATTCTTATAGGAACTAGTTTTGTTAATTTATGTAGCTGCCATTATTATTATTACCTTCTTATAGATGATTACATTGAATATATTTTTGCAGCTGATCAGATGCTTTGTTGTATATCTCAATTAAATGAATATATTACTCATGCTTTGAAGGACAGGCCACCCCAAAATATCCAGAAAAGCCATGTCACTTTGACATGTGGATTATTTTCAGTTAAATGTCAATTGAGGCCCTGTAGACTCCAGAGAAACTTTTTACTACTCCTTTACTACTTAGGAGAATGAAAATTAGGATCACTATCCAGGTCTGGGGTTATGTCTAGTGAGATAAGCTTTCTCTCAGAGAAATCTAGAGGAACCATGTAGCTATTTCTAGTCCTTTTGTCATGTGAGTCTCCCTCATCTCTTCAGAAGTCTCAGGCCCTTCTCTCTTTCCTTTCATTTGTCCATTTACTTTAGAGTTCATACCCGTAGTTTCCACATGTATATAGTTGAATTTGCTCTTTTCTCCCACTAATCTGTCTGTTGCTAATTTCATGGCTTGACCAGATGGAAAAGGGCCCAGAGGTGCAGAGAGAAATTTCCTCTCTACCCTTATAGCATATAAATCTTGTGTAAAGTCTAAAACATTTGAATATTGTAAGAAATAGGTTGAATCTTATATTTCTGGGTTCTTCAAAATTTTGACCACGGGAAAAATTTCTAGGCATTTTTAAATTTTAGTTGGCTATAGATATTTTATATTAAAAAACTTAATAATTGAAGTGTCAAGTGTCACATGTGCAAAGATCAGTATAATGAGAAGAGTCTTGCATGAAAAGATTAAATCAGGGTCATGGGCAGCACAGGACACAGGGCCTGGATTTGGCCTTCGGTGTTATTTACTGGCCACACGTACTTGGACTATCTCTTCTAATTTTAGTTTTCTGCTTTCAGTATAGGAACAATAGTGCAAAATTAACAAGACTACTGTGAAATTTGAATAAATGTTATGCATAGGTAGTGGTTTCCATAAATATTGTTGTTATTTGCTGAGGCTTTCGTTGTCCTTAAATTTCCATTGATAAGACAGATGGTAAGGGGAGAGCAAATAATTTTCCCTCTACCCCTCTGAGTTCTTAGTGGAGACTCATACTAAAAAACAGATTAGCAGGAGAATAGCAAACAGAAATTTATTAACATACATACCTTATGTATACATGAGAAATATCTGGTGTAAAAAGAGTAACTCCTTGAGGAACTTAGAATTCAGAGGTCAATACCATCTTGATAGGAAAAGATGAGGAGTGGTCTAGGTTTCTCAGGGGAAAATAAATAATTACTAGAAAAGAAGAAAGGGACCTTAGAAGAATAGATGGGAGATACTATAGTTTGTGATACTTTGTCTGCATTGGTATCAAATTTTAGACTCCTCTCCTGTGACAAAAGTCAATCTTCTTTGACTGACGAAACTTATTTTCTTAAGACCTGTCGAGGCAGGTAAGAGAAGTTCAGAGACAGCTTCTCTCTGTATTTGCCATTTAATGCCAATAGTGCAAAATAACCAGTATACCAAAGCTGAATATATTGGGATGACATATCCTGAATTCTATAGTCATATTCGGGGCCAATATATCCTGCTATCCTTCAATGGAATAAGCTTTCATCTTAAAATTCAAGTCACCAATATCCTTTTTGAATTTTATCTGAACAAATTGCTAGAATAAGAAGTAACTACTCATGTGAAAGAATATACACTCAAGCATCATTCATTCTGTCATCTTAGAAATCAATTGTCCATTCACTTTGCATGCCTGTCACCTTTATGTTGAATTAACCTGATCTGCCTATTTCTGTCACTCTAGCTGTCCCACACTTTTAGATGAAATTTTTCTCTGAAGTGGTGAATAAGATGACATCTGAAGTGCAAGTAACAGTTAACTAGTTAAACCGAAAATGAAACAAGCAATCTAGACCAAGAAATAACATGTGTCAAGGTCTGTGGTTGAAGAAAATATTCTAAGAGTAACTGAAAGTTCATCTTTGGGACAGAAACAAGCCAATGGCACCATGACTCAAGCTGAAACTCATTACACCATATCAATATTTTGAATTCAAAAAATATAACCTGATACATATGAAAACACAAAATGGCAAACTGGATAAAAGGCTCAAGCAACCTACACATTTTTGTAACTATTATAGTGGGCAAAATATTATTGTTTTCTCTATTGACAAAACTAACCTAAAAGAAATTTACATTTTTAAATTCTAATTGTGTAGCATTTTATAATATTTTAATTATGTCTTATTTTTTTCACATATATCTTGTCTTTCCTTACTACGTTCTCAATGCATGTTACAACTGCTGTAACTAATTTTAGATGGAGTTTAAAATTTTTTTTTTGATTTCTAAGTGAGCACTGTATGTTAGAATAGCAAGAGTATTATTTATATATTTATATTATAATCGAACATATTAGCCTCAAAATTATATTTTTAAACGGTCAGGCTTTATGGTATATAATTCTAAACTCAATACATAACATATCAACATATTTATACCAATATTCATACTATTTATTTCTTTTCATTATCCTAGGTACTTAAACTTTAAAAATTAACAGTTTAAAACAATTAAATTATCCTAATTTTACATTAAAATGCAAAATAATAACTCAGTCATGTCTACTAAATAAGAAGGAAATTTTACTCTGCTGAATAGTAATAAAGGCAATATAATTAAGTTAATTTGGCATTGTTTAGGAATATAAAGATAAAAAGGAAAGAAATATAGATGACACAAACTGCATGTCTCTGATAATAAAAAACTATGTCCTGAAGCCTACAAATACCTTCTTTGATACTAAGTAGAAACCCTATCCAAAAATATCAAATGTATGTCATAGAAGCTACCAGTAAGGAGAGTCAGATCAACATCCAGAAGAGATACAGAGAAGATGGTGTGGCATTTGGATCACTTTTTCTCTAAAAGCATCCTACTAAATGTTGAAGATTAGAGTGAAATACTAATATGTTCATCAGAGCTTGTAGGTAGCTTCTTAGACGCAGGGTGACATTACAGAGTCCATGACTTGCCAGGAACAGAGCTTGGTAAAAACACCACATTTTGTGTTCAGACCTTAAAGTGCTCAGACAACCAAATAATGTAAACAAGAAGCAAGCACACTGTTATCATAAGGGGTGAAGACCAGTTCTGAATCATCTTGTAAATTATGAATTGTATGGCTTCTTGCCTATAACACACAAATACCTTTTCTGGAATAAGGTAGACTCATAATATTTTGATTTATTTCTATATTCTTATTTCTACATTCCTTTCAAATTCATTATCCACCACACAGTATTTCAAAACAAGAGCAACAGACATGCAGATCTGAGAGGCACTGAGAGATGGTAGTTATCAGATGCATGTATAATGTGTTTAGTCAGAAAAAGAAGATGGATTTTGTTTAAAAATTAGAAAATATAAAAAGCACTAAACAGAAATGGTCAAACTCAGAAACATAAAACTGAAGTTAGGAAGTACCTGAATATATTTAATAAATAACAGTGGAAAGACTGTTAGTTAATTGAAGGCTAGGTTAGAAAATATGAAGAGTAAGAAGAATGAAGTTAGAGGAAAGAAATACTAAGAAGAGAAAGATATAGATAGTACAGTACAAGATGTTTAGGGTGCCTGAACACTAACTAAATATATGCATATTAATGCTACATATGTATGTAATCTGTTGTCATCAGAGGAGGAATAATTAGAGTTATAGCTGACTTAGTAAAAGAAGCAATTGAAGTCAGAAGACAATGAAATATTACCTAATGTGCCCCCAAATGACAAACAAGAATTTTAGACTCTATAAAAAAAACACAAAATTAAAAGGCATAAAATAATCTTTCAAATTTTAATCAGCTACAGGTTTTGTCACTAGGAAACATGACACGTTCTAAAAAGTTTTGCAGAATTAAAATAATTTTAGACAGAAAAATTTCTTAATTATAATTTCCAGGTATTTTGTTGTGTAGAGCAAATGTTGCATATTTCTCTTTATTGAGGTGCAGAATAAAAAATGTTTTCTCTTATCCCATACAACAAAAATTTATGAAAAGTAATAATGCCAAAAATTTTAAACTGTAAATATAAACGAAGTGAAATTTATTTTTATTTTACAGATAGGATAGGAAGAAAACCTTAGATTGAAAACAAACAAAAAAAGTATATAATAGTTTGAACAAATTAAGTTTGCTCACATGGATCCTAATTAAGGGATCTATAGAACTAGATGATAAACAGATTTTATTGTTTAGCAACTGGTTAATATAAAGATATAGATTTTGGAAGGAAGGGGAGTAATTTTTTAGTCGTTTTCTAAGTTCTGTATATTCTAAAACAAATTTTACATGAAAGGAAAATATCAGTTAGGAAATCATTCTTGAATTATGATGAACTTTAAGCTTTAGGCCACAGTAAAATGATCAGTAAGCCAGATAAGATAGAGTGGTTCCTGCCTAGGTTATTTTGAGGAAAAAGTCATCAACAGTGATAACTAAAAGAGTGCTACCTACCTTTAGGAATGAAATAAAGATACATCAGGTATTTTATGTTTTAATCTAGAATTCTAACTCTCCTTCAGTTGATCAGGTGTTCTGTTATTTTTCCATAAATCCCCCATTGATTCCAATGCTAGCCTAGGATATTTTGACTTTTTTTGAGCTTTCTTCTTTTCTTAAGAATGAGTCTTTCTATAATTTTATTTTATTTTTATTATTTCTTGAGCTAACTTTGTTTTACAAATTAGTATAGGCAGATTAGCCTTTCCTCAAATGTCAACACATTCTTCCCACCATCAAATTATCAAAATTCTTCACCATTGTTCATTCAACCTCACCCTCACGTACCCGCCTTTTATTCTAGAGTTTAGTAATACATCATCTCTGCTGCCTCTTTTTCCTATTCTCAATAACATGTATATATGTATTATACAGGCATGCATGTATTATGCATATACACTACAGCCACATCTATTTTTGTTGCTTTTAAGTTCCAGATAATTTTATTGTACCCTTACTTGTGAATGAGTCACTATAATTAGCTCACTAGATCTTTAGTACAGTAGTATTTATGTCAGTACTAATATTAATCCTCAGCTCCAGGGAATTAGCATCATCTCTTCTGTTGTTTGGTTCTATCTGACAAATAAAAGCCAGGAAAGAATTGGAGAGTTAAGTCCAGATTTAGACAAACTATATACACTGCTGCAACCACTATCAACATTTTACTAGAATAGTACATATATTTAATACTCCTTTAGCTTTCTAGCAGTAATAACATGACTACATTGTGGTTATCACTTTACATTAACCAGAGAGAGTTCCACTCATTATAAAATTTAATAAAAATAAAGTCACAGTATCACTATTCAGATTAATCATTGACTGCTTTTAACTCATACATTTTCTGCCAAATTTCTTACATAGAAATGAATAACCTGCATAAACTTTGCCTGCCAATTAATATAAGATAAAAATTTCAGTTTGATGAAAAAGACATTTGCTCCATTATTAGTTAGCTTACTAAGTTTCTATTGTTACAAATCAGGGTAATATGCATTGACATAGAAGAATTTCTACATAATTAAAGAATAAATAGATTTCTAAAGTATCAAATGGGTTATAGCATCTTAAATACACTTAAATAGTAAAAGCAAGACTAATAACTTCATAAAGTAAAAGGTGGTTATGTGTGTGCATATTCATATTAATGTTTATGTGGGTTTTTGTATATGTGTATTCTAATCTTTGAGTAGGGCTGGCTGTGGGTAAAGTTGTGAACAGAGTACATTTTATCTCTAGATCACTGTCTAGACCTTTTCAAAGACTTATTCTTCTCTTTGTTATCTGAAGATATTCTGATAACCACTGACAGTCATTCAGAGGACTCTTGTCTCCAAGGAATTTATGCTTCCATTCTCATTCTTGATCATTAAATAAAAATCATATTGTGGTAATGGAATATCAGTGTTCTTGTTGAGGCATGTTTTAGAGATAAGAAGAGCGAAAGACGAAAGGGGAAATAATAGGTGAAAGAAGGAAAGAGTATGAAAAGGAAAGATCAAAAGAAAAGAGAATGTCTTGTGAAGTTCACTAGAGAAATCTGGAAGGAAAGAAGTTAGACTCTTCAAAGCCACACCTGGCAGTTTTGATAAAGGAGGCAAATAGAGGTTAAAGGTGGTAACAAATATCTGTAGAGAAATATGTATCCTCTTTTGTACGAAAGGGACAAAATTTAATACCCTTAAAAAGACAAATGACTTCAAAATGATTGTCAAAATGTATTCAATTAAAAGGAGATGATGAAGTAGTATGAAATTTAAACAGAACATTAATATCATCTCATGTTTTTTCTTCATAGGGAAAATCATTACATTTTACTGCTGTAAGTTTATTCATTCAACTTAAGTAAATGTGGTAACATTACATGAAATTTATAAAATTAATTTCAAATTAATGTATTTTGTTTTTAGCAGTTTTAGGTTTACAGAAAAATTCAACAAAAGGTGCTGTTTCTATATGCAATTTCACCTTTCTCAATCCTGTCTCCCATAGCATTAACATCTTACATTAATGTGGTACATTTATTACAATTCATAAAACAATTTTGGTATATTATTATTGACTGAAGTCCATAGATATATTAGAGTTCATTCTTTGTGTTGTATTGCTTATGGATTTATTATATATGTATATATATACATACACACATACATGTGTGCATATATATGCATATATATAGACATGTATCAACCATTATAGTATCATATAGACTACTTTCCTTGCCTCCCCCAAATCCCTGTGTCCCACCTAGTTGTCTCTCCCTCTCTCTGAACCCCTGACAACCTCTGATCTTCTCCCTCTCTTTTTAGTTTGGACTTTTTGAGAATACCATATAGCTGGAATCATATATTCTGTAGTACTTTCAGACAGACTTTTTTCACTTAGTCATATTCATTTAAGTTGTCTCTTCGTGGATGGATAGCTCATTTCTTTTGGGTAGTGATCCGTAAGCCATATGAATGTACCACAGGATATCCATCCACACATTAAAGGCTAGTGTCTTCATTTCTTCGGGTTTCCATAATAAAATACCAAACACTGGGTACCTCAAACAACAGAAATTTGATTTAAGTTTTGAAGGCTAATTCCAAAATCAAGGTGCCTGGGTTATTTTCTTCTGAGTTCTCTCTTTTTGCCTTGCAAACGAACATGAGCTAGATTGGATTAGGCCCTACCCTAAGGTCCTCATTTTTAACTTAATCACTTCTTTAAAAGTCCTATCTCTAAGGACAGTAACATCTTGAGGCACTAGGAATTAGGACTTCAACATATAAATTTGAGTTGAAACATAACTTAGCCCATAACAGACATCTTCTTTGCACCCAAGTTTTGGCAGTTATGAATAAAATTATTATAAACATTTGTAGGCAACTTTTTTGTTGCTGTTTATATAGTTTCAACTCCCTTGAGGAAAATACCTAGTTCATATGGTAAATGCATATTTAATTTTTTAAGAAACTACCAAACTGTTTTCATAAGTAGCTCTACAATGTTAGCAGTGAATGAAAGTTTCCCTCGCTTGGCATTATTGCTAGAATTAGACAGCATTTTTTTAAAAATTTTAATATGTTTAATTTTATAATGTATAAAATGAACTATAATAATTTATAATTATTCATTTATAGCTTAAACTATTCTAAAAGGCATATATTCTATCTCATTTATGGAATATTTCAATTTCCCTAAATATTTAAGATGTTGAGTATATTTTCATATGCTTATTTTGTATATCATCTGTATGACTCCTAGTCAGTTCTTTTGCCCATTACAAAAACTGAATTCTGGGTTTTTTGATTGTTGAGATAAATCTACTAACATAGGTCTTTGCATACTTTGGATATCAGTCATATCTGATAAGTGTTTTGCAAATATTGTCTACAAGTCTATAACTAATCTTTCTATTTCGTTAGTACAAATTCATATTTTCTGACATTTTAATTTTTTTTTACCAAATATAGATGTGTATAATTGGCATTTAGGGATGTGAACTCTTAAACTAGTATCATACAGTGAAAAAAAAAATTCCTAGGTATTAAAAGACCTCAAATCATTCAATGTTATAGTAATCTGCTTAGCAAAGATATAAATTACATATCCCATCATCAAAAATTAATACTAATTCTAATCTGAACTGCCACCTACAGGTCTTATTCGTTTCCTCGGTGCTTATTATATTTTCTCTCTGTTTGGGAGGTTTTGCAGAAGAGTTTTTGCAGAAAAAGTAGGTAGGTATCTTTCAACAACCTGTCTCTGCAACTGTGTGCTCATCTCTTGAGCAATAGAGTTAATGCCAAGTTATACTGTGACTACTGACATTTACATAAGGGCTTTGACCCCGACAACCTTGCTCACATCTCCATTTATGTTTTAAGCATTTTTATTTTGAAAGAATTATAGATTTACAGGAACCTGTACAAATAGTACAAAGAGTTTTTCAGCTAAGATAATTGAGTTTCCAGTATTAGTCACATCTTACTTTAACTATAGTACAATATCAAAACTAGGACTTTGAAACTGATTTAACATAATATATATACGTAATATATAATATAATATAATAAATTATTTTATTGCATGTGTAGTTTGTTCACTAGAATTAAGACAAAGAACTACTCCATTCTCACAAAAATAATGTGCTCATCCTTAAGAGTCATAACCACTTTCCTCTCCTTGATCTCCTAACCCTTTGGCAATCATTAGTCTGTTATCCATTTTTTAAATTTTGCTATTATGAGAGTACATAAGGTAATCAAATATGTTATTTTTTGAGATTGGTAAAAATTTTACTCAATGTAATACCTCTGCATCTATTCAAGTTGTTGAAGGCATCAATAGCTTGATCCTTTTCGTTGCTGAATAATATTCTATTTCATGGGTGTACCATAATTTGATTATTCATCTAATGAAGAACATTTCTGTGTATTTTTATTCTAAGGATGTTATAAACAAAGCTGCTTTGAAATTTTAATGCGAAATTTCTTGTGGACTTAAGTTTTCATTTCTCTAGGATAAATGCCAAGGAATATTATTTCTGGTTTGAATGGTAAGAATATGCTTAGTATTTTAGGAAAATTACATTATTTTTCAGAATGTTTATCACACTCTCAGCAGCACTGTATGAGTTTCATTTTTTTCCTTATAATTATCAACATTTAAAATTTTAATTTTAGTTTTAATTTATGAAGTAGATTAGGATTATTCAAATGCTCTATTTTATATTATGCAAGTTATAGTAGTTTCTTCTTTCCAAGAAAATGGTCATTTTCATCAAAGTGGTATATCATTTATATATTTACAATATTTGTAGTTTCCCTTATATTTTTGATATCTATAGTGCTTTCATAGATAGCCTCTACTTTATTCCTGAGATTGGTTATATGTATAGATTTTTTTTTCCAATTTGCCACTTTCATTAATCTTTTCTTAAACCGTCTTTATGTTCATTGATTTTTTTAATTGCTTTAAAATTCATAATTTTCTACTTTTTATGGTTTTCTTCCTCTAATTACTTCGGTTCATTTTTCCTCTCTTTTCTTACTTTCTTGAGGTGGATAATTGATTATGGACTTCAGAGTTTATTACATTTTAGCTTAGGACTCACTTCCTACCTTCCTATGGATTTATTTCTGTTTCTAATACTGAACCCGTATTGTAATGAAAGAACAAATTCTGTATAATTTCCATTCTTTTCAATTGTTAGGGTTTGTTTTAGGACCCTGGGAATGGTCTACATTTGTAAATATTCTACGGCACTTGGAAAGTATGTGTAGTAGTGTAGTAATATGTTGGTGGGTCTCATAAATGTAGATTCTGTTGTTTGCTTATATTTTTAGAGTTATTCTACATCTTTTAGATAGTTTCTCAGTTTTTCTAACAATTTTTTAAAGAGATGTTTACATTTTCCAAGTACATGTGTGTATTTTTGTATTTCTCTTTTTATTTATTTCTGCTCTTCATATAATTCATAGTTCTATTATTTGGTGTACATATCCTTAAAATTTGTATGCATCCTTTTGATTGAAGCTTTAATTTTTCATAAGTAACTCTTTCTCTCTGTTACTTTTCTTTACTTTGAACTCTGTATCCTCTGATGTTAATATTGTCAGCATAGTTTTCATTGTTGTAGCGTAATTGTTGTAGCATAATAACTGACCTGAGACTCTTGTAGGCAGCCTAAAATTAAGCATCAAAAAATGCCTTATGCCAATTCTCTCTTTTGGTTGTTGTATTTATAGCATTTACATTTATCATAATTATTGATGTTAAGATTTAATTTTGGCTTATTATATTTTGTCTTCTCAGTGTTTTATGTATTTTATTCTTACACTATTATATTGTCCTACCTTCCTGTGAATTATCCAAACATATCTTGAAATTTATTCTAACTTATCTGTAGTGTTTTTGAGTGTGTATTTTTGTATAGGTTGCTTTGTAAACGTTGTTTAATAATTATTGTAGGTATTAGATTGCATACACATAACTCATTACAATCCACTGCTCTTTGCATTCTGCAAGTTTAAGTGCAGCATAGAAATATGATCTCTCCTTAAGTCTTTTTATTCACCTCCACATATAATCTAATCATCAGGTATTTTCTCGACATATTTGAAACCATATAATCCTTTGTTTTCTTCAAGCATTATACATACATCCATACATACATTTATATTATAAATTATATATAGTATATAATTTGGAAATCTCGAGAGGAAAAGGCAAGTCTATCGTAGTTAAGTATTTTTTCTTTGCAATTTTTATTGTTCTTTCTTCCTGTTTGGTACTCTAAGAATGTTACATACATTTTTGGGGGGCAGAATAGTTTCCTTTATAGATTCTTTTAGGATAGGACTGAAGGACACCATTTTTCTTAGATTTTCTTCATCTAAGAATGCATTAACTCCTCCTTTCAGTATTTAATGATCATTTTGTCAGACATCGAAGTTGGAGTTGACATTTATTTACTTTCAACACTTGAAAAATGAAAGGATTTCTGATTGGAAATCAACCGTGATTTGAATTATGTCTCTCTACAGGAAAAGTGTCTTTTTTTGCCTTTAGGTTCCAGAAGTTTGACTATGATGCACTCTGGCATGGATTTTTTAAAAATTTAACCCAGTGGAAGTTGATTTAGCTTTTTGCATCTGTAGGTATATGACTCAACAAATTCAGGAATTTTTCAACTATTATTTCTTCAAATACTGTTTTATAGTTCAAAAATTTGTTTTCCTCTGTGTCTCCAGTAGCATAAATTGTAGTCTATTTGTTATAAGCTCAAGTGTTCATCAGTTTATTTATTTTTCCTTTTAGTCTGTCTTATGTTATTAGGATTTCTATTGTTTTGTCTTCATGCTCTTAGATCAATGCTTCTGTAATCTCTACTATGTGGTGGAACTATTTAAGTTAGGTATAAAATTTTCAGTTAATTCTAAAATTTCTTTTTAGTTCCTCCTTTACCTTCTATTTTTTTTTTTTGCTAACTCTTGTTCCTTGTTTTTTAGTTTCAAGCATGTCCACTCTTGTTCATTTAGGATTTAGATGATGACTAGTTTAACTGTTTTTCAGCTGATTCCTACATAGATACATATGAGGCAAACCAAAACAAACAGAACTATCATTGCTATTCCTGAACTCCAGGGTCCTAGCCAGCTTGTTGCCTTCTTTCCACCTTTTAGAGTCTTCTTACTTTATTTTATATAATTTCTAAAATTTTTAGTTGTGCTTAGTAGGATGAATAAGGAGAAGTCCACTTGTGTCTGGAATGTAGAGGGAGAGTCTTATGGATTAAATTTTGTCCCACAAAAGACATATTTTGAAGCCCTAACACCCAGAATGATTGTAATTGCAAGACTGAGGTGATGAAAGTCAAAGGAAGTCATCAATAGAATAAATGTATTTAGAAGAGAAGACGCCAGACACCTTCTCTTGCTCTGTCATCTGAGGAGTCAGCAAGAATAGGGGCGTCTACAAGTCAGAAATAGAGACACTGCCAGGAAATGAACTGACTAGTACCTTGACCTTGGACTTTCCAGTCTCCAGAATTTTGAGAAAATAAATTTCTGTTATTTAAATCACCAAGTCTATGACATTTTGTTAAGTCAGCCCAAGGTGACTAAGCTAGATGGAAGTAAAGAGAGTGCTCTTCCACTCTTTTAATTTCTACAGTAAATTCTGAATGCATAATGATGAAACTAGAATATAATAAACCTTTGTATCCAAAGCTTAATGAATCAACATTTTTTAGGAATCATAGTGAAAAATATGCCAGATCATGATCATAGAAAATGTTGAAAAGTGCTTCCTTGAAATGTATTTTAAAAAGAGCTGTTTCCTTATCGATGGAATTAATCGGCATGCCCTATTTTCTTTATATCAGTCATCTAAAATGGCAATTATATGCCCCCATTTTGTTCAAGACACTGTTTTTAACTATTTTCTGTGGGAAGTCTTTGGAATAGTTTGATATCTTCCTATCAAACATTTCTACTTATTGTTGTGGATATGACATTGTGTGCTTTCATTAGGACCAGTATCTTATTTCCTTCTAAAGAGGTCAAAAGAGAAGAACCTCTCTATCCTTATACTTATTAGGCAAAATATTACTGCATTACTCAGTCTCATTGCTTGGATACCACTTGCAAAAGACTTTGTATACAAATAATACAAAGTTAAATGATAATTAGCATTCATTTAATGTAATGGAGATATTGGTAGTATGTTATAACTGAAAATATCCATTTGACAGGATAGAAGCATTTTGGTCAGATTGTTCATGTTGAAAGACAGTTGTTGACTTTTTGATTCTTGACCTGCTAGAGCTATCATCTTTGATTCTAATCTTCCTCCAAGTCTATAAATTTAGTTTTGTTCAATTCTAATATCTTTCGTTATTCTTCCATTTGATTAATTATTTTTCTATTTTATCTTCCTCCAAACCGTTGAGGTTAGTATATTTGTTTCTATCACTTGCAACAACAACAAAATCTGATAGATACAGAAATCAATACTGAAAAAGGCTTGTAGACATCATACTTGTAAGAAATTGTGAAGAACCTGAAATTGACCTTTTGTCTAGCTGGGATAAAAGGTAATAAATAACCCAGAATTGTTTTCTTCGGCATGGGAGTCTTGCATCTCAAGCTACGTAGTGTTAAAAGGAGTACCTGAACATTAGTTGTGTTCATATAGAATAAAAGTTCCATTGAGGACAAGACTCTGAATCGTGTTTACTTAAACTGTAGAAAGGACATGAGGGATTAAATTACTCCAGAGGGAAATAATTGCTTCTGGATGAGTAGTGATAGAAGAAAAATAATTTCTTTGGTTCTCTAAGTAGTATAAAATACCATACAAAAGCACACATTAATTTTTATTAAATTCCTACTGATCATTTTATCTGTCAACTTGTCTGGATTAACAGTCTCTGGTAAAACATTATTTCCATGTATATCTGTGATAATATTTCTGGAAGATAATAACATTTGAATTAATACAATGAGTAGAAAAGAGAGCCCTTGTAGATGGGTGGATATCAATCAATCTTTTGACAGCTCAATAAAACACAAGGTAGAGCATGGGCAAATTTACTCTCTTCATTTGATCTGAACCACCCATCTTTTCTCAGACATTAGCACTTCTTCTTGGACTCTCAGATAAAGGCGTAGACCTTTTATCCTCCTTGATTCTCTGGTATTTATACTCAGATTAGGATTTATACCATTGAGTCCTCTGGTTCTCAGATCCTTGAACTCAGACTGAATCATACCACCAATTTTCCTGCTTCTCCAGCAATGTAGATAGATTATAGGACTTCTTGGACTCCATAACTGTGTGAATCAATTTCTATAATAAATCTCCTTCTATCTGTCTATGAATCTATCTATGCATCTATATACCTGTGTCTGGCTCCCTATCCTGTTATGATTCTCTGTGAAAATGATTAATATGAGAGGGAGTTAATGGTCAGAATTATCTAACATGCAGATATATTTAGAGACTTATTTGATCATGAGATTGCTGAGAACAAAACTGAAGAGCAGCTCACTAAAGTCCTTAAACTTCTAGCTTATTTCTCATATTTGGATCAATTCACAAATCTAGAGAAAGGAACAAGAGTCCAAGTAGTCTCAAGGGAAGATGATGTAACACCACAAAATCTGTGTTCTAAAATATTTTCCTTCCATTTTGCAAAGTACCTAGACTAAAAAGATTAAAGAATAAATCAGTCATCAAAAATGCCTGGACCTTTAGGATGTGACAGAGAATACTAACTCCTATACGCAATAATTAGTAAGCTTGCCAAACTGAGTCTTTGATTTCATGAAATAAAGACTTTTAGAGATGACTAAACATGAGCCATTGGAACTCTATCCCTACCAAAAATATTGAATCTTATGGTGCCTAGAGGAATCTCAGAGGTGAAGTCATCTGTTCAAATGAGATATAGGGAAGATAATTCTACCACATCCTCATTGCATCTTCATGTGACCAAATACAAAAGACACATGTAACATTGATGAATAACAATGGGTTACATGATAAACACCAATAGCACAAGTGAATTTCTTACTAGAGCAAAATTGCATTGCCTCTAGCATCTGGTGACAAATGTTTTGTCATTAGCCTGATAAATAGAAAACAGAGGAAGCAGTTAACTTGTACTAGTGAGTATAATATTTCACTCTTACCAACATGCTGCAGTGTTCCTCATGCAACTAGGCAAAGAAATTGAAAAGGAAGAGCATTGTGTCAATTGGGGTGATTGATTTTTGATTGCCAAAAAAAAAAATAGGTTCCTGTAACACAATGTTACCAGACGGAAGTTATGAATGGAACTTACGGATTCCACTATAAGGTCTAGCAGTAAAAATTAATGAAAGATTGGCAATAGAACTAATGTTGACAGTAGGGAACAGGTTGTGGGGGGTGGGAACAAGTGGTGTTAGGCTTCAATGGACAATAATAAAGAACTCTTGGTAATTTGGTGGTGGGCAGGGTGTGTTAACATGTATTTGAAGAAAGGGGAACCTTCACATATGGGTTTATATTATTTTGCTACTCAAACTTACCTCAATAAATATTAACACCCCACCAGTCCCCAAAAAGGAAGATTATCTGGCAAAGCTAATTTATATTGTTAATAGATAGGTGTGTGATACCTTTGGAGGTAGTAACAACCAGAAGGAAATCAAGGAAGTTTCTGGAGAGCTTATGAGAGTCTATTCTCAGTCTCAGTCTTTGTTCATAGACATGGTTTGCAGAAAGCTATTGAAATACATATTTATGTTCATTTTTTGAGTAAGATACTGTGATGCAGGTATTCACAATCTGCCAGAGTAATGCCCTTCTTAGAAGATAGTATGAGGAAATCATAAGACACAGGAGGCAAGGACATGAACTTTATTGTACTCATGATGGGGTTCCAATGTGACAGGTCAGACATATTTTCACCTTCCTGATAGTGGAGGGTCGAACATGCTTCCAGAAAACTTAGAAACAGTGAAATGGTAGCTGAATATAAAGTTAAGAAAAAAATTTGGATCATAAAAGTAGTAGAATTTGTTAACTAAAATGATAAGGCTAGATAGAGGAGAGGTCCAAGTGGAATCTTAATTTTTTTAATCAATTAGGGAATAAAGAATGTTAAGAGTTATTGTGAATGAACAGGTATTATTATCTTTAACTTTAAATATGCTGGAGAATTTCACAAAGTTTTGTGTTCATGAGTATCTGAAGCTCAGGAGAGGGTTGGGGATGGATAGAAATACATTTTGAATATTTATCCAGATCAAGTAGATGGAGAAGGACCAAATTTAGTAATTTGAAAAAAAAGGCAGGTTATCGTCCCAGGAATATATTGACCCTTTTCATTTAGTTATATACCATATCCCCATATGTCCCTTAAGCTTTATTATTCTTATATATCTCATTGAAGCTTTCATTAAAGCAATAAAATAAGTTAAAAATAACTTGATTATATGGAATCGGGTTCAAAGTGAATCTTTGAGATAATAATCAGGTTTTTCAACTCTCATGAAGAATATCAGGAAATAAACAAATGGATATAAGTAAACAGTGAGATTGGAGCCCACTGAAGTTACCTTTCTCTCTTTTTCTTTCTTTCTTTCTTTCTTTCTTTCTTTCTATCTCTTTTAATGGAAAGTTTCAGGCGAGAATAAGGTAAGCAGAAAGAAATACTTTATTTTTAATTTAGTTGTGCATTTTGGTTGGTCCTGCCAGCCCCAGGACATGAACCTGGGACCTTAGAATGTACGTGAACTAAACCCAACTGCTACTCCACCAGGGTGTGCCTGAAGTTGCCTTTATTCCAACTCTGATCTCAGTGACCTTACAGTAGTATCATTAAACTCACCTTGATGGGAGTATTTATACAACAGAAATTGTCATACATGCTATAAATCAGTACTTGACAGTTTTATTTTTTCCCCAGAGTCTGTTACTAAATATATATCAGAACATCAGTGAACTGTTATATAGAAAGACACTCTCAAAGTGCTGCAAAGGCAGCCATAGAGTGAGCAAAAATAACCACAGGTAACATTCTAGAAGAATGTTATGGACGTGGTGGAAAAACAAAAAAACAAGAGTATAGTGTGAATAAATTCAAGTTGGGTTCTGGTACATTTTTACTGTCTCAACTTAGATAAATCACTTGACATCTGTGTGTCTGGTTTTGCCTGTCTGATGGAAGTAATGATTTACACAGAAAAATAAATGTTAAAAGCTAAGTGATTATTTTGAGAAGTTTGACATGTTATACACATGTGAGATATTATTGTAACTAAAGGTTTTGAGCATCAACAAAACATAGTCAGACTTCAAAGGCATCATTAAATCTTGCCTTTGGCACCATCTTACTTCATTTGAAATTCTCTGAACTCCAGTAGTCGACAGGGAGTTACATGGCTTTCTATGCATTGACATCAACCTATGATCAATCCTTTTGCTTTTCCACATGTATTAAGTACCTCTACATTGGAAACAGGTGTCTGATTTGCTATCAACAAAGGAAGAAGGGATCTTTTCTGACATTTTGACTTAGATAGCATAGAATTCCAGTTGTAATTCTTGTTAGATAGTCAGAGAGCTTAACATCGGTGATTTTGAAATTAAAGTTATTTTTTCTGTGTAAGTTGGAGTATTTTCATGGTCAGATTTCCTAGCTTAATTCCTGGAGATGTCCTGTGCAGCTGAATGGTGAATGGGTGGCCAAACGACCATTCTCCTAGGTTCCTGGGCTCTGCTTTCTAAATGAAAAAGCTATCCTCTGTCTCCTTAAAAATATATTTTAGTTAAATTTCAGTTGTTTCTAATCATAATTGTCTGCTTATCTTCCCTCTCTTTAGCCAAGGAAAATTTAATCTGACAGAAAAAACTTAGTGCAATGACTCAACTTCCAGTGCTCCTCCTACTCCTGCTCCAACAGTTCAGTTTTATCATTTGATTATGCTGTAGCTTGTAGCAGGCATGAGAGTCCATTTCCTCCAGAAGAATATAAACCTGTTAGTCTCTGTCCTCCTATATCTTCTATAACATGTTTAATAATTAGGCCTAGATAATTTCTATATGAATGATTGCTAACAGATCTAAGCATATGTTTATCAATAAAATCTGTATTTAGAATTAACTCAAGTCCCATACATATCCAAGATGATGGAATTCAAAAACATATGTGGCCCACGCGATATATACATGATTGGATGATGATGATTTTCTACAAGAGGGTTTTTGAAAGTTATTTTATGGGTTCTATCTTTGAAGCCAAGAAGTTCTTAGACGGTTTTCATCTCTCCTTCTAATGGATGCTTAATTCGTATGCATTAAAGTTAGAAAGCATGAATTAATTGCTGAAAATAATTCTTTAGAGAATTGGTACTAAGAAAATATCCCCCTGAAATAGTAAGATTTTCAGATGAACTGTGAAAATGTTCAGCCAGTCCTTTGCTCATGGACCTGACAAAAGAAATGCTGTGCATTGTTATTAATTCCCTCTTAGTAAATGATGAATAAAAGTGTGGAGAAATAAAAACTGCTAAACAGAGTTGTCCCCGTGACAAGTTGTCCCTACTGTATCTCAACTGTCTCACCAGTCTGAAAGTTACCCCATGAGGGCTTGTGGGTTTTGAGAACAGAGTGACTGCTCTCTGATGCTCACACCTGAGTCACTTCCTTGTCCTGGTAAAGCAGACAGTATTGCTATGGTCTTCCCCCATCTTCTTAGTCACCATTGTGGTCTAGTAATATCTGGGCTTGTGCATCAGAAATAAAATGTAATGGCCCTTTAGCACACCTTCATTAGTATATGACGTCTCCATTATTTATCCATTTAGTCACTATTCATCAAATAATTCAGTGCTTTTTGAGAGCATTTCATGTACTGGAGATACTATAGTAAATATGTTATTACTCATATAGAACTTATCTTGTAAGATGAGTATTAAATAAATAATCACATAGGTAAGCTTATAGCTTATAACAGGACAGTGAAATTCCCTCAACTACAATGTGAATGCACAAACACAAGGTCGTGTTTAATTTTGTCTATAACCACTCTGATTTTTTTTTAATCTGTATTCCCCACCACTTGTATTGGGACAAGAACAAAAATGTTCACTGTAATTTGACGTTTATCATGATACACTAACTTAAATAATATCCTCTGTTGAATAAACTTTTCCGTTCCTCAGTTCATCTCCCCCAAATGCTCTCTCCAAGATGGAAACTAGAGGAATGAGGGAAATATGTGATTCACTTCCGTGGAGGTGGTGTGAAAGGAGGCTCTGGGTTGGTGCTGCTTCTTGATATGTCCTGGTCTCTAATCTACCTAAATGCTCTGCATCCTGCTGGATTATGATGCTAAGAACTGTGACTGGTGGGTCTGAAGTCTGTTTGCATGCCCAGGTCAAACTCTGGAAAAGCATTCACCGTATTCCTCCTTGTTAATTCCAACTTATCTCAGTTTTCACTGACTGTGACCCCCTGAGTCTTTGCTTCTTCCTTCATCTGATCTTCTGGTTTCCTATGTGTAGTCTTTCATCCCCAGACCCCAGGCCCCATGAGCAGTCATCTGTCTTTCAAGTCTACATCCATGCCACAGAAGAAATAAAAACAACTGTGGAAATAAACATCAAGTCTGCTCTGTGTTTGGTTATGACAGGTTGTCAAGTTCGCTTGTATGTGACATCTCTGTAGGTCTCTAAGTGACAGCCGCCTCCCTGCAGCACAGACAGGTAGCAGTGCAGGCCCTTAGCACATTTCTGACTCTGCTCCCCTTTCCTCAACTTCCAAAGCTTGGAAGGAGCAAAGTTTTACTTTACTTCTCCTGTGATATACTCTGATATTGATGAGAGGAGAGAGGGAGAGAGAGAGATCTCCACTGTGAAATGAATTCCTAGGCATAACCCTTTGTGTAATAAATGCAAGATTAAGAATACCTGGACAGGTAGACATTTTGACATTTGTCTGCTTTACTACTTTATTTTAATTTAAAAAAGAGAATACTACCTTGATATTTCCTTTTGCATTTCATCTGTTGCAAAATATTAAATTTCCCACATATGGACATGTCAGAGAGATTCTCATAGTGTCGGCACTGGACAAAAGAAAAAACTCATACCAGAATATTAGTACCCTTACATAAATAGCTACAAATTATTGTAGGTTCCATAGACATACATATATGATGTACTGAGAGAGTAGAGCTGGAGATTCTGTCCCTGAGGTGTTGGTTAGAGAAAATCTGAGGAGCAGGTAGTACATAGAGGCCTGAGGGATAAGAGTAGGTCAGCCAGAATCCTGCATCTTAGTGCTCCCCTTCTTTTGGAATTAACTGAAAGCAGACTACATTGCAGGACATTCAATTAAAAGTCACTCGCCACACAGCATGCCCCAACATACTTTCTGTCAAACTTACTGTGTCAAGTCCCCCCAATCTAGTCACTTCAAACACCCCAATGAAATCTTTTATAGTTATGTGTTGATAATCTGCCTGTTTCTTCCTTTAGCATCACACAGCTTTGCAATAGACTTGTTCTCTTGAGCTGATAAGACATCTAACTCTGCTCAAAAGCCGTCAGATGCTTCCCATGTGGTTCAGAAAAGAAACCCAGATCCTAAGTCCAGCCACCTCTGCCCCAAACTCCCTCTGCCCCAGTCAGGATCAGCTCCTTTCTGTCTCTTGCACAGACCACCTCTACCTCACAGACTTGTTTCTGCTTGTCCTGCTGGCTGGTGTCCACATGATTCACAGTCTCACGTCTGTCAGGTCTCTGCTCAGACATCACCTTGGCAGTGACACTTTTATTTACTACTAGACTTAAAATAGTCTGTCTCCTCAATCACTCCTTTTCCATTCTATGATTTATTTTTCTCCAGAGCACTATCACCATCTGACATGCCATTTATTTTACTCATTTATCTCATCATTTTATATTCTTTGCTACCCCTCTCCATCCCAGCATGTTATTCTTGGACATGGAATTTTGTGTGTCTTGATGACTGTTGAATTCTTAATACCTAGTCAACTTAGAGATGTTGAATGAATGAACAGATAAATAAAGGGTGGACAGCAGACCTTATTCTAAGGTTTCTTTTTACTACAAATACACATTTGCACACATACAAAGCACCACAGTTTCATTACTTTCGGGAATCAGAATGTTGAACACAATTCCTTCCCATTCAAAAGGAAGGGACACTTCAAAAGAAGACACTTTTCACCGTAATTGTCATGAGAAATTCAGTGACCTATTTTTACAGAACACAGATACTTAATAGGTAAGAAACAGTCTTGAACTAGATAAGTCAGCACATAGAATAAAAACCATTGGTTTGCTATATATACTTCAGATCTTGAGGAGACTATTCACCTAAATAGGGAAGACAGAGAAAGAGTATAAATATTGATGCACTGTGTTGTAGGTCTCTGTTATAAGAAATAGAAGAGCACATATATAGTGCCATAGTTTCATTTTTTAGAGTAAAATTTCATGATCAGACTGGTCAAATAGACTTTTGTATTACTAGGTAATTAAGTAATGATATTGAAATTCTTTGTGAAGGAATTTTTTTATTATGAGTATATTCAAAAATAAATAAAAAGAGACAATATTATAATAAATTTCTTGTACCCAATATTCAGTTTTAAAATTTGTCAACACCCTACTATATCATACAATGTTTTGATGATTTTCTGAGATGCAATAAAAATGGGTATTCTATCTTCCTTCTAATGGATAATGGAAAATATTTTCAGATGTGTTTAGAATTTTTGTAATATGTGTGCTGCTATTCTCAAAACTCATAGGACTCTAGGTATTTCAAACTTAGGGGCACAATTCAAGAAATTGCCAAGTTTATTGGGTAGTTATTCTTCTTCCTGTTTTTGAGATGTGAAATGAGCATCAGTGATTTGGGAAAACTTGATGCAAGTTATATAATTAAAATTTTAATGGGCAGAGGTTCAAACTCATGTTTTGTGACTGTGTTAAAAATTATTCTGCAATTACATATGCTTATTCAATGAGAATTTGATTCTTGATGTTTATGGAAATATTTCTAATTTATTCTGTTTTATCTTTCCTTTTTGAGTATTAGTTATTAAATTTGAACACATAAAATCAATTAGATATGAATTTCTAAAATTTTGGTTTATTGTGTATTTATTATAATCTGCTCATGGAGTATCTATGAGTTGTACACATTAACAAATTCAGGAATTGTTAACATTAGTATATTTTAAAATTTCTTTTGCCATCCTGAATCATGATATTTATTAAACAAATACTAATTTAAAAAAATAACATGTAAATAATAGCTTTGACCACAGAAGACATTACAACCATAATATAGTGAAAAGACAATTTTATTTTTTGAATAATTCCATTGTTTTCAAACAAGAAGAACCATACATACATACATACATAGTTGATGTATCTTCATGGAATTTTTTTTCACTACAGGTTCATGAACTAGCATTCAAAAAAAATAGTCCTCAAAATTTGTAATAATGAAAACAATCAAAAAGACTGAATGACTAACTAGAGCCCAGATTAATTTGTCTAAATTTTATGGCAATTTTTGATAGCGTTCTAAAAAAAAATGTTTTTTTTTTTTTCCTATATGTGAAATATAGAAAAGCTAAACTATGTAATATAAATATAAAGTCATTAAAAATGTTGAATTATAGCCATAATTCCAGGAGATTTAATTTAAGAAATAGGATTATAACATAGCTGGACCTGCAATATTTAGAAATTTTTTGAGAAAATTAGAAAGTGAATTGTATGGGGATGGTTCAACCAAATAAATACATAGCTGGAGGATATCATGAATCTGTAACTACATGACCTATTGTAATTGGCTGTATTGTGTTCTCCCTAAATTTATATGTTGAAGCTTAATCCCCACTAACTCAGAGCTATGGAGACAGAGTCGTTAAAGAGGAGATTTAGTTAAAGTTTTTCAATTAAGCTTGAATCCAGCCTCACAGGTGTCCTCATAAAAAGAGGATGCTTGAGATACCAGGGGTGTGCACATTCAGAGAAGACTGTGTTGGACCCAGGAAGAAACAACCATCTGGGCTATTTACAAAAGGTTGGAAACAACAAGAGTTGGTGAGAATGCAGAGAAATGGGTACCCCTTAAAACCGTTAACTAGCATGCAAATTGGTACAACCATTATGGAAAGCAAAATTGAGATTCCTCAAAAAAATGAGAATGGAAACCCCAAATGATCCTATATTCCACTTCTAGGTATTTACTTCCGAAGCACAAATGCACTTATTAAAAAATGACATATGCACCCTGATATTTTTTGCAGTATTGCTTACAATAACCAAGAACTGGAAACAACCTTAGTACACACACACACACACACGCACACACACACACACACACACACACACACACACACAAAATGAAAAACTATAAAATCTTAAAAAAGATGAAACTCTGCCATCTGTGACAACATAAAAGGATCTAGAGAGGATTTTACTGAGTGAAATTAGTCAGAAGGAGACAGACAAATATTGGAAGATCTCACTTATATGTGGAGTATAATGAAAGAAAGAAAGCAAACGAACAGACAAAATAAAATAAAAACTAACCATGGACATTGACAATAGAACTGAGGTTACCAGAGGGGAAGATGGTGGGTAGTAGGAGCGAAGGGTAGTGGGGTCCAATGGACAGTGGTGGGGGACTATTAGAAATACGGTAGTGGTGTAGTGTGTTATCACAGATTTGATGAAGAATGAACCTGCATTTCTAAGCACATTATATAAATCAATTTGTAGATAAAAGTTATTTCAATGTGAAAAATTAAGAGAGAAAAGATAACTAGCTATCAACAAACCAAGGATTGAGGTCTCAGAAGAACCCAAACTTGGAGACACATTGGTCTTGAATTTCTAGTCTCCATATGCATAAAAAAGTAAATTTCTGTGGTTTAAGCTAGCCAATCTGTGATATTTTTGTTATGGCACCTGCTCTTTATGAAATTCAGGTAACATTGTTGAAATATCAAGTATATCAGGAGTTGGTTCTACTCTCCTCTGCTTTAAGTACACCCTAGCCAGAGGAGTGCAGGTTTTGCAGGCAGTGTATCATTACTTAACTCCATTTAACTCCCCCACACCCCCAGTTCAGGACTATTAAATATAGGTTTTGAATTTTCTTCCTAGACCTCTCTCATGTTTTCATGTGTTTGGGGGTCACAGTCCCTTTACTGAGTTTACAAGTGTCCCAGCTGAGTATGCACAAAGGAGTCTATGACTGTCCAGATGGGGTATCTGGAAAGACTTGAGGAATGTCTTGCATCGTGAAATGCAACACACCCACAGAACAGCCAGCAGCTCAGCACCCTAACAAAGAAAAAGCTCCACTTGACTTCAGTGAGAGAACCTGGGATTATTTATGTGTATTGTAATTGGGGGTTCACAGGGAAGGAGAAACACAAGCAATGTCCCTTTCCCAGGATCAACCATTGGGCTTTCCCTGAGCTCAGGTCTTCTTGTTTCTGATGTATCTTCTTCAGATGTTACCTTCCTTTTTCTCTTCCCAATTCTCTTGTACAATTTCCTTTTCAATGCACTTTCTCCAGATTGCTTTTCCATTCTACTTCTCCTTAAACATGTTTCTGTCTTCTACAATTTCTCAGTCACTTACTGTCTGGTGCACATTTTAGGAAATTTTATTAAACTCACTGAATCCAGAAATTCAATCATTAGCAGCCAAATAGCTGCAGGGCAGAGAGGGCTAGGTCTTCAATTTCTCAAAGGAAATGAAAGGAATTATTTGGATTCCATTCTTCTAAAGCAGCAGAGAAAGAGAAAAAATCCCAGACTTTAGTTATCAAAACAATCCGAACACTGATTTTTGATCCTAGTTTTTGCCTCTTTGGAATAATTTCAGGAAAGCCGGAAATATTGCCAAAGTTTCCTCATAAATATCATTCTTACATTGACATCTAATGTGCTAATTCAAAATCTTGCCCTTTCAATATGCTATTTAGCATGGAACATATTTGATTATAGAACAAAAGGATGTGCTGAGAAAATAAGCATCAGCTACTGCATTTCTAACATCATAGTGGTAATGAGTTTCTCTGAAGTAGTGTCTACAGTGATAAGTAATCTATCTCAGAGTCTCTCCCTCTCTGTCTCTCTCTCTCTCCCCCCTCCTCCATCTCTCTCCTTTCCACATGTCCAATAAAATACCTGAAATAAAAAAGGTCACCTACCTCAAAGACCCAAAGTTAACAAATCAATATTGTTGAAATCTATTGACTATTAATTAGTATAAAGAGAAACATGATTTTTTAAACTAGAATCTACAGTTGTGCTCTGACTTCTGTACCAATAGCAGTGAAAATTGGGAGATTACTTCCTGGAGGATTCCAGCATAAATGTTTCCAAATGCTGCCCCTCCACTTGCAATCTAGTCTCAGTAGCTTCTCTAGGATAGTAAGGATGATAAGCTTTCTTTATCTAGGTCATTCATTCATTCAACAAATACAAAAATGTATTAAATATCAGGCATTGTTCCTGGCAGAGAGTTTACAGTGATGAACTCAGTAACAGTACAGATGGCATTAGAAGAGATAAAAATTAATAATTTTAATAACTATGCTAGCAGTGACTAGCTGATTAAACTATAGTATGTGTATACACTCACATGCGCATGTGTGTATGATAGAGAATGAATCAGATTCATAGATATTCCAGGAATGTTTAATTCTATCTCCTTTTATCTTCACAATGCATACATGCATATATACATACATACATATAGACATACATATATGACAAACCTAAGACATATCTAACATCTGATATCAGATTATGTCTTACAAAAATCTCTTATATTCAATGAAATATGAAAAATATTTGAACAAAAATTAAATAAAGGGTAGTGAGTAAGATGTTGTAGTGTTATTTTAAACAGGGAATTCAGGGAAGGTCTCACTAATGTGATAAGAATTAGAAGAATGTAAGAACACATAACACATGTAAATGCTTTGAAAAATTGAATAAAAATAAAACCATTACAACTCACCTATTTGATACATGAATTCAATGATTTTCAGTCTATTTAGAGCTGTGCAAACATCACCACGCTCAATTTTAAAACATTATAAGCCTGAAAAAAAAAAAAAAGACTCCATACATACAAGCAGTTAATGTCTATTTTCTCCTAGTCCACTCAGCCCTAGACAGCCACTAATCTACATTCTGTCTCGTTACAGATTTCCCTATTTTTTGATTTCATAAAATTAGGATTATACAATATATAGTCTTCAGTTTATTTCATTTGGCATAATATTTCAAGGCTTATTTATTTTGTAGTATGTATCAGTGCTTTATCCCTTTTTATTGCTGAATATTATTCCTTTATGTAGATACAGCAAATTCTATTTTTCCTTTTATCACTTGATGGATATGTGTTGTTTTTGCTTTTTGGCTTTCGTGAATTGTTCTTCAGGAACACTTATGTACATGTTTTTATAAACTCATGTTTCCAATTTTCCTGGATATATATCTAAGAGTAGAACTGTTGGTTCAGAGTAACTGTGTTCAAGCTTTTGAAGAACTGTCAGACTGTTTTATGGAGCGACCTCACCATTTTCTGTTCTGACCAGCTGTGTATGAAGATTCTGATTTTCCCAAATCTTCTCCAAAACTTGTGATGTCTTTTTTTTTGTTATAGCCATCCTAATGAGTGAGAAGTGCTATCTCATTTGGGTTTTTATTTGAATTTTGCTCATGACTAATGTAATTGAGTATCTTTTCATGTGCTGAATGGCCATTTGTCTATCTTCTTTGCAGAAATGTGTATTCAGATACTGTTCCCATTTCTAATTATGTTATTTGACTTTTATTATTAAATAGTAAGAGTTATATATTCCAGGTATAAGTACACACACACATATATATGGATTTGGATAAGATAATATCTCCTGTGGCAGGAAAATCAGAGTCATCACCACATATGTGGAACTAAATGCCATGGATAAGCCCACCTAGGGTAGACCAGCCTTCCTGATGTAATACATGAGATCCCTGAAATCACATAATATGTGGGTTTTGTCTGATTTCTTTCACTGAGTATAATGCTCTCAAGTTCATTCATACTGTACCATGGCTCAAGTCTTCATTTGTTTATATTGCTAAATAATATTCCACCATGTGAATGGGATGTAATTTGTATATTCATTCACCAGTTGATATATATGTGGATTGCTTCCACTTTTTGGCTGCTTTGAAAATGAGTGCTATAAACACTTATGTACACATTTTGTGTGAAGAAAATATTGTTAGTATCCTACTTGACTATCAGCAAATAGAGATGAGTTACTCAGACAAAATGTGCTAATTAAACCAGATTGCACTACCAAAAATATTTGTTTTGAAAATATTTTTCTAAGCATTAGTTTGTGATGTGACCCATGAAATGAAATGTAGAAACTAAAAGATCTTTCCCCATGCTCCAAATTCGAGGGTAATGTGTCTGTGATTTTTTTCACTAAATGTATCATTTAGGGTTGGACAGAATTTAATATCCTGTTTCAAGCAAGGTAAAAGTATTACATAAGCTAACATTTTGCAGTAAAACTTTCCTCTGGTTTATATTTTCTTTTTTGAAAAAATTATTGAGTCTTTTTCTACACTACAGGAAGTGTCTGGATATTTTGAAAAGCAGGGCAATAAGGTCAGAGTTCAAGATCAGCTCAACTCACCTCAGTTCAGAATCGATCCTATGAATCTTGGCTTATCCTTGAAATAAACCCAAACCTTGAGGGTAGTTATTTGGTGGTGTCAGCAGCAGAGGCTTTCTTAAAGATGATCTGACTGTTAGTGATGGGGTCAGCATGTTTGCCTTGGTGAAAACATAAATCCAGTCTTGAATAATTAATTTAAGTATTCATAATGCATGGTAAAAGGGTGAAACTCCAGGAAGATATGGGGTTTCCCAGCAGCTCTCCCCAGGCAACGCTCATGTCAGTAAAGAGGGAAAGCAGTGCCTGAGCTCATGCAAATAACAACAAAATCCTTCAGGGATTGCACTATTTAGCATCGACGTGCTTGAAATCCTCTCTATTTAGAAACTCACAGTTCTAAAGCAAAAAATCAGTAGTAAGAAATAAATACCCTGTTGAAAATAGTGCCTTATGAAAAGTACTGTAATTTCAGTGAAAAACTAAAATATGATTGAAAGAATTGCTCACAATTATGAAAGAACGGATGCCTCTCTATGCCTCCTTTCTCCTTTTAAGAGGAAAAAAGGAACAAGTGTTGTATGTCTCTCAGTCTGTCTATAGGACCTTATAATTGAGTTTAAGTAAATTAATTTTGATTAAAGAACCAAAATGAGAACTTACATATTGTATTTATCTTCAGTAGATAGATGACTGTTGATAGATAGGTAGAGATATAACATTAGATAAAGACAATAACAAAACCCTATGGAAATTCATGTCTGTTTTCTCTTTATAAGTTGATGTGAAATTCTGAGAAAAAGTCAAGAGAGGGAATGAACAAAAAATAGAAGGAAGAGAAGGAGACAAGAGAATGAAAAGGAGGGAAATCAGTGAGATAATCCCAGACAGGCAATGAGGGAGAAACTAAGATATTTTAGATTTGCCATGGTTCACAATAGTTTTTTTTTTGTGTGTGTGGTGGATTTTATTAACACACTTTAGAGATGAGAATAAGTTCAAATTCATAAAGGTAAAGCAATGTAATTAAGTTCATAACTAATAAGTACCTGGGTCTCATTGTCCCATAAGGGAGACTAAGGGTAAATTAACTATAAAACTCATCCAGGTGGAAGCCAACAAGCATTGATTTTCCTAAGTGCTACATACCAATGGCCTTTAGTGCTTGCTGAGATTTCACATTTGAGGCAATCAGAAATAAAAACCAAAGGACCTTTTCTCTACAGTAAACATGTGTTGTTGTTTTTTTATTCATCTGCTCTCTTCAACATATATTTTTAAACCATACTCTGATTTCCATATTTGTCTCCCCCATAAGATTTTAGCTGTAATTTCAAACTGATGGAACATTTGAGTGTGCATGAATGTGTGAATTAGTGTATATGAATGTGTGCATGCATGTATGCATATGTTGCTTAAATGGGGACATTATTCCAATATCAACTTTCATAATTCGTCTGTCACATTCTCCAGAGGAGACAAAGCATGGCTGGTAAGCGCGTTCACGTTGGAGCGTGACTGTCTGTGTGTGACTCTCTCCTCCACTGCTTAGTCACAATGTAAGCTGAAAAAGGATTTAACCTCTCTCAACATGTAGTCTGCTCATCTGTAAAATGGTAGACTGAATAAAAAACTTCAGGAGAGGCCAGATATGTTTGCATCTCATAATATAGCATGAGAATCATGCCCTGGTGACCTAGCAGATAAGGTCACTGGGTATAGTCCATATGCATCCCAAGGCCCAGGCTTGAGTCCCAGAGCTGAGAGAACAAGCAAGAGGAACAACTAAATAAAACAAAATATTCTTCCATTTTGCTTTTAAAAATAAAAAAGAAAGAATATACTATGAGAGTATTGGCCTTGGGAGTTGGGAAGGAAAGGTCAGCTGAGGCGAGATGATTCAGGTGAAAGGAGATAGATCCCAGAATAAATTTCTCTTACCTAAGAGTTTGACCTGATAGGTAACAATATACACTGCTTATCATACAAGGATAAACTGAAATGATGGACTGTGACATTTTCTTAGCCATGTTCTGCATAGAAAAGTCAGTTTTCAATTTTCTTGCCAGCATCTAAGTCCAGTCCAGGTCCCTTTGCTAGTCTTGTTTTCATCAAAACCTTCAACTTGGCATCTATCAACTTAATCATTTTAAGGAGGGAGTTAAGTTGGAAGTAGATCCTTTCTAATCCAAAGTGATCATTTTATAATAAGTTCTAAAATTGGGATCCTTCAGCAAGAGGATGATGTGATTTGATCTGATTTATTCTGATTTGCCTCCAAAAGGATCTTCAATCATGATGTCTACATTTTAGATGAGGGTCACATAATAAATGTATTTTTTTTTGCTGGTTCATATGATCTTTAACAACTACTCAACTTTGCTGTTGTAGTGTGGAAAAGATCATAAGAATATGTTTACCAACACAACTTTATTTCTTATTAAAATATAGTTTTTGAGAGGGTAACATAATGATCCTCCTACAAATATACAATAATCATGGGTTAAAGTCTTGTTAAACTCATATTAGGGAGACAGACAGATACTACAATCAAGTCAGAGTACGAGTCAAACAACAGAAACATTTGTAGATCAAGAATACTGTAGGAAATCAATTGTATGATGAAGAACTGAAATGGGTGATGAAAATAATATATTATATACAGATATTAACTTACAGTGAATCACACTTTAAATCTGTATAATATTATGATGGTTTCTTCAGCATAATTAATTTTAAAAAGAATACTGAAATAACTAGAGCAAGAAAAACAATTAAAGCCAAAAATTAGCTGAAGAAAAGAAATAATCAAAATTCCAGCAGAAATAAATGAAACAGAAAACAAAAAGACATTCCAGAAGACGAATGAAACCAGAAGTTGGTTCTTTGAAAAATAAACAAAATTGAAAAGCTATTAGCTAGACTAACAAAGAAAAAAAGGGTGAAAACTCTCATAACTAGAATCATAAATGAAAGGGGAGAGATACAACACACCACAGAAATTCACATCATCATAAGGGACTACTATGAACAACTCCACACCACAAAAATGGACTACCTTGAGAATTTGGACAGATTTCTGGAAAAGTATAGTCTACAAAGCCTGAACCCAGAAGAATTGGAGAACTTTAACAGAAAAATCACAAGCAAAGAAATTGAAGAAGTAATCAAGGGTCTCCCAAAAATAAAAGCCCAGGATCAGATAGCTTCTCCAACGAGTTCTACCAAACCTTCAGAGAAGAATTAACAATAGTTCTTCTCAAGCTCTTAAAAAAAATTGAAGAACAGGGAACTCTCCAAAATACTTTTCATGAGGCTAATATTGCAGATACCAAAAGCTGATAGAGATGTCACCAAGAAAGAAAATTACAGACTAGTATCTCTAATGAACATAGATATAAAAATTCTCAACAAAATATTAGCAAACTGAATTCAATAACGCATCAAAAAGATCATTTATTATGACTAAGTAGAATTCATCCCATGGATGCAAGGATGGTTCAACAAATGTAAATCTATTAATGCCATATACCACATTAAAAGAGCAAAGAGAGAAACCACATGATCATAACAATAGATGCAGAGAAAGCTTTTGACAAGATCCAATACCCATTTATGATAAAAACCCGCCACAAAATGGGAACAGAAGGTACAAACCTCAACATAATAAAGGCCGTATTTGAAAAACTCACAGCCAATGTCATAGTCAATGGCAAAAAAAAAAGAAAGCATTTCCTCTTAGATAAAGAACAAGGCAAGGTTGTCCACTCGCACCACTGCTATTTAACATTGAAATGGAGGTCTTAGCCACAGCAATTAGGCCAGAAAAGTAAATAAAATGAATCCAAATTGGAAAGGAGGAATTAAAATTCTCATTATTTTCAGGTGACATGATTATACATATTGAAAAACCAAAAAATTCTATCAAAAAACTTCTAGAACTCATCAATGAATACAGTAAAGTGGCAGGCTACAAAATCTATGCACAAAAATCTGTTTACACAAGCAACAGGCTAGAAGAAAATGAAATCATGAAAATCACACCATTTAAAATAGAAGTTAAACATATTAAATACCTGGGCATATATCTAACAAAGGCAGTAAAAAATCTATACAATGGAAATTCCAAGTCCTTCTTAAAGAAATAGAGGAGGACACAAAGAAATGGAAAGACATCCCCTGCTCATGGTGGGAAAAATCAGTATCATTAAAATGGCCATATTACCCCAAGCAACATATAGGTTTAATACGATCCCCATGAAAATTCAATGGACTTATTTCCAGGAAATAGAACAAAAAATATTAAAATGTGTATGGAGTAACAAAAGACCCCGAATAGCCAAAGCAATCATTAGAATAAAGAACAAATCTGGAGGGATTACACTTCCAGACTTTGAATTATATTACAAAGCAATAGTGATCAAAACGGTATGGTACTGGAAAAATAACAGAGGCACAGATAAGTGGAATAGAATTGAATCACCAGAAGCTGACCCACTCACATACAGTCAGTTAATCTATGACAAAGGAGCCAAAAGCATTCAATGGAAAAGGAAAGTCTCTTCAACAAATGGTGTTGGGAAAACTGGACCACCACATGCAAAAGAATGAAGGTAGACCACTCTGTAACATTCACAAAAATAAGCTCAAAATGGATTAGAGACTTGGACATAAGACCAGAAACCATAACGCTTAGAAGACAGCATCAGTTGCAGAGAAGTCTTTGGGGACTCAATTCCACCATCAAGGGAAACAAAAAGAAAAATAAGCAACTGGGACTACATCAAACTAAGTAGCTTCTTTGCAACAAAAGAAAACATCACCAAATTCAAAAGGAAACCTACTAACTGAAAGAAGATATTTGCATTCGATATTTCCGACAAAAGCTTAATATCTAAAATATTCAACAAACTCATAAAACTCAACAACAGAAGAATAGTCAAGCTAATGAAAAAATGGGAGGAAGAATTTGAGAGACACTTTACTGAAGAGGATTTACAGATGGCTAACAGGCACATGAAATTATGTTCCTACTCACTGGCTATCAGGGAAATGAAAATTAAAACAATAATGAGATAACACCTTAGACCTGAAAGATGGGCTATTATCCAAAAGTCTGGAAACAACAAATGCTGCCGAGGATATGAAGAAAAGGAAACACTTTTGCACTGTTGGTGGGAGTGTAAATTGTTACAACCCCTACCAAGAACAGTTTGGAGATTCCTCAAAAAACCGAAGATGGAAATCCCACATGATCCAGTCATTCCCTACTGGGCATCTACCCAAAAGGTACAAAAGCTCCCATGCGCAGAGATGCATGTATCCCCATGTTTATTGAGGCCCTATTTACAATAACTAAGAACTGAAAATTACCTAAATGCCCGACATCAGATGAATGGATAAAGATGTGGTATATATATATATATACGATGGAATACTGCACAGCCCTTAGAAGAGAGGAAACCCTGTCATTTAAATCAACATGGATGGAACTAGAGGGGATTATGCTAGCTGAAACAAGTCAAAAGAAGAAAGGTAGATACCAGATGACCTCACTCATAGGTGGAATGTGACTAGACAAAACAAAGGAAAAGAAGAAACATAACCAATCCCAAAACACTGGCAATAGAACTGAAGTTATCAAAAAGGAATGGGGTTGGGGGTGTGCAAATGGTGGTGTAGCCCACTGGTCAATGGGGAAGAACACTTTGTGATTTGGTGGAAGGCATGGTGTGTTGAAATATATCTGAGAAATGGAGACCCTATACATAAGAAATTATTTTAATGTGTAGAATACTAACTACAGTAAAAAATAAACTGAAAAATAAAATTGTAGAAAAAAGAATATTGAAATGAATGTACAAATAGAGGGAAACTGGCTTTTCTATAGGTGAGGAAGGAGTGTTGTCTCTTCATTGGATATAATTTATTTTCATGTCTGAAGGCACAAATTTCCTTGACATTGCTTGTTATTGAATATAAATATAGAATAACTATTGCAGAATTCAGAATCAGAAGTGCCTAGTTTTTCACAATACAATATACAGACACATGGAGGATTTCTGACTTCTTTGTATACACCTGCCTTAGATGAGCCAAAGGGAGGCAAGGAAAGACAACAGCTTTTTTCTCACCTAAGATCCTACAAAGGAAGCAGGGAGAATATTTCTACCTGTGATATGGTAGGAAATCAAATATGATCAAAATGTCTTTGGTGTGGACCTGGATGATTCAGCTGTGGACAGCTGTGAATACTGTAACTTTTCCTAAATGCCACTTCAAGTGTTGGAATTCCCAATCTCTTCATGTATGAGACAGGAAAATAAAAACAGCCTCACTAATCTGCTTCACTTTTCTGAAGTCTCCACAAGAGAATGGATATAAAAATATGGGAAATAAAGCACCAGAACAATTATACGAAGAAATCACACTCAAAAAGCTCTGATTTAAATGCTGGGATGGTGACTGATGGCTTTAAGCTTCCTGTTGTAGTTTCAATTCAATTCGTTCCTCGCCAGTGCTTGCCACCTAGGTAATTTGGGAGCAGATGGCAAGAGGACTAGAGAATGCTCCATTCAAAATTGCCACCTACCTGTCTCTCACTCTGGGCCATTGAGCCTCCCTGTGTGCTCTCTAATCCTTCATCATGTGCCCAGCAAAGTGATCTTTATGACTCATGATATAGTGTTGATTGCCTAATTAGAGACACTGGGAAGACGTGGGAGATGACTTCACTTGAATTCATTAGGCAATAATATATCAGGTCTTGTTTAATTACAATGGAATTGCTACCTATTATAGAACAGAACCTTGGTAGAATGGATGAGGGGGTGCAGAAGTCTCTGTCTTCCATTATTGCAAGATCTGGATTAGCTCAGTGGTAAAGGGCAGGCTTGCTCATCTGGGTTGACATTTCAACACATACACTAGCAAATGGTTTTATTTAATGGTGATTCCACCCATCACCAGATAATGTAATAAGAATCACATGTCATCCATTGAGTCACTTTCTGCAGCTGTGGAGAGCTCCAGTGGCAGGAAAATGCTATGTTGGCAATTGCTTATGAGCAGCACATGAAAACATCTCACTCATTGTCCCTAACTGCTTAATTACTGGACATAATGTCTCACACTAAAAGGGAGGACAAGGGATTAAAAGGTATTAAACAAGAACATAACATCCTATTAAATACAAGGTAGAAAGAAGAGACTCCCTTCTTTAATTCTGTTCCTACTAAGTAGAACATGTATTTGTTGCTATATTCATATATTTGACAATTATTTGTTGCACATAAGCTTTGTAGAACAGTAAGACTCAATCCTTACATATGAGACTACACTAAAAAGAAAACAAAAAAAGAAAAAGGAAAAAAGAGAAAAAAGAAGTAAATATTTACAATATGATTTTTAGATAAACATTTCAAATAAAGGAAATTCTCATTGAAGAGATGGTACTCAGGGTAAATGCTAAAAACCTAATAGATACAAAAATCACTGGGGGGAAATGCAGTACAAAGTAAAATGGATATTGTGGGCAAAAACACATAGATAATAGATCATGTATCAGAAACAATTTGAATGCAGTTTAGAATTACTGAAAATGCAATGAGGAGTAAGATTGAAGGCTAGATAGGGTAAGACAATTCCAATGAATTGGTTTTTCTTTTTGATAGCTTGGTATCTTTTAACTTGTCTCAATCATATACATTTTTACTTCAGTAAAAGACTCATTATACATAAATTAATGGGACTATGCAGATCGAAGGGCATTATCTCCTTACGGCTACTTAATCCAAGTTGGTTATGTGCATTGTTTATAAGGGCTTTAATTTTCTTAAAATTGAAGTATATTGAACATACAATATTATAACATCTCAGATATACAACTCAATAGTTTGATAGCTGAATACATTGTGGCATAACCACTACCACAATAAGGCCAGTCAATATCCAACCTCAGACAGAATTACTTTTTGTTTGTGACATATTTTTAAGAGCAATTCTCTTGGGGACTTGAGAATATGCAGTTCGGTAGTAGTAACTATAGTCACCAAGTTAACATTATATTCCCATGACTTATTAATTTTATAACTGGAAGTTTTTACTTTTGAACTTCCTTAACACATTTCACATCACCCTCTTCCTATACCCCCACCTCTGGAAGCTACCCATTTATTTTCTGTGTCTCTGAGTTAGTTGTTTGGGGTTTCAGTTTTTGTTTTTTATTACAGAGTATATATATAAGTGAGATCATATGGTATTTGTCTTTTGCTCTTTGGCTTATTTCACTTGGCATAGTGTTCTCAAGGTCTATCCTTGCTATCACTAAGAAGTGTTAGGATTACATTTATTTTTAAGACTGAATAATCTATTTGTGCATATATATATGCATATATAATGCAAGTGTAGCATATATGATATGCACCACAAACACAATTTTATATGTATGTATATATACATATATATGTGTGTGTATATATATACATATATATATATATATAAAACATCTTTATCCATCTATCAATAGGCACTTAAGCTGTTTCAATATTTGGCTTTTGTAAATAATGCTGAAATGAATAGAGGGATG
This sequence comes from Solenodon paradoxus, assembly GCA_004363575.1. Taxonomy (NCBI): domain Eukaryota; kingdom Metazoa; phylum Chordata; class Mammalia; order Eulipotyphla; family Solenodontidae; genus Solenodon; species Solenodon paradoxus. The sequence goes on from RJWH01001064.1 coordinate 205,216, forward strand.
CATGTATTTTTTCCAAATTAATGTTTTTGTTTTCTTTGGATAAATGCCCAGATTTGGAATCGCTGGATCATATGATAGTTACTCATTTTTTTCTTTTTTTTGAGGAAACTCCATCATAGTGACTGTAACAATCTGCATTTACATCAGCAGTCTCCACTGTTTCCTTTTCTCCATATCCTTGCCAATACTTCCTATTTCTTGTCTTTTTGATAATAGCCATTCTAACAGATGTGAGGTGATAGCTAGTAGTGGTTTTGAGTTGCATTTCCAAGATGTTTAGTAATGTTTAGTATAAGATTTTGAAATTTTGAATGTAGCAACAAAAGACTCATATGGTGCCCAAACATAATGGTTGGGATCCTGGTTTCTATTTAGCTTGATTTTATTTCCAGAGTTGGGCCTTCTAGAGACTGATCATTTTGTAACTAGACTTCATCTCTATTAAACTCTTTCAACTTAAATTATCCATAGATTGCTCATAATCAACCCATGGACTCATTCCATAGATCTCTGAAAGCTACTCAATGGAAGATGAGTGTAATTTTACTTTCACACTGTAAGAATTTTTGAGAACGGAAGCAACAATTTATGGAGAGAATTCTTTAAACATGGGGAAATGTATCATGTTGGAAGCATTAAGGAAAATAGTAAGTGTAGGGGGCAGACTGAATTACTAAAGCAAGATATCAGAGAAAGACTGACAATCAAATTTAATATCTATCTCATTAAAAAAAAATGAGGAGGTGAACTGTGTAGATGGGCAGGATAATTCTGCTCTAAAATTTTTTAGGTACCCAAGTTCCATTTATATTTTTAGCTCTCTCTTCTTCTAAACCTTTGTCTTGATCTGAAACTTAGAATCTGAGTAATATTCACACTCCAATCTAGGGAGTAAGTCAAAGGCAAGTGAGCAATTCCTTAAGCAGGTGACCCAGATGTTATGAATTTTACTTCTGTACAAATACCTTTGAAAAGAACACAGTTACAAGAACATAGTTACCTACCACTATATAGCAGAGCTAAGAAAGAGAGTCTTTAGATGGACAGCCTTTGGTCTAAGTAAAACTCTGTTTCTTCCTTGTAAAAGTAATGAAGTCCTAAATTAGGGTACTTGCCAGAGAAATTTACAACATGCTTATAACAAAACTATAGACTATGTAATTCATGGAGATACTAAAAGCTGCACTATGACTGATGGATATTATTTTACCCTCATACTATCAGATCTTTCGATGCCACTGCTCTGCTGAGTTTGAAGGGATCACAATAACCTGAGGGACACAGTCACTTGAATTTTTTAGAATTGGATATAAAAGTAAGGAAGGCATAATTAAAAAAATAAAGTCTAAAGTCTGGGTGATTAGAAATTTGAAGTGTTGTAGAGATTAATAATATATATTTCAAAAGCAGCCAACCAAGAATTCTGAAGGAATTTTTTCCATATCCTTTTATTTTTAGGTAACTATTTAGATGCTCCAAAATGCAATGCTCTGATTTCTATTAAGGGATAATTTTCCAAAAAAGCAAAGTTATGTTATATGTATATAAAAGACATCTGTCAATGTTTTATTTAATTTATTAAATGATACAACCTGAAAAAAAGTTACTTCTTGGTAAAAGAGAATGCAAGTAGCAGACACATTTATAGATCAGGATAACCGAAGCCCAGCTGGCGTCTTTCAAGTTGGTAGGAAAGTCAATTGAACTGTCATTGACCAAAAATGTATTTATTTGTTTCCCTGTTTTTTAAACATTACCTTTTATTTCTTCATGGCTATAAAATATAGCTTTGTCAAAGACACAGACCCTCTTCTCTATAACATCAGTAAATCTAGAAGGGTGTCTATCATTCTATTAAAAGGATGTTTAGTAATCTATTTTGCTTATTTAAAGCTCCTAAATTTCTCCCTAAAGTCTTAAAAAATAAGAGAAATATAACAGAAATCTATCTGTTGAAGTTACTTGATACCTGAATTAGGACAAAAATCAAGTACGGTGACATCTTATATCTACTACCACATGAAGATACATTGTTTTGCTGCATTATTTTCTGTTCTCTGATGTATGCGAACGATCAGTTTGAAATGATTTCAGGGCTAGTAGTGGAGAAAAAAGCATGCTACATTTGGTTATTATAGAATCACTGCTTCTTCTCATATAGTGAGTCTGCAATTTTGCAGCAAAAGTTACTTTTGCCGTAGTATGAGGGAACACTAGAAAGACTCATGGGGCAGCCTGATAGGTGGGTGCCATGTGCAGTGTTACAGTGGTGCTCTCAGTGTCCCTAAGTTGGTTTATGTGGTATCGCCATCACGAAGAAAAGTTTCCACTCTGACCTCTGATTTTCCCATCTGAACTTTTTCTATACTGACTTTGAGGAGTCCTGTTCAAACACAACTTACACATAAAATCATTCTTAGGCTTTGCAGTCTCAGTTTGGATTAATATATCTAAACTATCTTTTGCAGAAAGCAAGACCACAGAAGATGTCCATATGGATAGAACATCTGGATTAGGAAAGACTGCCTGGAGGCATGTGGGTGGTACATAGCAGTAGAAGACCAGTAAGTGTGTCTTCGAAGTGCTGCTGTCCATATTAAACAACACAGAGAAGTACATCAGAGGCAGGTTCTGGAATAATAATCATGGTTTCAAAGAACTTTACAAAGTTTTGGACCCACGTGTTTTATCAGAATCAAATGACAAAATTATAATTCTGAAAGCATTTAGCTCTTCACTTTTTCTCCTTCTCCCCTAAATCTGCTCACTAGATTCAGAATAGTAGAATAAATTTCTGCAAGGAAATATCATGAGATATTGTGAAGAATGTGAATATATGTGAATATATGTGAAGAATGGGTTGGAGAGAAAAGGTAAATTTGATGAGTTGGATAACAAATTCTGGCTGTTTGTTTTATTGCAGTGGAACAGAGAAAAGTACAGACACTGAAGTTGTATTGGGATTTTTAAATAAATATGGTGAAATCCACTGGATATGAGGAAAACATGAAATTGATTAGTATGGTGGCACAATTAATTTCACTTCTATATAGAAAAAGACGTAACTGATACCATTTTTTTCTTCCATTTGTGTCATTATTTCTGAATTTTCCTTCATAGTCCATCTTCTCCAGAGTTGTTTACTCATGTTTCCAATTTGCATACATATCATGTAGTCTTTTGACCTCTCCAGTCTGCATCCTACCAATATCCTGATTTTTAAAAGGCTATAATACCTCTAATCATCTTCTTGGTATTAAATGTATTGCCCCCTTTTTTAACCCTTCTCTTAAATTTTCTATCAATCATATTCAACAATTTAACAATGTATGCCACTACTCTTTGACATACTCTTATCCTCTGGTCTCTACATCAACACAGCATACTATATTTGTCCTTTGTCTTTGGCAACAATTTTTGAATTGTTTTCCTTAGACTGACACCACCTTTACTAATAACATCTCTTCTCACAGTATTGTCTATTCTGATTCACCCAAGTGTTCTGTGATATCACATGTCTTCAATTATCTTTTTGCATACTGTCAACACTCAAATTTATATTTCCAGATTAGTAATTCTCCTTGGATTTCTAAACCTTTTTAAAAACTGCCTTCCATGAAGTTCTACTTGGAACCTCAGCCTGTGAAAATTTAACTCATAGTCTTCTTCCCAGGCATGTTTTTCTGTTTCAGTTCATAGTGCCACCACTCTAATCAACTGTATAAGTATCTGTCATATCCACTGGATTTAACCATATTTAGTTTAAAATCCCAGTACAACTTCAATGTCTATACTTTTCTCTATTCTACCACAATAAAACAAGTGACTAGAATTCATCATCCAACTCATCAAATTGATATCTTTTCTCTCCAATCCATTCTTCACATAGCTACAATGTCTTATGGTATTTTCTGAGGATATCAACATTCATTGCATGTGTATGAACACCTTGAATCCTGAATATGAATTTGAAGTTAGTGAGGAAATACATATCAGTACTTAGTAGGGTGAGATTTGAACTTCGTGCCTGAGTTTAGATTCTGAGTAAGGTCCGCCCAGTGAATGCCCCTGTTTTGGATGTTGGGTTTTTTCTAAGAAAAAAAATTCCTTTGAGTTAATAAGAAGTTCATGGTCTTGAAATTAAATATTCATAGAAAAGGCCATTGCAGAAAAAAGAATTTTTGAGAAATTGGATTCCATGTTTTAGAATCAATGCATAAAATTAACTTGATATGAGACTACTGGAAGTGCCTGATTTAAAAACAAAAAAGTAGAAGTTGCATGGTTGGTAACTGAGAGAGGGACAGAGCACATTCTTCCTTATATATGACTTTCCTACCTTAGTGTTGCTTAGTACTGTCACAGGTGCACGTCTCCTTCTAAAATAAGGTTAGTACTATTTTCTTAATTTTTCCACTCTTTTATTTCTCCCTTTTCAGTTAATTCTTTGTTATTTCCTTATCCTTATCTCTTGAAATGTTCTAAACAGTATTATTGAAGTATAGCTTGCATATCTTAAAGTTATCCCATTAAATTTTATAGGTAAGTGTAATCATCCCCATATCAATTTTAGAATATTTGGTAAAATTCTCTATGCTTATTTATACTTAATTCCCATTCCCATCTCAAGTCCCAGGAAACCATCAGTCTACTGTCTATAGATTTGCCTTTTCTGTACATTTCAGATAAATAAATATGTATAGCATGTGTTTTTTGTTCCTGGCTTCTTTTACTTAACAATGTTGTTGAGGTTTAGCCTGGTGGGAATACATACCAATGGTTCATTCCTTTTTATTGTGGAAAAGCATCCTGTCATGTGGAGGATGTATCACACTTTTTCTAATCATTCACTCATTGATGGATTTGGGGATTGTTTTCATTTCTGGCTATTATAAAAAGTTATGAACATTAGCATGAAAGCTTTTGTTTGAAGTACTTTTTCATTTGGGTAGATATTTAGGAGTGGAATTGCTAGGTCATATAGTCAATTTATATTTAAATTTTAAACTGCCAAACTCTTTCCTGGAGTGACTGAATCATTTTATATTAGTTGAATTCTGTAATAAGAATTTAAAAAGGTGTGCCCTGGTGGTTCATCCATTAAGTCTGTAGCTAAAACATACATCATGTAAAAACCCAAGGACTAGGGGTTGTACTATGGGTGTGGGAGGGGACAGTAAAAATGAACAAGTAAATATGTCAGTTAAAAAATAAAATAAATAATGCTTTTTCCTCCTCTCTCTGCTTGTCTGTCTGCCTGCTTGCCTTTATGTCTGCTTCTTTCCTTTTTAACAAAAAAGAAAAGAAAAGAAAAGATAAAAAAAAAACTCATTCCTCCTAGGTATTAATGTTCTGACAAAGACTATCCATATTTCTTTTATTTTTACAATGTTAATTGTAAAAGAAGCCATTGAGTTAATAAAGGTTTGGAGGAGTATAAATGAGGCGATGTCATGGAGAAAGTGAGGGGAGAATGCAGAAATGTTATATAAATCAATTTAATGTCATTAGCCATTTTTAGAAACTTTAACTTTTCAAAAAGTAATGTGTTTAGAATGAGAAATGAGTTGTTAGTCTTATCACACAGCATCCAGTCTGCTCATGGCTCTTGCTGCCTGCTTTCCTGCACTGAGGAATACTCAGTTTCTTGATCTCTATACAGGCTCAATTTGGAAGGACACTGATTAATGAAGGTTTTTCTGGTCCAGTAGGGAAGGGAATATCTTATCTTTCGGGCCATTTATTTGCTTTCAATAATGCACATTTCTTAGAAGAAAAAAAATGCATGAAATAAACACAAATTTTATTTAAAAAATTAGATAACGATTCTTTAATTTGCAGGAATGTGTGGATTATGTTATAATTTCAGTTAATCATGGTATATTGGGGGCAAAAGCTCTTTAAAATATTCTTCACATCTAATCATATAAAGGAACATTTTTCTAATTTTAGGTTTTAGTCTTGACCAATGTCTGTTTTTTTAATCCAGAAACAAATGGTTTTCTGTTAGCCTTCCACTTGGATGGGAAGCATCTCCTGCCTCTTTGTTTCTGCTTAACCTTTTTATGAAAACATTAGTCAAAAAAGGTATGATAGAGGCACAACATGCATGTGAAATCTTTCTTTGCCATGGGGAGTCAGCCAAAATCACAGATTTCCAGTCCTACACAACAGTGGAGCTGTTTTGCCCAGCCCTTTCCACCCACTGTGATGAGTGTTCTCTTTTACAATCATCAGCATTCTCGAGGCAGCTAAATATGAGTCTGTAATTACAATAGCAACAATGGTTACTGTGCAGGAATTGTGCATGAAACATAATAGAGATGAGAGCAGCATTATGCCCAAAGTGCTCTAATGGTCTCAGGACCTCACCAGGTGGTAAGTCATCTCCTGTTCATTTCAACCCTCCATTTTCCATGCAACCTTTGCTCAGTCACTTAGTCACTTACCTTCCCAGGGTGCTTTCCCAGAAACTATGAAGTGGTTGGTTCTTTGCAATTCTAGCAGGAGGATTTCCCAGCTGACTGAGGTCATGTAAATGTTACAGAAAGTGGTACTTCATTATATGGGTAGAAACAGAACTAGAGTAGGAGAAGAGTCTACTTCAAAGTCATGACTGCTTGAAGGGATAGATGGTGATTAGATGGCAGGATTTGAAGGGCTCTGAAAAAAACTTCTCTGTCTCTATGTATCATTACAAGTGTGTCTTTTCTCACTGGCAAAAACTGATGTGGTAGGATCATGTCTCTACTAAAAAGCATAATTATAACTAACAGGAGGAAAAATGTGTTTTAAAATACCCTCAGTACTTCTCAAACTTTAATGTATATGCAAATTACTTGAACATCTACTTAGAGTGTAAATCTCAATTCAGTCCTCTGGGGTATGGTCTGAGAGATTCTACATCTCAAATTAAGTTCCAAGGTATTGTAAATGTTGCTGGTCCAAGGATCACATTATGAATATTGAATCTCTAACCTGTGACCCCTGACCTCAGTATATATGTATGTATGTATTTGCTTGTTTATTTATCATTGTAGTGAAGAGATGAGACCTAATGAGTTTTCTTGATTTGATCAAGATCTCATAGTTCACCTTTGGTAGGGTTAGTCTAGGCTCTGGGTCGCCTCACATTCCTTCCTATTCCAAACTCTATTCATAGGAACACCAGAAAGTGGCAGAAGGAACACAAATAGAAGCTAACATAGAAGATGAATATATACAGATCCTACTGGAAGGTGATTTCAAAAAACATGGGGAAAAAGGTGGGCAAATTAAAGATTGGATGGAATGTTTTATTTGACATTCAATTTTCTAGGAAATTGTAGAAAGATTATTAATATGCATGTTAGGAACTGATTATTTTGCCTTCAATTAGCAGTGTATTTTAAGTAAATAATTCTATTTCTAAACTGTCATTGTTTTCAGTTATATAGTAGGTAGCTCAAAATGACCTGAAGATTGCTTCTAGTTCTGACATTTTATGATTCTCTGGTGGATTTACATATGCCAGGACCGGATGGTTTATTATAATTTGAGGGTTTTTTTTTTTTTTTGCTAATTTGACTTTTTCTTTCTGCCTCCAGAAAGCATAGTATTTGACTGAGAAAAAAGAAAAATACTTAGGGTAGGATTAATACTTTTGAAAAATCTTCCCTACTTAAATATTGGTTTTTTTGACCCTAACTTTCCAGAAAAATGTGGAAAAGGGGTGTAGAGTAGAGAATAGTCGGCACACCTGAGTTGAAATTTCTAATGAGTATAGTTGTATAAAGACTTGGATCAGTTTACATGAAGTATGGAATCAGTGGCGGGTATCTTTATGTGGTTCATATTTTTATTTTGCACTACTATTGAAAATACACATCATAAAAATGCTAACATCAATATGCCATTGTTAAGATGTAGTGCATTTTCATATTTCTGACCCTAACTCTGGCAAGAATCTGGTTGACTGAGAAAATGTTTGATTCTCTTAGAATGTATAAAGACATGTATTCCTAGTACTCTATAAAGTATGTTTCTTGTGCTTGAATTATTGTTTCCTCAGGCAGTAATTTTTTCACGCAGTAAAAAAGGAAAATTACTCATATCTAATTGTATCAACAAATTCCTTTTTCTTTCTATTATTCTTGTATTTTTAAACCTACTTTGGTTAATGAGATTTGAAAGTTTTATAATGAGTATATTTGAAACAGAATTCATTAGTAGGCAGAAATTTTTTTGCCATATTCAGAAAATTACATGCTAATAAAATAGGAACATGATTTGAAAATTTTCTGATACAATCTAATGATTTTCCTGGGAAAGGAATTCCACATGTAAGTTAGATATGAAGAGAAGTATGTATTTATTGAATCTCTGCTCTATACGTAACCACAGATTCAACATTCCAGAGTTACGATAGTGTAAGGCATGGTTCCTACCTATTCAAGATTTATTGTTTAATCAGAGACATAATAGAAATACATCAAACAACTAGCAAAATGAAACAAACCAGAATCAAATTATTGCTATATTATGTTGTTTTAGACAGCAAGTGATAGATTCATTTGGGAACCTGGGAAGATATGGGATCAAGGAACAGAACATTGCAATGAGAGCAAGACAGTAATATGGGAAGTGGAGCTAGTCCAGTTTTCTCTGGTTGAACTTACTTTTGTTTCTCTCTCTTTGGTTTGTTTTTACTTTTAAAATAGACTATCCACAATCATTACCAATGTGGAGAGAAATAAGTTAATAAACCAAACACTTGTATTCAAGTCCAGAGTTCTGCTATGCAGTAAATGTGCAATTAGCATGCATGTCAGAAAAATCATTATGAAGAAAAGGGAAGCAAATAACAGGAAATTCATCTAGCATCCACCAGTGTCATTGCCTACAGATGAAAGAGGTGCTTAAGAGGATGCCCAGCAGTGTCTCTGTTCATGGGTGGGCAATCCATCTTTCTTACTCCTCACACTGAAGTTTTTGGTTCAACACATGAAAATTCTTCAGTTTGGTCTGGGCCCACTTTACCAGTTCACCATTTTGAAACTACCCATCCCTTGGGGAAATGCTTCAAGGAATTCAAGTGGAGGCATTTGTATTAAATTTGAGAGGAGGAAAGAGATGGATGATAAGATAGTGAAAAATTGGGGTTATAATTTGAGGTCCCAGATCCATAAATGAAGCCTGAAGCAACTCAACATGTGCATGGTTTATGGAGGCTTGAGGAGAAAATCCTTCCATTGCTCTGAGACTCTTCTCAGGCTGGTTGAGCAAACAAATTAACATTAGATAGGATTTGTGGGAGAAAAGAACAAATTTAATGGTATATATAAAGAACATTTTAATGGCTGTAAATTTGAAAGCAAATGGGACAGACCAAAGACTTATATCCTGTGCTGAAAAATGGAAAAAGGTCCAGATGTCAAGGAGAGAGGAGGGAGTCTTCATATGAGGGATGATTTTGTTTGACAATATCTTGCCTCTGGATATTTGTCCCTGCCTTCCGAGAGATTACTCTGATAAAGGGTTGTTTCTGGAGATGATTTCCTATCTTAAACATCTATTCATTGTTAAGGTAAGGGTAACAGCTTCTTTTGAGACTTTCAGAGAATCTATTAACCTTCAGTTCCACATACCAAGGTGACACATTCTAGAAAAACCCTACTTCGAATATCACATAGAAGTGTATCTGAACATTTTTGGAACAATTGATCCTATAATCACATTGATATTTATCCATCTTCTTGAAATTTTTAAATTTTTTTAAAATAAATGTTTTTTTTATCTCTTCTGTTAAATGTATTCACTTCTTTTAATTATTGAATATTTTCTCACACTTTTTTTTATAACATTTACTACATAGTTATTGCAAAGGACCACTTGTTGCATTATTTATTGAACTTATATGTTACACTATATTTTAATTTACTTTCTTTTGTCTTTAGGAGAGAATTTTAGTACTTTACTTTGCCTTAATACAACATGCTTTCCTGCTCAACTGAACACTGACTTATCCTACAGAATCTTAGACTTTTTATCATGTAGTTTCATTTTGGGGGCAGTTTGTTTCATCCTTTGGCTTGTGTTTTCCAGAATTATTGACCACCATTGTACTCTTATGTGAAGGAGAGAAGATGATATTATATTTAAATAGGTAAAAGACTCAAGTAAGACTTTAAAAAAGTATTTCATGATTTTGTTCTCTTTTTTGTGACAAAAAACACGTTTCCTCTGAGGTCACAAATCTACAAATTTGACAATCTGTAGTCTTCTGTTACCATTTTGGTGCAGTCAAAGGAAGAAATGAAACCAAGAAAAAATGAGAGAGAGAGAGAGAGAGAGAGAGAGAGAGAGAGAGAGAGAGAGAGAGAGATTATACTCTCTGTCCTTGTGGTTCCTGATAGTCTCAAATCCTTTACTTCTTGCCCTATCCTTCCTCAAGATTTATTGAATAAAAAATTCTCATGTTTAATCTATTTTGAGATGAATTTTTGTCACTTTATAGCAAAGAACCTCTACTCGTATCACTCAAATGAGATTGAGATATTTATTATATCATTTTCCTTATCTTTTTTGTCATTCTCTTATCTTTTATCCAGGCATGTGATATGCAAAATGAAAGTTTCCCACATTTTATATTTTTATGATAATAATAAGAAAAAACATTTGAAGCAATAAATTTTTCTTTCAGTAAAGGTTTGGTGTATTTCCCTAAGTTTCATTTTCTCTGCCCCCAAAGCTATGATTAATCTTGTTTTATTTAAATATTAGTTTGAAGTTTCAGTGCAATTTAAACATGACAATTCGAATATTTTAAACATGCAATATTTTCTATTTTTTTAAAGAAGATATACTCCCTAGTTGTGGGATGATGATTTTATTATAAATCCATTAGAATGATTATCTTACTAATATTTCTTGTATTAATGGGGACAGTTTTTTTGAGAAACTTTGAGAAGATAGGATATTGTTTAAGTTCTCATCATTATTCTCTTTAAGACATTTTTCTTTCAAATTATAGTTTTGGTATTTAGTTGTTTGGACCATAAAAAACCCATTTGCTTTTCAGATTTCAATAATGAGCATACATTACTTTTACAACCAGAAAACAAAATAACATTATAGAAGTAAATCTTCCTTTGTTGTTTTTATATGCTATTCATATAAAAAGACTTAATAACATTTTACTCTTTTTTTATCTCACAATTTGTTTTGTCTGCCTGACATTTATTACCTGTAGATACAAGTCACTTAACCTCTCTGGATCTCAATTTCCTCAAGTGTAAAGTATGAATATTAATATGAACTTCATATGAGCTATTTAGGACTATGAAATGAGATTGTTTCAGTTTGGATATAAGGTCAATTCAAGGTATGGGAAAGCTTTAAATCCACAGAAACATTAATTCTCTTTCATTTTTATAGAGCTCTTCTAAACACAATGCTTCCTCAGCCATGAAATACCCAGACACCAAGACAGAACAGAGAAGGTTATTTTTCCTGATCGTTTGAATAGAAAAAACATATCTAAACTTAACTCTTAATAGTTTACATTCCTTCAACATTCTGTTTTCTAAAATCTGTCCCATTTTCTAGACTCTCAGAGTCTCAACCCCTTTCTCTAGGCTGTGGGTTTAACAGCTTTTGGGGTTTTGGTAAAGATTAGCGATACTTCCTGTACAATAGCCTTTGACTAACACAAAGTATGTGCTCAGTGGGTTGCGGAGGTGTGTTTGACTTTGGGTGCAAGGCTCTTCCTGGCTTTGGAGAGAAACTTGGGAATGACTCAGAAATCTTGGTTCTCTTTGTAGTCAGTCCCTAACAAGGTTGCCTGATCTTGGAGGACATCGCTTAATTCTTCTGGTAGTTTTTTTTTCTTTTTCCTCTATATTAGAATTATTTTCTAATCCCCTTACATGGTTTAATAAAGACCAAAGAATATAATGGACTGATTGAACATTCTAATCGCTTCTGTAAACACCTCACATAACTTCCTTTGTGATGCTTTCAAACTCCTAAACCCTGCATTTGAAATTTTTCATGGTTTGTTCTCCTCTTATAATTAGGCTGATTTTGTTTCCTTGAAACAAAAACGGGACCAGGCTTCTGGCCCCCTCAATAGACTGGACCTGGGGCAACTCAACTACCCCTTTTGCCCCATGTTACAGACAAACCTGGTTTATTAAAAATGGGGCAAAATTGACGGTCAGGAAATATAAAAAACAAATGGTATTATCTTGTTTAAAACAGTACCGATGGTCTGCTATTTAGCATACAGACTAAATTACTTATATATCCCATTTTAAATCTTTCCTCCAATCATAGTAAATTACCTGGGGTTCCCCAAAGTCACCATGTTATGTCTTGTCTTGGAATTTTTTGCATAATGGAGCTTCCACTGCGGGAAATACTCCTCTCTTCTTTCTCCAACTGCTTCCTTTAGCTTACTCTTTTTGGAAATTTAGGTATCATTTGTCACTGTACTTATTTCTATTCCTCAGACATATGTGAGCATTGTCTTCTCATCGTCTCAGTCTGTCCTGGGATTGTCAGAGCTATTATCAAATAGATAAAATAATGAAGCATGGACATATACCCCACATCATTATTATTTGATGCAGAGACAAAATATTAGTTCTGAGGAAGCCACTGGATAGTGTAAGTAAAATCTGCAGAAACAGGAGAACCATACATCAGTATGTATTTTTAAAGAATTCTAACACTAATTACTAAACAAATAGAGAACCACGTTAAAGAATAATATTATATGACTCTAACAATGTAATAGAAAATATGTTTTGAATCAGCAACCCTTCAAAGGAACTCTTTATATTCAAAAGTGTGCTGACAGAGGTTAAGGAGCAAAGATACTTCCTGACATTTGTTGGAGGAAAATTCTCTTTCTTTTGGATTTACTGCCATCTGCTGTTCAAAGCGGTAATCGCATCTGTATGCTCTGGGTCAATTGCTTATGGAAAGTGCTAACACCTGGGTCCCACTCCAGAAATCCAACCAATGTGGCCTTGTGCTGTCTGCTCCCCGTTTTTCAACAAGCTGACTACGAGACAAATACTTTGCATATGACTATATATACATATATAGTCTATATCTAAACTTAAATATAGACTGTACGTATATAGATTATATATACATACACATGTGTATGTGTGTGTGTATATATATATATATATATATATACACATACACATATGTATCTACACTCTTGGTGTGTACAAGGTTTTATTAAGTAGAGGCTGAGTCTCCTGTTTTTAAGTGAAAGTATTGCCATAGAATATTCTTCACTCAGCTGTGCAGAACTTTCCCAAGAGTTGTCACCACCACCAGTTCACATCTCACTCCCAAGTCCTACTTGGCTGGGAAAAAGTACTATTTATAGCTTTGTAGCATTTGTACTTACATGTTGTTTTATTCCTGTGTTCATTCAGATTTATTCTTCTGATAATTATGCTCTTGCTTTTATTTTTTCAGCTGCGTGTAAACAAAATGAACTGAGGTCACAAAATGAGCTGAGGTGTAATTTCTTCAGTGCCCATGAGTATTAACTTCAGATATTTCTTTCACTGATTCTGAAAATCTCTTTCCTATTAAGGACTCAGTCCTTTGAAATAACGTTTCTGCTTACAAGCAACTATCCCAAGAAATGTTAACATCTTACTTTAGTTACAGCCATTTACACTTCAGATGAAGCAGTCTCGAAGTGAACTTTCCTACACCGAGGAAGAGGGAAAGTTGGACCCGAGAACTGAGAGTGAGAGGGACGGTAACTCTGTGGAGGGAGGCACCAGGAAAGGACCAGAGAACACAGGTCAAGAAGGGCAGGAGACCATGGCTCTTCACTGCGTCTGGGAGGAAGGGACTAATCCCTGTCCTAAGCTAGAGTGGGACATAGCAGTGGTTAGAAAACAGGCATGCCAGCATTTTAATTTCATAACTTTGTCCAAAGTTGACTGGACATCTAATGAACACACTTAGTTGTGTACCTTTCTTGCAGGATGTTTCAAATGCTAGTTCTCACTTATCCTGATAGTAGTATTTATATTATATGTAGACCCCTCCCTTTGGACACAAAAAACAGCTTTAAATGATTCGTTATCTTATCCTTTTTCGAGTAAATTTTTATTTGCATCTAGTAGAGATTTTTATATATTGATCCATTCCTGACTGACCTCAACTTTATGACAACTCATCTGTTTATTCTCTCTGAATGAGGTTATGCTTAACTTCTTTCTTTAAGAAAAGTTTAGATATTTTCCCATGATCATGTTGGTATGCTATGGTTTCTGGTAGACACATCCTATCAAGCAAAGAGACCATTATAAAGAAATTTTACTGAATTTTATCTGTGATTTTTTTCAGCATGTACTGAAAATATGTTAATATTATCAAGTACAGCAAGACATTTTACAATACGAAACTCTTTGTATGTATCTAGAATAATATGCACTCGATTATGGTGCTATTCCTTTACTATTTGCCCGAATAGATTTACAATATTTTATTTCATTTTTGTTTCTATAGTATAAGATTGACCCAATCTTTTTCTGTCTGTATTTTTGTGTATATGACTCGAAGTCCTGTTTTATTAATGTTTTGGTTTGAAAATGTTCTAAATTTAGACTTTTAAGGAAGTTTTTCTTTTCTACATTTGTGCTGCATCACTGTCTTGCATATAAAAATTACCTATGACATTTATTTACTAATTATTGCCCTGTATATGTTAAACTTGGAATCATAGTTGACTCTAAATTATTTTTGGAGATATACTTTAGCTAAAACTAAATATCGATATGGTCAGGATACAATTTTGCGTTTTGGCAAATGTATGCATCTGTGGAACTAATAATGCATCAAAATAAATGTCATTTCTCTGACTATAGTTAAAAAGTTCTTCATTCCTTGCTTCCCTTTCAAAAAAACATAAGTTTCTTCATTTTCCTTTCCAGTCAATATTTTACAGATACTTCTTTTCAGATTTATGTCACCATTAATCTTCTTACCTAGATAGATAGATAGATAGATATACACACTCAGACACACAGAGAGACAGAGAGAAAGGCAGCATAGAATGGAAGTCAGAGAGAAATAAACATTTCATTTATTTATTTATTCATTCATTCATTCATTCATTCCTATTAATTATTCTCATGGGCCCCAGGCTGTGAACACAGGTCCTTGGGCTTCAGTGGACAACTCCCAGGTGTCTGGTGGCTCGAGACACAAGAGAATAACCTTATTCTATAGCAAAGATGTGATGATTAATTTTATTGTCTACTTGATTAAAGGGTTACCCAGATAGCCATGAACATTATTTTAAGGTATGTCTGTGAGGTTTTTTCCTGAAGAGATCAGCTGCCCTCACCAATGTGGGCTGGCACCCTCACGTTCATTCTGGGTCCAAATGGAACAAAAAGGAGCAAGAAGAGTAAATTCTATTTTTTTTTTTTTTAAATTGGAGCATTCATCTTTTTCTCTAGCCCTCAGACGTCAGATCCTTCTTCTTGGCCTTTGGACTAAGGAGTTTACAGCAGTATGACCACCAGCCAGTCTCTCAGAAATATTCTGGGACTCCTAAGCCTTCATGTTCATGGAGATAATTTCCATAATAATCTCCTTCTGTCTGTCTCTCTAAAGCCTATTGTCTCTGTTTCTCTGGAGAATCCTGATTATTACAATAGATGTGATTTGAATAAATAAAATGCCTAACTCATAAGTGTGCAGTTTGATGAAAGTTGAAAGTTTTGACAGGGCAAACACCTGGATAGCTCACACATTTATCAGAACAATTATACTATTATACAGAATTATAATTTTATTATATATTATATATTAAATTATGTATTATATTTATTTTATATTATATTATGTTATACAATTATACAGAACAATTCTACTATTAAGAAAATGTTTCTTAGAAAGTATAAAACATTGAAAAAAGATGTTTCACTTTTTCACTTATACCAGCAATGAATTTTGCTAGGTATTATATTATATTTATTATATTATGTTATTTTATATTGTTATATTATATAGATAAAGCAAAAATTGTTTATTCACAGTCCTGTTAATGATTCCCGGTTTTGCTTACCACAGATAAAGTAGCTATGGATATTCAGTCAAGTTTGGTATGAACATACGGTTTCATTTCTTATGGATAAATTCCTAGAGGGGAATGACCAGATCATATGGTAAGTTCATGTTTAATTTTTATGAAACTGCCAAGTACTTATTCTATTTTATGTTTCCCAAAACAGTGCATGAAAGTTTGGCTTCTGCACCTCATTGTAAGCACGTGTAGTGCTCAGTCTTCCTAAATTCAGATAATCTAATAGGAAGAATGTCACTGTAGGTCTAATGAGCATTTTTCTAAAATGCTGAAACATCTTTTAATGCCCTTATCCACATTTTTTATTTGGTAAATTCTATACAAACTTCTTATTACTGGGTAGTTCGTTGTCTTACTATTGAATTTTGATAGTTCTTATACTCTGGATACCAGTCCTTTATCAAATGTTTGTTTTATAATATGATCTCTCAGTTTCGGGTTACTCTTGCTGAAGTTCAGTTTATCATTATTTTTTCTTTTGTGGGTGGTTCTTGGGAGTTATATTTACCTTTACTACCTAACCCAAGGTCATGAAATATATACTACTTGGGAATAAATTGACCCAATGTTTTCTTCTAGAAGTTTTATGCTTTACTGTTTAGGCCAATGATACAGTTCAAGTTAATTTTAATATAGATTATGAGATATGGAGGAAAATTCCTTAAGTAAATATCAAATTCCAATACTGTGTGTTAGAAAGACTGTTTTCTCCACTGAATTGTGATTGTACCTAGATGTTAAAAGCAATTGTTCATTTACATATGAATCTATATTCGAGCTCTCCATTTTGTTCCTTTGACCGGTTTGCCTATGCTTATGCCAATTCCACAATGTCTTATAATTGGGCTTTTTTTTAATAACACATCAAAATTGAGTAATGTTTATCTTCTTTTTTTTTTCAAAAATGCTTTGTGTAGTCTAGGTCTTTTGCATTTAGACTTATCAATTTCTTTTACTAAATGTGTAAATTTGTACAAAAACATATACTGCGACTTTGGGATTGCATTTATCTGATAGATCACTTACACTGATATTTTTATAATCTAAAGGATAATTTACATTTAACAATTTTGAGACTTCTAACCGATGAGCATGGTATAGCTCTCCATTAATTTAGGTCCTTTTGAACTTCTCTTAGCAATGCTCTTTAGAGTGCTCAGACCATGGGTCTGACATACCTGTCAATTTACACAAAAGTATTTTATACTTTGCCATTGTAAATAGTCTGAGCATTGTAGATTTCAATTTTGGTTTCTTGCTAGATTACAGAAATGATTCTGATTTTTATATATTGCTCCTGTATTTGACAAACTTGCTAAATTCATTTATTGGGTCTAGAAGCTTTATTTGTAAATTCTACCAGATATTCAAATAAATGGTCTCCTCATCTAGAGACAGCAGTTTTACTTTGTTTTCATTTGAGTGCCTTTTTCTTTCTCCCCCAATCCCCCTTATTGTCCCAGATAGAACCTTCAGAGCAATGTTGAAAATAGATGACAGAGAATTCTTATTTGATAACCTTAGAGGGAAAGGTTCAATCTTATATTTACATATGGTGATTTTTAGGGCTTTTTCCATTTTATTCCTACTGTTGCTAAAAATTAAAATTAAGGATGAATGTTAGATTTTATTAAATATTTTGCTGTTTCAATTGAGATAAGCATATGTTTTTTATTTTCAGTTTATGAATACAGAGAATTACAATGATTTGTGAATATAATCCATCTTGCACTCCTAGAATAAACTCTATAAATAATGATGGATTATATTACATACATAGTGTTGGATTTGATTTATTACTATTTTGTTAAGATAATTTACATATGTGTATGAGTGGCAATGGTCTGTAGATTCATTTTCTTATAAGGTCTTTTTTTTTTTTTTTTTTAAGTACCAAGTTAATTAGAGTCTCAGAAATGAATTCAGAAGTGTTTGCTCCTCTTCCATTTTCTAGAAGAGTTAATGTCAAATTGGCACTATTTCTTCCTCAAGTAGTAGACAAAACTCACCAGTGAAGCCATCTGGTCCTGGAAATTTTCTTTTTATTTCTTGGTTTTCCTCTTTTTCTATTTGTTTTATTCTTTTCAATAAAAGGCTTTAAATATGAAATCAATTTCTTAAATTCATGTAGAATTATTATAATCTCTAAGATTTTTTAATGTCTCCTTAAGTAAATGTTGGTAACTTTTGTCTTTCCAGTAACTGTTCACTTTGCCTATTTGTGTATCAGCAGGACACAACTCACCAGCAATACTCCCTTATTTTCCTCTTACTGTCTGAAGAATCTGTAGAACTATCGCTTCTGTCATTCCGTGATCATTCATGTCTTCTCTCTTTTCCCTAATAAATATAATGGGAAATGTATCCTTTTGCTTGCCTTCTCAAAGAATCAGCTTTTAGCTTCACTGATTATCTCTTTTGCTTTTCTATTTTCTGTTTCACTGATTACAGTTTTATCTTTTTTCATAACTTCCTGCAAATATAAGTATTTAAAAAGGATTTAATTTCCTCTGATTTTTCTAGTTTCTTAAAGCATTATCTGAGGTCAGCAATTTGAGATATATTTTATGTTCTCTAATAGAGGCATTTTGTTTTGGTATCTGATTTAGTGATAACACACAATTATGTATATATATATATATATATTGCAATTTTGTTTTATATAGTAAAAAAACCTCAATTTTCCAGTGATTTTTGTTTTTATCCCATGTGCTATATAGAAGTGTATTTTTTAGTTTCAAAATATTTGGGAATTTAAAAAATGATTTTTACTTAATTTGATGAAGATCTGAGAACATACTTTTTATGACAAATCATTTAAATTTTACTGATACTTGTCTTATAGTTCAGAAAATGACCTAACTTGGTAAATGTGTTTTCCACTGTCTTTGGTAGATAAGTATATAAATGTTAATTAGGACAAGTTGGATGATAGTTTTGTTCATGAGTTTTATGTGAAAATGCTTCTCCTGTTTACTTGTTCCACAAATTATTGAATGATGAGCATGTAAGTCTCTAACTTGAGCATTTGATAATTTGCCTTTGTAGTTATATTAGTTTTGCTTCATATATTTTCAACTTTTAGTTTCGTAGCTAGTGTTTTGTTTTGTTTTTGATTAATTGATTTATCATTATAAAATGAATTAAGTTATTACTGGCACTGTTCTTTGCTCTGAAATCAACTTTGTGTGATATTGATGTAGCCGTCCTAGTCATTTTTGAAAGTGTCATAGTGTATTATTTTTATACTGTTATTTCTAATCTATTTTTATCTTTAAATTTAAAGTAAGTTTCTTGTGGGCAGCATACATTTGAATCATGTTCTTTTATATAATCTAATCATCTCTGCATTTCAACTGATTGCTTATACCATTTATACTTAATTTGATTATATACTTCATTAGTTTCAATATACCGTGCTTTAAATTGTTTTCTATTTTTAACTATCCTTTTATTCTGTACAGTTGGAATATTTGTGAAATGTTTATGATTCATTTTAAGCTTCTTATGAATTTATGAGACATACCTCTTCATTTTGATATTCTATTAATGTTTTAAATATATAATATGGATCTTTAACTTCTCATAGTCTACCTGAAAGTGACGGTTTTACCCCTTGGAAAAATTTGGTATATTTCCCTATAATAAAATAACTTGCGATTCCAATTTTTAATTCTCAGACTTTGTGCTATTGATGTCAGACATTGACTCTTTATATTACACATCCCAAATGCATTGCTTTTAAACATTCAAATATGTTTTAAATAAGTTTAAGTAATAATTTATAATTTTTATATTCACTATTCACAATAATTTTTATATTCACCTACATAGTTTCTATTTCTGGTATGCTTCATTCATTGCATAGATTCATATTTGTTTACAGCATCATTTTCCTTCTGCCTGAAAGGCTTATTTCAGTGCATATCTTGCAGTGTATATCCAGTGCTGATTATTTCTTTCAGCTTTAGTGTTTCTGAAATGTCTTTATTTTATTGTCATTTGTCTTAGTCTATTTAGACTGTTACCACAAAAATACTATTGACTGGCTTCTTAAAACCAGAAATTTATTTCTCACAATTCTGGAGGCTAGGAAACCCAAGTTAAAGATGATACCATGTGTTGTCTAGTGAGAACTTGTTTCTTGGTTCACAGATAACCCTCCTTTTTCTGTGTCCTTACATGACAGAAAGAACATAAAATCTATCTCTAAGATCTCTTTTATAAAGGCACTAATTCCAATATGAGGGTTCTGCCCATGACCTAAGCATCTTCCAAAGGCCTTATCTCCTAATACCATCACATTAAAGATTAGGCTACATTATATGAATTTTGAGGTGACATAATTTGACAATAGCATTCCATTTCTGCCCTCCCTAAAACGTATGCCCTTATAACATGCAAAATGTATTCAATTAATCCCAGCAGGTGCGAAGTTCTCGATGTCATCTAGCATCAACTCTAAAGACTAAAATCCAAATTTCCATCTAAATATCATCTAGATCAGATGTGGGTAAAATTCAAGGTATAATTCATTTTAAGGCAAATACTTTTTCAACTATGAATCTGTGAAACCAAACAAATTAAGTTCTTCCAAAACACAGTGGTGGTACAGGGATAAAATTAACATCTCCATTCCTAAAGGGAGAAAAAGGAAAGAAGCAATAACGGGTCCCAAGAAATTACAAACTGTAAGGCAAATCTGATATATTAGGCTCAAGAATATCCATATTTTGTCTGATGTTCTTCCCTCCAGTTTCACAGGACAGAGGTCCCACCTTTCAGATCCACTGGAGTGGAAGTGTAATCCTTCTGATGGGGGGCACTGGGATGGTTAATATTTCAAGAAGAATTCTTGAGAATTAAAGTTCAGTTTTCTAAGTTTATTAGGTAAAATGGAGGAGAAAAAAGCACAAAAGTTGGAGGTAGAGTTCTCCTGGGCAGAAAGTGCTGCACTTTTGCTATGAGATTACTAACTGTATACCCTTGAGACGGGCACTTTTGGGCAGACCACCTTTCCAGTGTCTGTAATTATCAAGAGAAGAGGAGTTACAAGGAAGTTCAAAAGCAGTGAAGGGATTTTCCAGGAAGTTCTCCAGGTCTGTGAAGTAGCCTCTTGCATTCTAGTGGTGCCATCTCCTTGTATTGGGGAAAGCATTAGGTTGATTCAGGGATTACATGATTTTTTCTAGAGGGTTAATGAGATGAGTTTTGATTTCTAGTATTCAGTAGCTGGCCTCTCAAATATGGCTTAGGAAATTCCACAGTCCCCATGATCTTTATTGGTCTACAAGGTCTTGGTCTAAAAAGGGAATCTAGAGAATGCTACTTCGGTACTCTACATTTCCCCTTATACTTCTAGACCCACTGCGGAGATGGTTCTTCCCCTATAGCTTTGCTGGGCTGAAATTGGACTTGCGAAGCTTTAGGTGACCCTGTTCCCACATATTTAGGTGGCTGTCATATGGGCAGTTGAGAGAGAGGTGATGGCTCCCCCTTTTGAAACAAAAGAGAAAGTTCTGATGACCTATATGTGTCCTTTGAGGTCAGGTCATTCTTATTACCTTGTTTTGAAAGAATAGCACCTTGAAAGGAAAATAATAGTAACACTTGGCTTCTGTGGATATGGCTCAGTAGGTTCCTGGTTTACACCTATGCTAATTTATTTATCAGTAGGTCATAATGAGTCATACCCTTAAATTAATTTTATCTGAACAAGTTTTCTGATTTTTTTGAAATATGGTTAGATTGAGAATTTTCCAAATCTTTAAATTCACAGAATACCTCCGACTGGGTGCTTTTCTATTCTCTCAGTTATTTTTCTTGCATCTATTTTACTGTGTAACTGAATGCAATGGGTCTGTTCCCTTGGTGAACATTGGTCAAAAGACAAAAAACAAAATTCCTTTAAGTAGGGAGAGTTTATTATTCTTAACAAGTGAAGAGGCTAAAATAGATCACTCCAAGTGTCTCACAATTGATCTTTGATGTCCCACTCTGAAGATTATTTTGAGCCAAGAACAATGGAGGACAACTCTGGAGGCAAGGGAGAAGGTCTTACCTTTCTCCTAATATTTTTGCCTTTCCCTTAAGCAAAGAAGCCATCACCGCTCCCTAAGCCTCCATTCTCCCCCTAATCAAGGAGTGGTTATTGTTCCCTTATTCCCTAGAAGTATGTAGAAAGGTAAGTTAAACCTACCTTTACTTTCAGAGTAAAGATGAAACATGACTCCTTGCCCTTCCTCTAGCCCCAGGCTCCCTTTATCATGCTTCAGCATGGGGTGTAAGTCTTGGTCTGTCCCAGTTACCTCATAATTTACTGCCATGGAAATTCTTCATACTTATGTTATTAAATTTGCGATTTCCTCTTACTAGTCCTGTCTAATGTTAATTTGTTTGTCCTGTCCGTGAAGAACCTCAGAGGAATGGAGAAATTTTTTCTTGGCCTCCACACATGTAAGGAGATAGCAAGAAAATGCACTGATTCACCCAGTGTTTTATTTGGGGACTTTCTTAGGGTTCAACTGAGGAAGTGGGTGGCACTTTGTTAAGGGGTTGTTGGGGAAGATTACAAGTCTACTGTGCAGGTGCCTACCTTTCTTATGCCAGGTCATGTTTGCATTTCTTAAAGTATAGCATTATGAGGTCACTTTTAAATTAGTTCTGGTTATTTAGTGCCTGCTCAGGACACAGAGTTTGTCAAAATCACTTAGCCTGGGGTAAGATTTCTTTATCTATTTCTCCCAAGGCATTTATCTATTCTATTGTCTAGAGCTATTAGGTTTTGAATGGCTGCTCAATGGCCAAGTTCTCAGGTACTCCATCAGGTTTGGAGGGTGGCTTCCTGGAGTGTTTTTTGTTATACTAAGTGTTTTTTGTTATACTAATGGGCTCTCCTATTGCTGACCCAATAACATATGCAGTTAGAAAATTTCAAGTCATTACTTCAAAGCATTGCTTAGAAAGAACTTCAGCAAAAATATTTAGTTCTATCACTCTCAAAATATACCTTTTACAAAACACTGGACATGAACACAATTCAGCCAAGTTCTTTGTCACTTTATCAAAATGGTTGCCTCTCCCCCAGTGTTTAATAAAATGTTCCTCATTTCTGTGTGAGACCTTACTAGATTGGTCTTTACCTGGTCCATGGGTATACCTCTACTTTGATCACAATTATTTAGATGTCCTCTAATCAAACTGAAGCTTTATCTATAGCATTCGTCTTGTCTTTTCTTTCTTGCCAGAATTGCTTTTAAAATATTCCATTCATAGCAATACAACAGGTGCCTCAAAACATTTCCAGTCTGTACCTATTACTCAGTTCTAAATCCACATTTTAAAGTGACTGATATCCCCACATCTTGGTGCCAATTTCTGTCTTAGTCTGTTAGAGCCACTATAACAGAATGATACTTTGAGTGGTCTCACCTTTGACTTCTGGGTTCTGGAGAAGAAGCTTTATCCCAAGACGTTTGCAGCATGTCACAGTTTCACCCGGACAGGAGAAGTAAAGCAAACAGCAAAATAGAAAAATGAAAATAAGGGTGGGTAAAGGGAGGGCAAAGTGAAAGTACGGGTGAAAGATGGATAAAGTGACAGTACACCCCCAAGGGTAGAGATGGGGTCATTCACAGTGTTGCCGAACCCAAGTTACAGGGATTCGGGACTTTTTGGAATTCTGAGTTCCATGTCCTTGGCTCCACGTAGCGGGGTTTTTCCCTGATTGCATACAAGTAGCTCAGAATTACAAATGTTTTATATAATGAGCATGTAATGAGCCAGGTTCACCAAAAGGTGAGGCTTGATCCTTCTGTTTGCATGGCAGACTAGTTAGAATCAATTCACAAGGTTTGGCACTGTTATCTCTGAGGACAGTTGATTAGTAGGTTCCCTGACCTTTAAGCAGATTGGTACGGCCCACTCTCTCTGTTTTTATTCCCTGTGTTCCTATTTTTTACCCTTCCCCCATTCCCTGTTCATGGTTAACTTCTATCTAACAAGAATAAAGCAGGATGACTTAAAAACTGCTGAAATGTATCTCTTACAGTTCTGGAGGCTGGGAAGACCAAACTCTGGCTCTAGCCATTTCAGTGCTTGATAAAAGCCCATTTTCTGTTTCATTGACAACTATCTTGTTTGACTGTGTCTTCGCAAAACAGAAAGAATGAGAGGGTCTCTACAGTGTCTTTTAGAAAACCTAACATCACTCATGAACTAAGCACATCCCCACAGCACCGCCTGCTTATATCACACTGGGATGGATTAGGATTTCAAAATAAGAATTTGAAGAGACATCTGTGGCATCATTGATGAAATATTTAGGTATGACATCATTTATAAAAGATGCTTTTACTGTATTTACAATTCTATATTACTAGCTTTTTTCTTTTCAGTTCTTTATCAATATTGCTTTACAGTCTTCTTGTTTGTACTATTTTAAATGATAAATCTGCTATAATCCTTATCTTTGTTCTTTTCTATGTAATTAGTTTTTTTCTCAGGTATTTAAAATTTTTCTTTTTATTATGAGCTTTGAACAACTTCATGATGTGTCTCTGTAAAGTTTTCTTTGTATTTTCTATGTTTGGTATTTATTGAGCTCTCTAAATCAGTGGATTTAGAACTTTCACCAAATTTGAGAATGTATTGGCCATTCTTTCTTTAAATATTTTCTCTTTTGGGCACTCCAGTTACTCAGGCATTGAATTTTTTTCCAAAATGTATTGATGCTTTTTATTTTTTTCAGATTTTTTTCTTTCTCTGTTTTTTTTTTTTTTTTTTTTTTTTTTTTTTTTTTTTTTTTTTTTTTTTTTTTTTTTTTTTTTTTTTTTTTTTTTTTTTTTTTTTTTTTTTAATAGTTTCTATTGACATGACATTTTGGAAAGTCTCCAAGCAGAAACCCAGTATGGGTGAAGTATTCATTTTATGTATTTTCTTTTTCTCAAGGAGCATAACCCTAAAACACCTATTATCCAATACTTGAAAACAGTTGTTTCAAGTATTTTATCTTGTTTGATTTTGTATGTGTGTGATGTTGGGTTAAGTTCAATACCTAACACTCTGTGATTGGGACAAGAACTGTTCCTATCATAGATTACTGAATAAAAATATGCGCTTCCTCAATAAATTAAAAACACAATAATTTGAGTTCATGTATTATACTTACGTATAAATTAGATAATACTATTTGAAAGGAACAGTATAAATAGTTTTTAGTAATGTAATGTTTGGGATTTTCTACTTAATATTAAGAGGATGGGTGTACCCTGGTGCTCAGATATTAAACCTGCCGACTGAGACATGAATCACTGTGGGTCCACTGGAAAAGAATAATATAGTAACTGACATAAAAAGCAGGGCAGAAGAATGAGATAACAAGAGGGACAATATTTAAAGGACAGATACACATTTGTTCACTTATGTTCCTGGAGGGTGCATCTTGGTTTCATTAAATCTAGATAGTTTATCATTAAGTTTTTCATTATTTTTTTTATTTTATTTTTATTATTATTGAAGGGATACTGCATTTTGATAATGACTTATTTTGAGGTATACATAATAGTATTTTTACATTTCCACATAGCATAATAAGTTTACTAATATCTCCCCCCCGCCTTTTATTTCTCCTTAGATTTGCAGTTAATTCCCTTCATCCCAATACCCTGTCACTTTGGTACCCCCTGATTTGTCTTTTTGTCTCTCTATACTGATTCCATAGTTGTTTGGAGTAGTGTCTCTCTCTGTCTTTCTCTTTCTCTCCTCCAACTCTTAGTGTTGTTTAATTTATAACATTCATTTGTTTTCTCTTTATACATCATATGAGTGCTATGTGATATCTGTCCCTTCTCTTCTGACATATCTCACTAAGCATAATTCTCTCCAAGACCAGCCACGTTGTTGCAAATGGCAGGATCTCTTCCTTTTGATGACTGCACAGTATCCCATTGTATATATGTACCACATCCCTGTTGCTGGGCATTTAGTTACTTTCCAGCTTTTGGCTATTGTGAATTGTGCTGCAATGAGCATGGGGGTGCATATATCTCTTCAGACAAATGTTTTTGTGTCTTTAGGGTAAATGCCCAATAGGGAGATAACTGGAATTTCTATTCCGAATCTTTCAGGACTCTCCATACCACTTTCTTGAATAGTTGCACCACTTTACATTCCCACCAAAACAATTATTAGAGTTCTCTTTTCTCTGCATTCTCTCCAGGACTTGTTATTTCCATTTTTTTTTTTTTTTTGATAATAGCCATTCTTACTGGTGTGACGTGGTATCTCACTGTTGTTTTGACTTGCATTTCCCTGATGACAGAGAAGTCCAACATCTTTTCATGAGCCTGTTGGCTATTTGTATGTCTTCCTTAGAGAGGTTTCTTTTTTTGATTGGATTGCTTATACATTTGTTTGTTGTCCAATTTATGAGTTCTTGTATATCTTAGATATTAACTCTTTGTCTAAGGTGTGAGAGGCAGCTATTCTTTCCCATTCAGTTGGATGCCTTTCTTGTTTTCATGCAAGTTTCTTTCCCTGAGTAGAAACTTAGTTTTATGTAATCCCATTTGTTTATTTTGAATTTTATTTGCCTTGAGAGATGTTTTTTAAATATAATAGAGAACCTATAACTTGTGTATCATTTTATTTTATTCTCTCTACAGATCTTAAATATTAGGAGATATGAAGCCCAGAGTAACATCTAGAATCCATTATCTGATAGCATTGCTAAGCATTTTCCACTAGATGGCGATCTATACCTAGTTGATGTCTTTAAATACAAAGAATTTCCAGCTGGAAGTTATACACCTGAATCCTTGGATGTGATTAGGAAGGCTTCTACTCCTACATTTTTGCTCATTCAGAACTTTCAGAATTTCGATGAGATATCAGTCTGAATATTAAGGATACAAAGAATAAGGTCCAGTTATCCTGAAGTTTTTCACAGTCTCCTGGGAGTAGAAGTAGCTGACAAATATTCATAGTTAACTAAAATTCAAACTGATAAGCATTGTATTGGGAAGAAAGTCTGAGAGACTCAGACTTGAGAACATCTGGAATATCTACTAAGTGCTTCTGCCTCTTCCTAGCACTATATATTTGAAAAACTGGGGGGCAGTTTAATAATGGTAAGGTGGATGTTTCAAAATGAATCTAAAGTAATAAATATTTACTGAATGTCTGATATATATATATATATATATGTGCGAATCAAGATATTATATGCTACCATGGAAACCAAATGACTCACTTTTTCACTCATTTATCACTTAAGAAATTTATAACATCAGATAGATAAATGGAAAGAAATACAGAGAATTGTAACATGGAAGATACTATAAAATGAAGCCTAATCAGGTTCTGAAGAGACGATTCATTTCTGGCTAATTAATCAGGTTCTGAAGAGACGATTCATTTCTGGCTAATGAGATCAAGAAGTTCCAATATGCGAGACTTAATGTAAGGTTTACCTTTCTGGAGAAAATAAGGTTACGAACGGTAAAAATGAGAAGGAACCTCATTTTAATCAGAAGAAATAGATGAGAAGAAGTATTACCTTTGGTACAAAGCCTGTTTCTAACAGTGCTACTGTCTGACCAGTTCTAAGACCTTAGGTAGGTCAGTTAAATTTTCTTTTCACAAAGTCCCACATTTCTTTGAGAAGAAATTAATTGTCTAACTGTATCTAATTCTTGTCTCATCTCTCAAAGATATTCAGTTCAAAGAGAGGGTGGGAAAATATAGGTCTTATTTAGGAAACACTATTCTTCATTTCTGACTAGAGTGTACGGTCTGGTTAGAGCCTCCTACAGGATGAATTGTGTGGCCCTTAAAATTCCTATACTGAAACCTGACAGTCCCAACTACCCCCTCCCCCCATGCTCTTCCTCTGGTACCTCAAAATGTAACTGTACTCTGAGACAGGGCCTTTAAAGATGTGGTTAAGCTAAAGTGAAGCCATTGGGATAGACCCAAATTGAATCTGACTGGTGTCCTTAAGAGAAGAGGAAAGAAAGAGACACCAGGGATCTGTAGAGAGGACCAATAATATGAGGGCACAGTGAGCTGAAGGCCATCTGCAAACCACAAAGAGAGGCCTCAAGAAGAACTAAACTTGCAGACATATTTAAAAATGTTTTTAATTAATAATTTCATTGTTATTCATTCATTTATTCATCTTGATCTTGAACTTCACCAAGTCACCAGAACTATAAACATATAGATTTCTATCATTTAAGCACCCAGTCAATATATTTGTTACAGTCCTAGTAAACTAATATAGAAGCTATTATATAATAAACCTAGAAAAGCAATTTGGGCCTTTCTGTAGAATTCCTTAAAACTGAAATAGAAATGTTATATTCAATTTGGTCTGTCTCATGAGTCTATCAAGGCTAGAGGCACGGAAAACAGACATTTTTGACAACACCCAGCTAGCACCTTGAATCCTGAGAGTAAAGCCATGGCAAAAAACACAAAGTTGGTAAATAGTCCTTGACCTCACTGGGCAGCTGTTTATTATCTGTAACACAGAGGTCTTAGTAGTGACGACTCCTTTCATAGGATGTTTTCTGGGGTCAAATAAGAAACAGGTGCCAGAGAGAGAGACCCTACATTGTGTTAGTCTTGGAAGAGACTTCACAGGTCACAATGTCTAATAGTTGTACTTAAAAATTTGTCAGGAAATACATAAATAAAATCACTTTTTATTTGTATTAAGTACAGCAAAATACGCTAATATCTCTCTCCTGTAGATCTCTGATACTCAACTGACTGCATTGTTTTTATGGGTTGCTCTTAGATATTGGATATGTTTTCACAGAATTCAACTGGCACACACTTGGAAGAAAAAAAGATCATTTAATTCAGACTTCTGTCACATGAAATCAGAATGTAGCCATATGAGTTGAGGAAATTAGTTAATTGTTTAATTGTGTGTGTGTGTGTGTGTGTGTGTGTGTGTGTGTGTGAGAGAGAGAGAGAGAGAGAGAGAGAGAGAGAGAGAGAGAGAGATGAGAGAATCTATGCTATGAAATTCTATAAACTGAAAATCTGTGCTCTCCCAAAATGTATATGTTGAAAACTAATACCAGTTGTGATGGTGTGATATTACCAATTGGAGACCTTTGAGAGGTGATGAGATCATGAGGATGGCAGTCTCTTTAATGGTATTTGTGCTTTAAGAAAGAGTCCTTGGAGATATCCTTTGTGCTTTTTCTGCCATGTGACGACACAGAAGACTATCTATAAATCAGGACTCAGGTACTCACTAGATACCAAATCTGCTGGCATCTTGGACTTCTCAGCCTCCAGAATTGAGAGAAATAAATTTTTGTTGTTTATAAGTCACTAGTGTATGGTATTATGCTATACCAGCCTTAATGGACTAAGATAATTTAAGTTGCTAGGGGAAAAAAAAAATGTATCATTTTTAATATAGCCCATAAGAGCATCATATAGGTGATAGTTATTATCATAATTATAATCAGCAGTAAAAGCAACATTCTTGTAAGGTTAAATCCCAGTGGTGTTTAAGACGGAAAACATTTTCATTTAGACTTGCTCTTATGGTTAGAAAATCCTTTCTTATATACAGTTCGATTTTGCCTTTCCCTGATTTCTAACCATAGGTCCTCGTTTTCTGCATTTTCATTTTATTATTTAAAGCATAAATATCTTCTCTCCTCCAAAATGATAATCCTTTAGTTATTTGATATCAGCTCTTATATTTCTTTTAAGCTTATAATTTTTGATTGAAACACTGCAGTCCCTTGCCTCAAATCACACTTGCTAAGATTGCCTATCTCTTCACTGTCCCAGCTGTGACATTCTGAATGTGCATTAACTCCATGCTCTCCTTAATAAGTACTGCCTAAAAGTTAATTCAGTAATTCAGTGATGGATAAACTATTGCTGAACAGTTTCAAAATATTCTTCCTCCAGTCACTATATTTACTAAACTAGTACTTAGCATTGTGTTATCCACATAGAGGTGCCTAATAAATAATTTTAGTTTTTAGTATATAATTCAGATTGACATTTTAGAAAAACATTAACTGTTGCTGACTACCTTTGTGCTTTGAAGTAAACTTCAATCTTCAAATATCAAAGATATTTGCTAAAATAGAAAGCAAATAATGCCCTAACACAAAAAAATATGAAGTGTGAGGTCTTATCAATTCCTTTTGGGAGCTAGTAGAATAATAAGCTATTTCAGAGGCATAATTGAAATTTTAATAACTTAGAATATGATTAGGTTTATATCATTTTTATAGATATGCAAACATTTTTATGTGTCACGACACAAAGCTTTGTTGACATGAAGCACAGCTGTGAGAAACCAAGTGTTGTCTTATTTACACGTGTGTCTTTTATTCTCTTTTAAGTAGTGATTATGAAATGTTCATAGAAAAAAGGATAAAAAAGGATTCAAGTCCAAAGAACGTATCTCTCTCTCACATTTTCTCAGCTTCTAGAGATATTCAGGCTTCACTTTTTTGTATGTGAAGCTGCCAATCATACTAGGTGTTCTTGGTGTTGAATGTCACTCAAAATGGACATTGCACAAGCGAGACTGCCACTCAAAATGGCTGCCAGGCAAACGGAGCTGTCAGTCATTTGGAACAGTTAAGTCTGCAGCACTGTCAGCAAGAGAGGCAGGAGTGTATGGAAAGCTGCCTCATCAGAGTTAGTGGAATGTAAAGTCTTGATTAACTCTCTTGTCTATAGTTTCTCAACTGTTTTTTGTTTTAAATGATATGTGGATAGATATATAGACAGACATATGTCTATAGCTCTCTAATTATTCTATCATTTATCTATTTTTCCAAAGTTTATAATGAACAACACATAAAACAAGGAATTAGTGAGCATATATTTAGCATATAAATTCCAAATCAATGTATCTAAAGAAATAAATTGAATGCCTACTTAACTTGTCTTCACAGGCCAAAGAGAAAAGCATCCTCAACATTCCTTTGTTCCTTTATTTACCCATAATCTTTATAATATATCTACAGGGACCCAGTCCATATCCTTTGAGGTAAGACATTCATGTTTAGAGAAAATCAGGATTTCAGGAATATCCTTTGCTCAATAGGTTCTAGGTAAAATGTACTATCCGATGGTTCTCCAATTTAGATTCCTCCTCTACTCTTCTTGGCATTGTTGTCACTTGTTAGATGACATCTTTCTGCTCTTTGCTTACTGTGTTGTGGCAATTGATGTTTCCCTCCTTCACAAACTTAGTGTCTACAATTGACTAAAGCTACCTTAGTTTTAAAATATTGTGGTAAAAGAATTGTATTTGGAGGTTTCATTTGAATCTACTTTCACAGAGTGTCAATTATAAGAATAACTTAAGTTGACAGAGGTAACACCTTTCTAGCCACATCTACTAGTAGAGAATTAAGATGCCAAACTCTAGTTTTATCTGCATCTGCTTTCCAATGTAATTTCAGCTCCATGATGGCAGAAAAATATACTTTGCTTTAAACTATTATGTTAGAAACCAGCAGTGTGTTCAATGCAGCCTAGAAAATAGGAGGCTTTCTCTAATACAGAACAGCTAGAGACTATCTTTTTAGCATCAATAGTCCCAGTGTTTAGAATGATAGACGAAGCTTCCAGGCTTGTGTATGCTCAGCTTGACTCAACATGGTGCTAATAGGATGGGAAAAAAGGGAATTCAGAAAAGGGAAAATCTCTGTAGTAGACACATCCAAGTCAGAATACACTGAAATATTGAACAACTGCTTCTGTTGTCTGTTAACACAGTCAACATTTATGGCTCATATCTTCCATTGAACCAATACATTTAAGAACCTAACACAATGCTATTCTAATTCTTCCTAGTAGT
Source organism: Solenodon paradoxus (assembly GCA_004363575.1). NCBI lineage: Eukaryota > Metazoa > Chordata > Mammalia > Eulipotyphla > Solenodontidae > Solenodon > Solenodon paradoxus. The sequence continues at coordinate 237,189 of RJWH01001064.1, forward strand.
TTCTTTCCAAGAACTAGAGAAGACTCTGTCATTTAAGTCCCAACTAGAAACTTGATGTAACTGATGCACCTGAGTATCACACACTATAACCACTTCTAATATGCATATATGCTCACTTCAGAGGAAATTAGAACTCTTTGGCTCTTTGGGTATTTGTTTGTATACTAATTTATGGAATATTTGAAATTTCATTGGTGACCTCTGCTGCTTTCCACCCGCCAGGCTCTTTCTTCAGTCCCCAATATTCTATGCCTTGTTCTTTCCCAAGTGATATCATGATTCTTAGTCAATTTCTGCTAGCTTATGTCAAATAACCTTTATTGTTGATGTGTTTTATTTGGTCAACTATGTAAAAAATTGTATGTAAAAAGCATACAATTATACCAATCTTTATTTTAAATGACAAAAGCTACATACGGTAGTACATATGCATTCACAGATTTTATGCTATTTTCTTTCTTTTGCTTGTGTTTCTTAGTTATTTATTTTAGGCCTGTCTTGTCTCTTAAATTTATTGTAAACTCTATGAGATAATGTATGATGAATGTAATGTCAGAAGCTTTATTTTATTGGCACGAAAGAGGTCTGTGTTCTGATGAATTTTACCCTAATTTCTTGTCAGAATCTTGAGAAGTTGGCATATTCTTTTTAAGTTTTCTTTTGGCTCTATCATATCAGTGAACAGAGAAGCAAGGAAATATGTAAAATAAGTTCACTAGGTAATGGGGAGCAACGGGGTATGAATGAGGAGTAAAAAAAATCTCTCCCTAGGCTGATTCTAGGGAGAGTAGTAAGGTTCAAATGAACAATGTCTCATCATGGAGAGATGTGCCTTGTGAATAGAATGAATCATACTTATTCTCAGCAGACTGGGATAAGCTATACTCTGAGTTTCTTGAAGATCCAGCTTAATGTCTTCGACTGTATTTTTCTTGATAGACACCAGGTGGCATAAGAATTTGGTTTTCTAAAAGAGCGATGTCTATACCTTGGAAAAAAGATAATACAGCTCTCACCTTCCAGCTCTTTCATAATAAGGCTTTGTGTTAAGAACTATGTAGACAATTCCATTGGTTTAATTAGCAATGACAATGAACTGCTGTGTGGCACAAAATGTTTATAATAAAAACCTGTCAATGTCAGTCACTATATACACAGAAGAAAAGATAATAGATGACAGAGAAGAAAGGAGAGATTAGGCTAAAGCATCAGTGGAAGAAAGAGAGACAGAAGAAAGATGGACACAAACACAATAAAATGAAGGAAATGCTTTACTAGAGCAGAAATGGAACAGGCAGATACAGACAAAAGAATCACAGACTTACAGAACTGCAAAATGTTTTAGGGGTGAATTACTATAACGCTATCCAGATAGGAAAATACCATGTGGGTAAATGTAATATAAAGTGCTTGAGCATGTGAAACAAAGAATAGAAGTATTTATACATCTAACTATGTAGATGCACCCAAGAAGTTTCATCACTGTAATGGTGAATTTGATTTTATTGACATGTTGAGAAACCAATTAGAGAAAAATAAATGACTTCTGAACCATCAGTTGTATCCAGTTTTAAGCCAATAAGTTAAATGAAGTTGATTTCATGGCACAGCTTGTCATTTCAGTCATGATTAATCTTAGAGATTCTTCTATGATTTGTCTACTGATAGCATACTTTGATAACTTGAATATCAGCACTACAGAGTTCCCTTTTCTAACTTCCTTTTTTCCTTTCTATTATATAAACTTATTCATTTGTTTTTGGTGCTACTGAAAAAGAACATTTCAATTAAAAAAAATTTCCTTGACATATGCTAGACAAAGTGACCCTGGGGTTATAATATAAACATAGGCACTTTGAATAATCGCCTTATGGGAGTTTAGTTAACTTATAATAAACTGTACATATAAGTTGCAAAATGTGATAAGTTTGACATAGATATACAATCATGAATTCATCATGATTAAAATAGTGAACATATTACCCATAAATATTTCCTCATGCAACTCGGTAGTCTGTCATCATTGCCTGCCTACTTACAACCTCCTTAGGTGTTCACTGATCTATTTCTGTCACTTTAAAATAGTTTACATTTTCTAGAGTTTCATACAAATGGAGATAAATGAAATAACAAAACGTATATCCTGTTTTTCTGATTTCTTGACTGAGGTAAAAAAATTATTGATAGTGATCCACATTGGTTTGTGTATCCATAATTAGTTTTATTTATTGAGGACTATTCCATTGTATGGATATGACATACTTTATTTACCTGTTTTCCCGTTTATATGCATTTGTGTTTGTTTCAGTTTTTACCTGTTACATAAGAAACATGCTGTGAACATTTATACATACACCTACATACATACATATGTTTTTCTTTTTTCCTTGTTAAGTATCTACTAAGAGTATGACTGGATTCTGGGTGCTGTGAAGTCAAAAGAGAATGAATGGAGTAATAAGAAAGCAGACAGAAATCAGTCTGTCCTATGTAAACCCAGTTTTTATTCACACCAAGGACAAACCACCAGAAGAGAACTTTTCAAGGTGATATCAAGTGAGCTGGCAAAAAGACAATTTTTAGTTTCAGTTCTTTGTTATGCTTGGCAATAACATGGTCCTAGAAACCACGACCTGTCTCCCAGTATCTGATTGTCTCATTCTTTGGAGCAGGGATTGGCCAATTATGGCCCTTGAATCACATCCAAGCATACACCTGTATCTATAAATAAAACTTCATTGGAAAAGAGCTGTGATCACTCATCCATATGCTGATGGCTGCATGCGCACTGTGAGAGCACCGGTACCTGTGCACTTTCAGCAGAAACCATACGCTTCTGAAGAATAAAATACTTACCATCTTGTTTGCAAAGTTTGCTGATGGGAAGGATGGGGGTAGAGAAAAAAGGAAATAGGGAAGGGTGGACATAAAGGACCCTGGAACTCTCGTGGTGGATGTGGTGTAAAATACAGCTAAGAAGCAATTTCAATATCCTAAAATGAATATTGTGTTCTGAAAAAAAAATTATAAATATTAAAATTAAAAATATCCAAAACCCTGTTCGCTAACTCATGTTCTAAAGTAAGTCATCACATTCTAAGTTGGCACTGAATGTAGAAATCTATTTCTTGACTTCACTGAAACCAAGTTCTGGCAGTGGGGTATAGGAGGATTGATATGTGCATCTTCCTAAAATTATCCTTTATCTTTCCCCTTTCAACTGATTCCCTTGTGCATGTTATAATGCAGACAGACATACCAGCTTAGGAAACTGCAGCATCTTATTTAATGAAGAAAACATAATTATATAGCAGATATGCTTGGTAAAGCATTCTCCTCTTTTCTCATCTCCTCTCATCTTCTCTTGTCTCGTCTTCTCTTTCTGAATAAACCCTGGCTTTTACAAAAGAAGGAAAAATCTGATAACTTTGAAATTTTTATTTTTCAGTTTAACCAAAATCCCTAGAGAAAGGGAATACTAGGAAAATAAATCAGAGTTTTCCCCATTTTATCAATATTGCCATTTTGAGCTGGATCATTCCTTGTTGTGAGGGACAGTCTGTGCTTTGTATGTTTAACAAGCTCTTTGGCTCTACCCTTTAGATACCCATTACACCCTCCTTCCACAAACTGGGACCATCAAAAATGTCTCCAGACTGTAACAAATGTTCTCTTGGAGGCAAATTCACACACTTTCAGAATTTTCTAAATATCTCATAGTTTATTTAAGAAGGTTCAAATTTAATAAGTTGTTTGTACCCAGAGCATTTTATAGAATGCTTGCAATGCACTAGGCCAAGATTCTTAACTTAATTGTTTATCTTCACATGAAACTTGGAATGTGAGCATTAAAATTTCCTTACTTCACAGTTAAGAAAAACTAATACTAGATCATTTATGGTCCAGTCAGCCATCAGAAATCACACTAGTTATTTGACTAGAGAGCTTTTAAGTTAAAGATATCTGAACTATGTTGTTACAAATTAGGCAATGAAAAAATTGAAGAGAACTCTTAGATGCAGTGGTCTAGTAGACTAGGCAAGTGTTCTGGTTCTGTGCTTTTTATGTTTATTGATGTCAATAGTATATATCTCCTACTCTGGCTGATGCTAAGGTAAATACACACTTGTCATCATAGCATACGAAGGTGGAGAGAGAAGACCGCTATCAGTTAGCACAAACTGATGTAAGGAACTCTAGTTTTACCATACACACTAAAGCATCATTGAGGTAACATCTGCAAGAAGCAATTACCATGCCCAGGACTGAGAAACAAGAGGTGAGTTTGGAGTCATACACATTTAGAAATTAAGATCAGAACCCCAAGGATTTCAGAACCTGACATCTGAGGAGGAAGCACTGCTTGACTAGCGTGGTAGTCTCTGGTCTTGAAGTAAGACCAAAGTCACGGGGATGGAAATGCAAACAGACAGAAAGAAGAGTCTATTCTCCTTCCTCCAACTTTGCAATGTCCCTGAAGTGCAGAGTCCAACTGGGAACCATTAGTAAAGTATGCATGTGGTCTGTGGAGTCCCAGAATCACACATCAGAATATAAAAGAGTGGGTTCAGAAGTGAAAGATGATATATTTCATAATTGGCACAGATTCCTAGTGAGGTATATGATCACTTATGTAATTATTAATAAATATCAAATATGTAAAGTTAATAAATAATGTCATATACACTCACATGTTTAGTTATATGTTATGCATGTTGTATCATCTATATATGTTATTTTATATGTAATTATCAATCTGAGTTATAGGAGCTCAAGTAAAGCCAATTCTTATATGTTCTTAATCATTCCATTACTTTATCAGCAACTATCAGTATTTTCTTTCCTCTCTTGATGTTGACCTTGCTTATCTAATAAATTATGCTATAGTATTTATCAACAGTGGTAATACTTTACCTCTATATTTCTAATATGTTATCTTTTGTGTCTTGGGAACAAAAGCACCAAAGCTGAGGAAGCAAATGCAAAAGAGACGAGAACTGATGAAAATAGATCTAGTATGGGCTCCAAAATATCATTCCTATCATGTCTTCAGTGTATTCATAAAACTGACTGAAGTTTCACTAGGCAAAACAATCTCGTGGGAGCCAAGCATTTTAATTTTCTACATACAATTTTAAGAGTTTCTATTAGATATTTAGGAAAGAAATGGCTAAATGGAGCTGAAATGTAGAGGATTCCAAGATCTCCTTTCATTACACAAATCACCAATCAATGGAGATGGAGAAAATGTAAAATGCATGGTTCAGGGTTTTCAACACATGCACACTCACACACACACACACATGCACACACACACTCACACTACAGAAAAACTGTGGAGAGAAGATATAGAAGTTGATAGAATTCACATGACAATAATTATAAGCTACTTTATTTACTGTCATTCTTGGAAAATACAGTATAACTTTAGACATGTTAAAATGTGAGAAACACCTTAAATATATAAAACAGAGTGGAACTAGTGGATATTATAAATTAGGTCTATAGATGAGTAATGACATATTAAGTTACAGAGAATCTACACTAAATAAAAAAAAGAATACTTTAAAACACCTTAGTATAACTCATCAGATACAGGAATATCTTATACTTCCTATGATTTTTCTCCATCTCACAAAGCACAGTGAAGGAATTAATAATAATAATAATAATAATTATTATTATTATTATTATTATTATTTTGCAAGTATGTAGAATTATATAATTGGACCTAAAGAAGGAGTAATACATTGCATTAGTCTGTTTCTTCCAACAAGCAGAGATCAAGATGAGATTTGAAGTGACAGATATGCTGGTGACCGGAGCAAGGGAAGGAGAGAAATTTAAGACTGTGATACAAGTATTAGATCTGTGGAAAAGAGAATAAAAGAAGGATTGAGGTAAAAGTCTTTGATCACAGAACATTTCCAAGAAAAGTTTGGCTAGATTCATGGGAAGCCTCAAACTTAAATCAGCTGTTGGAGGAGCAAACTGTTTGTTAGATGGAGTTGGCTTTCAGCCCCCACAAGGCTCAATCATTGCCTTGGAGCGGTCGCAGGAAACTTGGCCTCAGTGAAAATGTGGTGCATCTGGAGAGTTCTCAGTTAATTGCACTTCCTGCAGCAGGAAAACTGAGCAGACCACTTTCCCATTTGCAATATAAGGCCCAGCAAGCACTGGAGGAACACTGAGGATTTTTCTCAGTAATATGTGAAAATAAAATGTAATCTTTTGGGGGTTTGGAATGAGATTCATTCGGAAGGCAGAGGACAAACCCTATGACCAATTTAAGTCTTTCTCAGAACCACAATTTCATTACTATAAAATCTATATCGTGATGTACAATTGATGAAACTCGAGGAGCAAGAATCACAGCTGGAAATGAAAGACATTTAAATTGCAAGAATGTTATTTAGTATGTACCCAAAGATGATGTAGAAGCAATATTTAAAAGTCTACAGATGATGCTGAATTAAATGGAATGGTAATAATGAGCACAGTGTATTCATATACAGAATGACTTCAGCCATTTAATTACTGAGCTGAGCTAGCATGATAAATGTACCTGGACACAAATCAATGGTAAGTGGTTCCCAGAACAAAGCATACGAGAAAGCTGTGTATACTAAATAGGGTACTGTTTGTAATATGCAGCCAGGAATAATTCTGACATTAGAGCACAGAGTTGAGGCAGCAGAATTCTAATTGCATATTGAAAGTGACTCTGGTAGATGAGTGATTTCCTTGTTATAAACGTGCTATTTTGGTAAGCTTGTTAGGTTCTGAAATACTATGTACTTATAAAATGGCTCTCTGTGTCCTCCCTCCACTGAACTCAGATTGAATACCTGCACTCATTGCAGTTAGAAATCTTTACAGGTAAGCCCATGTATCTTTCTTTCTCAAGCTCTTCCACAGAGAGAAATATGGATGATAGTTGGGGGGTGTTTCAATCTAAAATTAAATACATGACTTAATCCATGATCTCTTTTTATTATTATTTCTAAAATGGGAGTGGGGGAGGGAGTTCTTGTCCATTTTTATTTTAAAAACAATTGAAAAGCATCTATAGCAGAGGGCTGAGAAATGGACATATCTGTTACTTTCAAATAAGCTAATAAGTTAGAAAAGCACTGTGAAAATATCACCATTTCAAGACCAGATATTAATCTTTAGAGTTCTTCATCTTTTACTTCCAGTCTTAAATATAATCATTTTTCTTATTTAAGGACTTATAAGAAGACTGAATTCCCCTATGACAAATAGCTGTACAGAATATTACATGAAGTTGCTATTCTAGTGATGATAAACCTTTTTTTTAATTATTTATGTGTTTATTTAATGCTTCTTTTCCTCAATAAGTATAAATGGGAAGGAAACTGTACCTTTAGAATGCAATAAGAACTCAATATAGTGTATATTAATTGCAATTTTGAGCTATAAAACATCCCACACACACTTCCATGCAGTTTCCAAATCCCTTTGGGTTCCCATTTCATTCCCTGACTCTCAGGATGGGAAATTCCTAGGAAGTTGACTTTAGCCCAACTGTAGTGGTGGAAAATGTGAGCAATGACTATGAACCAGTCAGATAATCTGATCCCTCAATATGAATGGCTTAGGGAGGGGTACATGCTTTTTTCAGAGAATCAGAGCTCCAAAGCCTTAATGCAAGTGCTTTTGTTTGAGCCTTCAGGGGCATGGATTTGCTCTCTTCTACTGGATATAAAGTTAGCAGATGCATTATCTGGGTCTGGTTCCATCATCTTCTACCAGGTGAAACCTAAGATGGAAGCCAATGCAGAAGAAGGCAGACCCAGAGGTAGAGAATAAGTGATCTCTGACAAAGTCATCTAAATCCCCAGTAGTGGTGAAGCTACTTCTGTCCCTAGACATTTCAGTTACATGACTTAAAAAATTCTCTGTTAAGTCAAATTTGATAAGATGTTTGTCCCTGTAACCAGAAGTGCCCTGGCTTTCAGATTACCTAACAGTGAGATACATGTGTGGTGAGGTAGACTACATTGAAATGGCAAAAAATTTGGTAAGAAAGGTAATTGGAACTACCTTTAACATATCGTATTACATACACCACAGGCTTTCCTTAAAGAGTATAATAATAGAATGAACTAGAAATGCTGTCAGGAATGGAGATTGTCTGAACTACTGAGAATTCATGGAAAAGGAGACCAAGATGAAGCAGGAGGACACAGGGACCAGACCAAGGGAGCCTGGCAGGCTGATTTCAGGGTTTAGTAATTCACTGAGGAGTTTAATTGAGGTACCATATGATCAGATCTATAATTTTAAAATATGATTCTGGTTACCTAGACTAAAATGGTTAATGAAAGAGTGTATGTGATGTTGGGAGTTCCCTTAGGAGGTTCTCAGAGTAACCCAACGGAGGAAGGGTGTACCCTTATCTATCAGGTGTTCAACCTGGAATAGCCAAGTAGTTAGATTCAAAAGGTGCTCTTGAACATATTAGAATGTGTCCTAGATTATCTCTGGATAAAATACAACTGAGAGCTCTTTGAAGTGAATCCTAGTTTTTAGCTTGCACAGGAAGTGGTGTTCTTAATTTTCATGATATGGAGACTGGAGAATAAGCTGGAGGAATGCAGTAGAGCATAAATTTATTTTTGTCAGATAGAATTTTAGGTATCTGGAGATACATGTTGACGAAACTGAGTAGACCAGTAGATAAGATATGTTAGATATGGACCAGAGGACTAACAGGTATATATGTATATATATTTTTGAAAGTAGTTGGCATACTAAGAGCAACTGAATAATTATGACCATGACAAAAAAAAAATCCTAGGGAGAGAAGACCAAGAGAATATCCTACTGATATTCTCAGTGTTCTCATTCTCCTCTATCACATCTTTATATGTGGAAATCTCTCCAGGGCCCCATCTTGGAGCATTAGAATAGGAAGAGGATGTGGTGTCACGAAAAGGAAAAAGACTATTTCAAAATGGATGGAATGATTAATAATGTCAGCTGCTACTGAGAGATATAGTAAAATTTTAACATATTAATTTCCATTTGGTTTTGTTTTATGGGGGTCATTGTTGTATGTAGAGTGGTGGCATTAAGTAAAATATATATCGAAATCCACATGGTATCCTAAAATAAGTCCATAATCTCAGTATTAATGCTCCTCATGCTACTTTTTTTAAACTTAATAGTGAACACATGGCAAAAAATGTTTCATTATGAGTGCTGATGAAACCTATTCCTGGAGATATAATTTTGTAATAATTTTTCTGTTTTGAAGCACTCTGGTTTGGAAACGAGATCTTAATAGAAATTGTTTCTAAATACAGAAAAGCCCCTGAGAATAATATTGTTAGCGGTACTCATATTGACCTGGCAAAAACTTTTTCCTAATTAAACAGTCAGAATTTGCAGCTGAAAATGGGAGAAGATTGCAGCTGAAGTTGGGACTGTCAAGTAAAGCAGATGCACATCAACAGCATCTGGTTGGAATGAGCTGGTCTGTGTTCACTGAGTCAAGGGAAAGCATAGTAGACCTCTTTAAGTGACCCTTTTTGGATCAACAGGAGCTGCATGAGTGGGTTTGGCCTGCCTGTGAAGTAGCCTCTTGAGGTCATTTGCATTTGGAGGCTGACAGTCTGCAGGAAGGAGAGGACTCCGAGTTCTTACCCTTGGACACTTTCTCAGACAGTGATGCCCTGAAAAAACAGTCTGCTAAGCAAAATGTGGTATTTAGCAAAGTAGAGATGAGATCATTGTTTGGTGAGGCAGAATTTATTTAAATATGATTCTTTGTGAAAGTGAGAAACGAAGCAGGCCAAACCTTTAATATTCGCTGTCAGGTGCAACTGCACCCACACAAGCTGTTCTCAGTGACATCTGGAGGAACACAGCAAGTACCACATTTCAGACCAAGTTTCTGTCTTAAATTTAAGGGACAGCTGCTTCTATGTGGGAAAAGACAAGAGTATAAATTTCAAAACATGTGCTACAAACCCCTTTCAAAACTCAACAATTCCAACAGCAGGAGAAGCTGATATATTTATTTATTTTTCTCTTCCCTACGGATCCCTGTAACAATGGCTCATTCATTCAAAAAAGCATACATTGAGTATCTATTATTTGTTAAAATAGTGTTCAGTATTGGGATGTGGAATAAAGCCACCTGATCCTTTATCTCAAAAAACATGCAGTGTGTGGGACTAGGCATATGATGAAGTATATTACACACTGAAAGTGATAATCAACATAACAGTACAAGAAAACTAATATGACAATAATTATTTTAGAGTGGAATAGAAAGAGATTGACTGTATAGAGTGTGGGACATCTGAGCTGAACGTGAAAGACAAGTACAACTTTAATAGGAAGTTTCAAGGGATGGTGTGTGGATAAAGGGAAATACATGAGACAAGAACTGGAAGGATGGAAGGCTATCTCTCATTTAAGAAGCCATTGTTCAAAAGCTAAACAAAGAAAACAGAATGCAATAATTAGTTCTATCCTATCTGAAGGTTAACATATGTCAAAGGACTTAAAGATTTATATTTCATTCTTTGCTGTTTATGAAAATGCAGGGCAGAGTAGGGAGAGGAAAGATAAATGGCTGTAATAATGATGGAGAGGAGTATAAAAAGAAGTACTGTATTCTAATTCTAGGTACCTGATCTGGAGGCAGGTTGAATTCTGAGCACCTGCACTTGCAAGCAATTTGACCTTGGGCCAAGTTATTCAACAGCCGTAAATCTTGGTTTGCTTTTCTGTAAATTGGGCATAATTGCACTATTTTCTTAACAGGGTATTTTGGCATATTGATTCAATGCATACAAACCCTTTGGACTTAGGGCTGGCAAATAAATATTCCATATGGTGTTTAGTCTTTATTTTGTCCCCAAAGCCTCATCCACGAGCCATTTGGGAGATTCCAGCTCCACCTACTGGTGGATGGGAGTTGGTATTGTCAATTTATTTAGAGGCAAATTCTGTTTTTGTGTATTGAGGAACCATGAGTGGCAGGACAGTGATTTGTTGTTGTTGTTTTGTTTTGTTTGCATTGCTGTATGCTTTTTAGGATATTGAGTTTGCACCTCAATCTGTTTGTATTTCACACCACACCCACCACCAGTTCTACTGTGTTTTACCACCAACTTTTTAACTGATTCCTTCCCTGTTCCCTCCCCTTCCCATCGCCCTCGTAGCCAGTCTTGTGTTCTCTGAACTTTATTGATATCTGTATGTTCTTTTTTTTTTTTTACGTTCCACAAATGAGTGAAAACATTCTGTGTTACTATTTTGCTTCTGGCATATATGACTTAGCATAATCACCTCCAGTTTCACCCAGGTAGCTACAAAAGACACAATTTCATCTTTTTTAATTCAATCATATAATTTGAATATATACAAATAAATATACATGCATATATACATATATACATACATATATATGTGTATATATATTGAGAGAGAATTATATATACACCACAGCTTCTTTATCAGGTCATGAATTTGATGGGCATTAAGCTTGTTTTCAATTTTCCAGCACTGTTATGAATTGTACTACTATGACATAGGGGTGCATACACACACACACACACACACACACACACACACACACATTCTTTTTTTTTCTGGCTAATGTTTTCAGAGTCTTTGGGCATATACCTAGAAGTGGTATTACTGGATTTAATGGTAGTTCCATTTGTATTAATTCATATTTTCCTCACGTTTTCCCACTTACTGTTCCTCTACTGAAGCAGGTACATGGCCTTTTACTTCTTTTATGCAGAGGAGGGAATGTGGCAAAATAGAAAGTGAAAGGCATCTGTTTGGGCTTTCAAAAGCCAAAGACCTTTAGAGCAGATAGGAGATTCCCAGATGTGGACAGATTTCCTTGAAAGAAACTAAAGGGATTTTTTCCTCTACATTATAAGAGAAATGTGTAATTGCTAGAGTGGTAGATATGGGCTTTGCTCTATTATTTTCCTCCTGACAGTTATGCTGAGGAAGTAGACATTCCCACTACTGAATGGCTACTGAAGCTTAGAAAGGAACAAGAGATGATAACTGACCCAAGCATGGTAATATAAGCCTACTAGCGAGTGGGGGAGACAAGTAGTCAGGGATGGTGGTGTCTTTGTGACACCTATATGATGCTATAACAGGGACCATATGGACATTACAACTACTAATAGCTAATATCTCCTTGAAGTTTGCTGAGATTCAAGGGCACTGAGACCCCAGGAATTTCTTGGAATGAGAGAGACTCCTTTTGGACCATTGAATGGGTATACAGAATACCTTTATTTATTTATTTTTATGAAGAAACATTTTTATTTATTTTTATTTCTTCACTTATACATCCTGCTTATTTTTCTGAATCTAGGTCCTTGGAACATATGTGGACCTTGCTTGACTAGAGTTGGCAGATTAACAACGACTTCACCAGGGTGTGCAGCTGTGCAGACTTCTTTGTTGAGTTTCGTAAAATATTCTACCTGGTTCACCTAGTTTTATTGTTACATGCTACCTATGTATTGGCTATAAATAAAAGCAAATAATTTCATATACATTTAGGTAATTATTTCACTCCCTCTGTTTTGCTTTCTTTGTCTTGCTACATGGTTAAAAAACATAAAAAGTTTCAGCTGGGATGGCTGCATCTCACAGGTTTCCTAACTAGTCTGTTACTTAGTTAAAAGAAACTCAAAGGGCTTTCAATGCCCAGAAGCCACTGCACGTGTAGGTTGAGATTGTAGATACAGTTTGCCTTCAGTATTCTCTTGAGTCTCATTCTGAGGCCCCCTCAGACCAACATGTGACATCTTTCTCTGTTCTTTAGGACACTGATGACCCTCACACTATTGACTGCTTATCAAAAACTATTCTAAAACCTTTTTTCTCAATTTCTGTGAAAATCCCTAACATTTATTATTACTCTCTGCCTCATGAAATTGATCTAATTAAAATTATTCAGAGTGAGTCTTCAAAGAACACACATTTTTCACAGGGCATTTGTATTTTGTTTCTATGAAGGAATTCATTTAATACAGGACAATATCCTGGACTCCTGCCTATATAATACTTAACTAGTTTTGGGGATTTAAAATATGGGAGATCAGCACTGCGCTTGAAGGAAAAATCTGTCCCTATCCTTGGAAGTGAAAAAAACACATCCAATGCAAAAATAATATTTCAAATACACTAGCTCATTTGATCTTCATAATAATCTTTATTATAAGCTTTCCTGGCACTGTAATTCTTAAATGGGCTAATACCAGCTGTTCAATCCACCCATGTTAAACATACAAGCTTTTTCGGAACTCAAAATTGTATGCTTGGCTTACATTCTTAACTCTTCTTTTCATGAAAGCAATCATGATACTGATATTGAAGAGTTTTTCATGGTTTGATTCTACAATGACTATTTGAAGTGTTTATGTTTTAAGTAAATATATTTTCCTCTGGCTAAGAATAACAAATATAAAGAAAATATGTGCTTGACCTTAAAGAATGATTTGATTAAAAGTTAATTCTGGTTCTTGCTGAGTAAAAGCCAAAAACTAGCTACTCAAGGCCAATAGCAAAACAAATACAAGATGTTCTTCTCTGTTTAAAGGGTTCTGTTCATATTTCTTTGAAGCCTTAGTGTCAAAGTGAAATCCTTTGTTCTTTGTCACACAGTAGGGATTTATCACATACTAAAATCATAACTACAAAATGCTAAACTGAAAGCAAACATTAACTGTTTAGCCCAGGCATTATTTTCGGATCAGAAGATAATGGATCTGATTCATAAAATTAACAGATTTACTGCAGGCTAACAATAGAAAGATAACATTAGGTCTTGCCTTCTTAATTTATATTCCAAAACTGCTTTATGACCCAGATCCCAAACTATACTCAGGCAGGTTAAAACCCAGAGAATATACCTTCCCCACTGGCAAACACATTTAAAGCTATCCCTCCATCTGAATGCTGATGTTGATGGCTTTCCCTGCTCCTTTCCTATTAATCAATCAATCTTATCTAATAGAAAAATTCACTTCCTTCTTTTTAACTCTCCTCCACTTAAATCATTCTGGATACCATCATCATGGCTAGAGTCTATGTCCTAATGTATTCTCTGACTTGAGTCTTATCTCCTTTTCCTTCCACTGCAACCTAAATAAATATTTTAAGATTCACATCTGAACATGTCACTCATCTCATTGAGTCACAGCTAGTAGGTGGCAAAAGTTAAGATTCAAATTTGAGAACTTAAGCCATCATTGTACTGTGCGCCTCCAGGTCTCACTGAGCTCTTAGAGCAAAGTCAGAACTCCCCCTACACCACAGGAGGTTTCTGAGTCTAGAGAATACCGAAATGGCCTTGCTCACACCTCTTGATATCATTTTAACTTCATGGTATACTGAAGTCAGACTAAACTCTTGTAATTCCCCAATATACTATGTGTTTTCTCCTCTCCCTGTCTCCTAGACAAAGTGGGATTGAGGATTTCATAGCCTCTAATTGCTGGAATAATATGGTGTTCCTTCATTTTGATGATATTCAAAATAAACATTACATTTAACTGCTAACTAAGTGTAAGGAAACACAATGCAGTTATTTATTTTTTTCTGTGATAGAAAATATTTCAAATACCAAACTCTTAATGCTCGATTTTGGACCTCTGCTTTTATGGAGCTCTTAACCTGAACTTTACCTGCCTATTAAATTAGCTAATATTGTATCCTGGGGCTCTCTTTCCATTCATTCCTTATTTTCTGATCATTTACTAGACTTAAGAATTATAAAATGATTAATCTACCTTTGAAATGTCTTCCTTTGGTCTAGGTTAGTCATTCCAACTTTGTTCTGTCACAAACCTCCACACATTCCCTCTAACATAGCCCTTTTTTCATTCTGCCCATTTATGATCTATCACCTTGACAGAATAATTATAGTAATCAGTATAACCTAGCAGAAAACAAATCATCAATTTATTATAAGAGATCAAATAAATAAGTGAGTGAGTGTTGAGTCCTATCATTGTCTTCTATTATAAATGCCACAAGATAGGATTTCAGAGATCTGGGTTCTAACCTTGAGTTTATAATAAAATGCTTTGTAATCATGAGCGGCATCTTTCCCTTTCCTAACATTTTTTCCCCTAATACGTCTACCTACACTACAGGGAATTCATGAGGATTTAAGATAATGTGACTAAAAGTTATTTAAAAGGAAGAATTACGGTCTGAAAAATTAACATTTTCTTGATTGCAATATATCTCCATATCTCTAAATATAATTTGATACTGAAAATCAAAAGTCAATATAAAAGGTACCACTATGGAGTTTGACTCTTGAGTTTTTAAAGCTGAAATATCAATGAGAGCCTTGGTCTTATGGAATTAGGCAGGGTAAGACTGATGGCAGACCATTACTAATGCCCCTGAATAAAGTCAATAGAGGGTTCAGAGTATCCAACTACTAGCTTGAATTGGCAAATCAGTCCAACAAACTAGCATTGGCTAAATAGACATGAGCAGAAAAGAGAATGATCTACATAATGAGCTGAATTTCATTTACTCACTTCCTCCTGGAGTCAGTTGAGAAATTGCTCTAGTTGGAGGGATCAGGGAAGAATTTCTTCTGTTCTGGGATAGGGTAAGGGCTCATAATGCTATATAATTAGATGCCTTTCCTGAATGTCCACAAGTCTTTTGATTGACAGAGTACAAATATATAAATTATATATTTTTTTATGTAAAGACACTATTTCCAAATCAGAACAATGTTTTATATGGGAAAATGTTTTACTAAGAGGCAAATTATCTGACAACAAGATTTCTTCCTTTCACTAATTTGGTACTTAAGGCAATTATTTACCCTTTATCATCTCAAATTCCTTATTTGTAAAAATTAGTAGAAAATATTTGCTACATCTATAAAGCAGAATTATTATATAGATCACCCAAAAAGATGGTGAGGAAATTAACTGTTTGGAGCATGCAGGGTTTTTCAAGAGTTAGAGAGCCTAGTTTCCATAGCAGAATATAATAGATACATCAGGTAGTACAATTAATCTGGCTTGTACAACTGAAGTGTTTAGGTACTCAAACTAATGTTTTTTCCAGTAGTTCAAGTTTCATAACTCTAGAGTCTGAAAGAGGAATTCTTTGAATCCTGGGTGTCTAGTAACTGCTAGGGTGGGGAAATGTTGGTCAAAATGCAGATATCTGGACCCCATCTTTAAAGGTTCTGATTTAGTAGTTTTGTTCCAAAGCTGTATGCATTTTAAATGAGAATTCCAAGTAATTCTTCTGTGGGTGATCCAAGGATCACACTTCTAGAAGCACATCTAGTCCATTGGTAGCCTTTATGTAGAAGTAATTACTTAACTGTGTCTTATTTATTCATTATCATTTCAGAAGGGGAACTATTCTGCATAATTATTTTCCAGGTATTTGAAACTTTCCTTTTAAACGAAAGGTTCATTAATTTTTTTAATAGCGAATGCTATCTTAAAGTATATTACAAAAATTTTAACTTCTTACTAAACTTCCAGGTTCAGTATCATTCCCATGATTATCATTTTACCACAGGCTGATATAATGAATTGCTTCAGAGTTATTAAGGCAGAGAGTAAAATTTATCTGTGCTGTGAAAACAACTCTTGGTGGTTGTGAATTTGAATTTGGGGATAGGATTATTATGACTGATTTTTTAATAGTTTATCTGAAATGATCTCAATATCTAAAAAAGAAAGTAAATATAAAAAAAATTCCCATCTCATCAGTATTTTCTAACTGTTAAATCTTCATTCTATTGTGTTACTCCATGGTTTCCCTCTCTCTACATAAATATGTGTGCACACACATGTACGTCTGTGATCATCAATCTTTTCTAAACTACTTAAGTACCAGCTGCAAAACATTATGTCCCCAATACCTCTAAATATTCTGGTGATTATTTCATACAAATAAGGAAATGCTTTTCTATATGATCTTATAACCATAAAACCTTCCAAGTCAGGAAATTAACATGAATGCAATACCACTGTCTAATAAGTTCTCTTTTTTATTTCTGGTCCTGGTTTTCATCCATGAAGACCTCTTTATTTAATTTTCATATTAATACAATCTTCTCAAACCGCAATTATTTCTCAGTCTTTATCTTTAATGTCTTAGACCGATGTAAAGACTATAGATCTTCTATTCTGTAGGATAATCCTTAACTGGTTTTTCAATTTTGTCTCATGATCAGACCCATATTATGCTTTCTTGACCAAAACATAAATAAATAAATAAATACCATGCTCTTGTTTGTGCTTTACACTAGGGACATAGAATATTTATCCTATTACAGATGATATTAACTGAATGTCTGGTACTACTAGTGTCTGCCCCACTGTAAATTCACAATGCTCACCTTTGTAATCATTAAATATCTCCCTAGAGTATGCCAATGTCCTTTTCCTTGTGATATCTCTGCCTATCAGTCTTTGCCTCCATTGTCAACACTGACCTGCACAAACTATCGTGGTAATGATTGCCAAACTCCGATTTTCAATATTTGTAATTATTTCTACCTTTTTAAGGGGAATTCTACTCAAGGAAGGACTTAGCATTCCACCTACTTCTAAATGTATTAATACATCTATTTTTATCAGTATGAATTCATGAGTTTCTATTGTACTGAATGTTTCGCAATCTGTTGCTATCATTATTTTGATGCTCTAATTGTCCCAGATGTAGATGAAGGTGGGCAGTTCAAACCTCCTTTTGAGTCTATTTCCAACATTTTAAGCATCTACAAGATGTTTTAGGTTCATCTTTTCCTTTTCTTTTAAAAGTCCTAGAATTTTTCATTTTTCTAATATTTCTCTGAAGAATATGGATGCTATTCAGAAACCAAGGTATAGGTGTTAGATGTGTTCATGTCTAGCTACTTCATGGTATTTTAGAGGACAGAGCTATGCAATGAATGTATTTACACACTTATCTATAATGATTTATACAGTCATTCTATTTCTAATTTAGTATCAGGATCATTCTGCCCTCTACCCATTTGAATAGTTTTGGAGTATTTTTTTCCAGTGAGAAAACTGACTTTCATATCTTCAATGCATTTCTTTGCTTATTAAGTCAATATAATCAGTCTCACAACCATGCCATCCACTTCCTCCATCTCCCCCATCTGTTATATCTCCCCCATCTGCATGTCTGTACTCATCCCTTCAATGTTCTAGGCTGCCAACATGCTTTGTGGAGCTTCCATTACACTCAAGGGCTATATCTTCAGGCCCTCGTAAGTACACAGCTAAAGCACTCTTGGGTGACATCTCTGACCCAACCTAGCACCCCACACCCTTGGGCACTACAGGTACTTGTCATTATACTCCCGAATGGTCTCCTTTCTGTAACTCTCATCATAATTCAGCAAGCCCACTGGTACCATCCAACAAGTCTGCAATGAGAAGAGAAGAGAAAGAATGATGAACAGAGCAGTGACAGTGAGAATGGAAGATTATTATTGGTTTTTACATGCCCTTCCTTATATGAGGTTGTAACCTGACACATTTTATGCTGTCAGTGTGCCTATCTCTACTGTAGCACTTGCTCACATCTATGTATTTATTATGCATATCAAGCCTACCTAATAAAGACAGCCTCCTGTGAATTACCTTCCTTACCTGTATTAGAGTTTGCTAATATAGCATCGCTGATAAGGTGGTGGGGATTAAATGAGTTAATACAGAAAACGTGATTGTGATTGGGATCTTGAATTGTGAAGAGTGAGTCTTGAATTGACATTGACAAGGATTTGCTCCTGTGTTGGCTTCAAATGCTCTTGCTTTCAATCTTTGGTGTCACAGCAGTATACATCCTGGCTGGAGGAGTTTGATTTCCTGGGCAGCTGTTAGCAGCTCTCTGTGAAAGATTTGACCACAGAAGCACTTTAATTTTTTGAAAACTTTATTCATGAAGAGACAGGACTGAAGGCAGGGACATTTTCATTGTAACCAAAAGAGATCAGGGAAAGAGGTCAGGGGAATCACAAACGCTATTGTATAAAATAAACAAAAATTTTGATGCACTGAAATGGCTGGAAAAAAAAGACTATAAGAACATAATGCTTTAAACTCACACCTTTCTTGCCCCTTTTGCAGTCCAGCAAAGGTCTTTAGTGTTATTGAAGGCTCTTTGTTCTGTACTGCTCTTCTTGATATCTGGTTTATATATGTCAGCTTTAAATCTCTTTTCCACACTGTAATTTTTATCTCTATCCCCTAGACATGGTAAGACTATACAGACTTCCATAGGAGACTAGACCAACTCTTAACCCATTTGCCATTCTCAGACTCTCTCTATTTGCAGCAAATATCCCACTGCTGCTTCAAATGCCATTAGTTGAAATGGCAAACAATCTGATTAGGTGTGAAGATGTATAGCAGAAAATGATACTAAATTGTGGCAGGGGTAACCCAGCTTATCCTGAGGAGCAGTTGGAATTGATCACTTATGAACCTATCAAGAACTTGGTGCTTGATTTACCAAAGTTTTAGTGACTATCCTTCACACTAAAGATAACCAGCGACAAGATTCCTTATGGAGCCTGCAGTACTTTCTTTATTGGTATGTCCCTGGTTGTCACCTTTTTATAACAGGATCATTCTTTCTGCTGAAATAGATGACAGAGCACAAGCATCCTCAGATAATATTGACTAACTTACCCCAGAGTCCTTGACCAGGGCATTCATCTAAAATACATTATTAACAGTTTCAAAACAAAGAAATTCAGCATATGGCAGTTCATTTGGATCTTAATCACTCTCTACTTTGAAAAGACAAATGATCAACAAGCTGTTTGAATTCTTAACCTACAATCTGAGAGGAATAATTTATCAGCCAAACAAAAATCCTTTAATTAATCAAAACTTAACATTAAAGTCAGAGTTATGACATACCAAGACCATCTGTTGCCAGGTACATACACATTCTCTTCTACTGATGCAATATTTTGTCCTGTGAAAGTTTAAAAGCAGGTTGTTGCTTTTTGTTCAAGTTAAAGTCAGACAGTGTGTTGTTCATGGAATATATCTCATTGACTTTTAATCAAATGCTGGCTAGAGTAAGAAGCGATTAAACATTTCAAAAAGAGAAAGTCAGTAGATAATGAAGAATATAGCAAAAGAAGCACTTGTCAATTTGTCATGCTGAGAATGACAGAAAAGTGAAAGTTCGCCTATTAGCAACAATGACAAAATGCATCTAATTTGCCATGAAATCATGATCCAACAGTTAACTTCCATCTTTTGACTTCTAGACTTAACAATTAGAATTTAGTTATCTAGCAATGTACACACAGAATGCAAACAAGTCTTGGAAAGAAATATAATATGAAACATTTGTAAGTTCATAAAAACAGAAATCCCATAACATGCATCAATAAGCGTGCCCCTCATTCAATGGTCCAAAATTTATGTGTGATGTTATTTGCATATGATGAGTATAACTACTTGCTACTAAGTTTGCAAGTGAATAGTACATAAAATGCGGCAAAATGGAAGACTCAAAATAGGTCATAAGAAGAAAGAACACAGATTAAAAGATAATTGTAATTGATAATAGGAAATAAGACAGAGGCTGTTAAATAAACAAAATGATTTTTTAAATCTTCATACGCCTATTTTTTCCAGGGAGATATAGCCTATATATTTCAGAAGTTCCTGAAAACACTGTTACGGTACAAGTGAAATTAATAAATAATGACTCAGGAATAATGTTGAGATATGCCTACATCCTATAATTGAAGAAAGTAATTATGTATTGCATCAAATACCATGTAAATTTAAATAAAAATAATTTAGGAAAAGTAAAAAAAATTCCATGTTTTTAATAGATTAATTTATTCCTGCAGTAAAATAGGTTTGGAAAACTTCCTTTTACTATTCTGGTTCAGAATTAATTTGACCTAGGACTTTCAAAGAACATTCATAATAGACTTTAGAATTAATATGATAGATTTATATCTGACCTACTTGTCTGTTCAACTTGGACGATAATTTTAAGTGAAAGATAGAACTGGGCTTTCCTTCAGTCCTTTATGTGAGTTGTCAAAACTTTCAGTATTCATTTATGTTAAAATATAAAAACTTAGATTTTTGTGAAGTGTTTTTCAAATACTTTTCATCATGACCCTAAATTTTTAGCACCTAGTTCAATTAAACTTTAGCTTGAAAAAAACCTTTTTTTTTAGTCTGAATCCCTACATTCTTATTTTTTGGTCTAATATTAAGTTTTTCCCAAGATGACTGACAGTTATTATTGGATTCTTTTAGAAGAAAACTTTACTCTCACTTTCATTTGTGTGCTCTGACTCACTGGTACCAATAAAACAATCCCAGATATTCAAGGAGGGTAGGAGTCTGGATTCATTCAGATCCATGCTCTCTACACAGGGATGGGCTGACTTAGAAGCTTGTCAAAACACCCTCAGCAATGAGATGATTACATCACGTGATATTACATTGAAGAGCAGGAGCCCGCAGGAATAAAAGTATCCTGAGAATGTCCTGTTGAAAAGAACTGCAAAGGACAAGTAGGAAATCAGGGGAGTGAGTGGTTCCACAGAGGAGGAGGGGGAGGAACGCATTGGCTGAACTGAGCAGAAAGGAATGAAGAGGTACTGAAGGCTGACATTGCTGCAGAGTCATCACATTTAAGTCAATCCTGATCAGTTAAGGCAGCATGCTCTGGCGGAAGCTCCAAATCAAACATGTAGAGAGAAGGGAAGAAACAATTAAAGTAGGTTATCATAGGTACCCAAAGAGACTGTCTCACAAGGATGTCTCTCTGTCTGCCTGTCTATATGTACATCTGTCTCTATCCAGAGAGAGAGGAAGAGAGAACAGAGGACTTAAAATAACAAAATCATAAAGCTAGAAAAGATCTTTACAGTATTTATGCTTTCTATTGTTCTTATTTAATATGTAAGAAGTCTAAGACCCATGTGAGTAAAGCGGGCCCAGAGATATAATTTTACTGATGCAGTAAAATAAAGTGATTTTTTTTTTCAGAAGCACAAGAAAAAGCTTATAGAAGTCTTCATGCATTGCTGGGTTTTATTGTGTTTCCTTATTTCAAATTCCTACACCAGATATGTGGTTGTGCTTTATGTGGGTAGCTGATGAAAGAATATGAATGAAACTAGGGAAATACTGATTCTAATTAATACATTCTACTTTTATATTTTGTATTTGAGTTTGATTTAAATCAGCAAACCTCCCTTACTTCTCTTCTCTTCCTTTGCCCCTTTCTTCTTTCATGTCTCCTTCCCTTTCCCTCTTCTCTTCTTCCATTCCTTCTTTCCTTTTCTTTCTCTCTTTTCTTCTCACTCCCCACCCTTCTCATTTTCTTACTCAAAATGCATCTTTCTTTCTCTGCTGCTTTGATTTTCTTTTGTTTTCTATGTTAGTTTTCTTTTCCACTGAAATGTCATGATTTCTTTCCACATAGTTTATTGATGACTATTGTCTGCCTCACTTTCTATTCATTCAAAACTTCCTTTAAAAAAAATCTCAGAAGCATTTGATTGAAGAGGAAAATATTTAGTTAGGACAATACAATGAAAAGATTATGTGTCTCCATAATTATGAGATATAATGGAAATGATTTCTGTATTTTAGTATAATAGTATTAATCTCATTCACTAATGGAATACTAATGGAATAGTTTAATCCTCACATAGAATTGTATGGAAAAATAACATCATATTTGGTATTAATAAAACAAATGAACTTTTCATACTTTCAGCTTCATGTTCATTTTTCATTATCAATGTTTCAAAAGTTCTCTCTTACCAAATATTCTGTTTTCTTTTATTTGGTGAGCTCAACATTCAACCACTATAGAATCTCTTGACATTTCTTAATAGAGATATGTCATAGTTTCTTTTGGCTGTCTGGAAAAAAGGAGAAGGTTATGAGTTAAAGGGAATTTCTGGAGTTCTAATTTAGTTGCTATAGAAACTATTCAAGCAAACATTTTGCTCTTTATTAAATTGGTCTGGTATTAGCACTCATTTTATGGCGTCTCAGTGAATCCACTACCAATGAAAAAGGATACTTGTTTTTTATGAAGACAGGTAGAAATTTGAGTTACAAATTTTCTTTTTATCCAACTCCATTCCTAATTATGGAAGTTGTAAGGAGCAGTTAAATATTTTACTTTAATATTCTCTTGCTTTAATATACATTGAATTGAATGAATTTGTTGTTTACATAGCATATTCACTCAGATTCTGGCTTTAGTATTTACTAGCTGTGTAAATTAGGCAGTTCATTAAGTGTCAGCTTTTTCACCCAGGTCTTATAATAACAATACTTACCTCACAACCCCAAATCAGAGTTCTTTTCAAGAGAAAACTAATGCAATGTTTTGTCTAGTGCTTTCATCATAGAAAATAATGTTACATTTTCACTATAAAATAAAAAATAATGTTGATTGCAAAAATAATATAATCTATACTTTTCTAAATACTCACTAGGTGTATATGTGCGTGTGTGTGTGTTCCCTAGGATTTCTTGTAACAAAAGGTTTATATCTTTATCCTAGTGCTAAGAGTATAAAGGGGCACTTTAATTGTTCTATATTAATATCAGAACACTCTATGTGTTCTCTCCACTACAATGCCTTTAGATTCAGAGTTTGAAATAAATATAGAGATTATCTCCTTCAGACAGTTGGGACTTTAACTGGTTCAGTTGCTAAGCCCCCTTGTCTTTCTCCATTTTTCTACTTGGAATACTGACATTATAACAGGAGCTCCATCAGTGATATTTGACCATAGAACAATGAGAATAAAGTGACATAAGATGGTGAGAAAAAATGTGGGTAAAACACGTTAACAACACTGACAAAATAAAATTGATATAATCGCTCTGTTCTGCCTACCTTTGAACTACAATAACTAATTTTCAACCTACTAGTAAAACCAGGTTCAATTGCAGAAATCAACTTTTTATAGATGGCAACAGATGGAAGAAGACTAAGCCAATATTTCATTATTAGCCTTCTTTTTTATACATATGTAAAGTTAATTAAAAGGCGAATGAAGAAAGGCCCTTTTATCTTTGTGCCACTCTTCTTTCTTTGGCTAAGTGTTTTAAAGGAGAATAGTCTTTTTAAACACATAAACTATGCTGATTATAACTAAAATGAAAGGTGTCCCTAGGATGTCACAAGGATCATTTTCTGAAGGAATCTGTAGTGTGTTCTCATTCAAGCTACTTCTTGAATTCTGACTTTTTTCCATTTTGACTTCAGTATACCTATGTACTGGTCTTGGGCAACATTTCAAAAGCATTGGATTATTTCGAACATATTTTCACTTCAATATTCCATGGCTTTCCACCCTCGGGTGTCCTCTGACGTATTCCCTTGAATTCCCAGGCATCTGTCAGGATGAATCTCAACCAGGCCTCCCTTCTAAAGCTATCCCATATGCCAAGTACCACCACCCTCATTTTCATGTTACCAAAACTATTACTTGCTATTTTCTTGAGGCTACTCAAGGGAAAGGAAACTCATTAATTAGCACCTTCTGTAGCCTTACTGATAGAATCTAGTTCTACACCCTTCCTAAAATGTTTCCTGAATGACTCTAGACTGTGGATCAATTTATTTTCCTGATCTACTATAATTCTTTTTATCTATACCACACATGCCACTTACACAATATCTTATATTCCTCAGAGATCTGTTTCATATCTTTCCTCTTCTAGGTCATGTTTCTTGATAGACATAATTTATCCTACAACACATATTTTAGCACTAGGCAAAATATACTTGATATTTTTAAAATCTTATTACTGTAAACTATGAACTAGATTCTATGGTATAAGTAGTTTGAAGATGGTTGTTTGAAAATATCTGTACACATAAGCAAAGCATATACACATATTAAGCAAAATGGCATCAGAAAACTGAGATGAAATACAAACCAGAGTTGCTGCAGATTTGCTAAAAATTGAAACTAGTCGAGATGATTAGCAAGGGCCATTATTCGTGCAGATAAGAATGTTTGGAATGAAGCACCATCATATTAGGTCTCTTGTGAAGACACTTGCAGAATGTTGAAAATAACATAAGTGCTACCATTTTGTGGAAAAGCATGTTATAAAATTATTTCCACACAACAACTTCTCTCTATTAAATTGAATCTGGAGAAACTCTTGTCCTGAAGCAAAATGAGAATATGAGCCTCACCATTTCATTCAGTGCCTTCAAACTTGTTTTTCAGCATGATGTACTGAACACATTTAACACTGTGATTCAGTATAAATGAATGCATTTACCGAAATGAAACAAAAATTTCACGAAGCACCCTTCTTAGGTGAGAGGTGCTTCATATCAACTATTCTAGTCCAAGATAGCCTGTTTCCTCCTACAGAGATTGCATCACCTAATTGATTTCAAAATCCAGTAATGGGACTTATCAAGTGATTTTAAAAATAATACTCAAGTTATGTACACAAATCCCTCAAGACGCCCAGCAGATCAATTGTCCTTTTGTTAACAATGTATATCCACACTTGGGAGATGCTGGGATTATAGGAAACAGAGTTTGACCCTTTAGTAAGAAGCACACCAGTGAAAAGAACGACTGCTTGTGACTTCGCCCCCATTACAGGAAGCCATCCCACTATGACAGGGAATTCTCTGAGCTGTATCATTGAGTCTTCTCATCTTCACTTATATGCAATTGTGAAATTCCCTTGGACATTTTCCTTTTGAGGATTTAATTGTTCTTGGCTTTTGAAAGCATAGACTTTTAGTTCTCTCTCTCTGCTCTGATACATTTTCATCATGTCTCAAACCGATTAACTAGATCATTTTTAACTCATCCATATTAATAGACCCTTTATTGCAAGAGAAGTCATTATGACTTGACATAGGCCACATGCTTTTATAAAATTTTAATTTTCTATTATTTTTTCTGCAGGTAGAAAGGAAAGATCTCTGAGGTATGTGCATTTTAGGAAAATGCAAGAACAATTTGTTTAAAATATAAAAAATGCACAGGCCCTTATACTTGCCCACTTGTGTGCCTATGTATCTGTATGAACTTTCTATTCTTTATATAATTTCCCATAATAACATGTATTAAGTCTGTTATTTGTCCCTTTATACAAATGTAGCTATCCATATCTATAGAACCCATGCTTCCCCAGATCATACTAGTTGTGCAGTACAGATTAGAGTCATACTAACTTTAATAAACAGCATTCTCTTTGTACTGCATTCCAACTATTGATGCCTCTCCTCTGGTCTGTTACATCTTTCCAAATATTCTGGGGGTTTCCACTGTGACTTTTTTTTTGCCTCTCCACGGGATTCATTTCCTTCCCAGGTACCGCCTCCACCACCTTTCATCTCCCTCCATTCCCCTGAAACACACTGTTTGAATTCTTAAATGGCCTGAAATTTCTGTGGGTATAGAAACCACAAACTGAGCGGCAGAGAAGAAGGAAGAAGGGAAGATGCAAAAGCAAATCATTTGGGACCCATAGTCTGCTGGGAAATATGTTGCCTGAAGGACCCCCATCCCCAGGCCTCTTGATATGGCTTTCAGCCCCTTTCTCACAGACCCCGGGCTGGCAGCGCTCGGACACTAATAAGGAAAAAAGATGAAAACCTAGAAAAACCCGAAAACCCAGACAGGGCAATGATGGGGGTAGTCCCCCACTCTGGAGCACCTCTGGAGCTGGCCTCCTCCTAGTAGTAGGGGGGTATTCCGGGGCCTCTTCTGGGCGCAGGCAGTCCCCGGCGGGCGCTGGGCCCTGAGAGCAGTGCCTGTGCTCCTATTATCTACCGCTCCAGGCCAAAGACTTGGCCACTATGCTTGGCCCCCCTTGTGTAACCCATCTGCAGGCACTGTGTAGCTTTGACATTTTCTTTCTTTTCTGTTCTAGTCCTACTTGGTAAACACATTTTCCTGAGAAGCAGGAATCTCTTTCCATACTACTGCCTGAATTCACCCAGCAACTGGTGACGGTATGAGTAGGGGAAAGACAGGGCAACCGCGTTGAGGACCCTAAGGCGTCCATAACTCTGCCCAGAGTTATGGCGGTATCTATGGCCCTGGGGTCCTCCGTGCTCACGGGAGGACGCCAACCAATTCAAGGCGCAGTGTTTATACGAACGTAGGGAACATGGACTCGCCGTTGTGACACGTGTTGACACATTTTATACCTGCTCTGCAATGTCACAGAAAAAAAGTCTAGAAACATTAATTTTTCCTAGATATATTTTCTCCTTAATATTGAATAATTAGACTTGTTTGAAATATATAAGAAAAGATGGACACGATGCTGTCAGAGGTAACTGTAATAACTGAATTGTTCTTGAGCCAGTTTTCTCTGATTCTTTTTCCCTTTGGGATAATTTTGCAGCTTTTCACTAGGATTCTCTTTATTCCTTGTTTATTCAAATAATTTCATGTGGTCTCTTTTTAAAAAACAAACAAACCAGTAAGCCAGATGTTTTGAGAAATGCCTATATTCCAGCAATTGACTCAGTTTAGAATCATTCCAGAATGCCCATATATGCATAAATGTTTACTTATCTGTCTCCTTACCTCAAAGAGTAAGGTATCCAGTTTATATCTGTAGTATCAGCAACGTCACAAACATTTTGAATTTAATTAATATTTGTTACTTTTAGTAAATCCACAGATCAGAGAGGAATATTTTGTCCACTTCAGTTTGTAAGAATGGTGTTCATAATCCTGACTAATTAACCAACTAAGTAGTTCTTGTATGAAGTTTACTAATTGATATGTAGTGTGGAAAAGGGGGAAGATTATTGACCATAGGACAGTGGATCCTGGTGTTATTATTTCTGCCACATATTTGCTGACACATATTTTTCCTTACCTGGACCTGCAGCGCTTTTATTCTTGTTGTCTGGTTTGCATTTATTTTGCTGCTGTTGTTGCTGTTAAATGAGGAAGCCTTTTCCAGCTCTTTTGCTCTGTGACTCTGTATTATTCTTTACTGGTATGTGTCTTTTTTTGGTAGATATCTTAGGACTTACTTGACCTGTATTAATAGAACTTTTTTCCCCTAGGATAAAATTACCTCCAGTTAAAATTTATAGCTCTTGAATATCTAGTCCTATAAAATCCAGGGTCTGCTGAAGCAGAAGCCATATGCAATTCATATCATTTGGGTTCCAAATCTGTGTCTGACTCATTTAATTTGTCTAAATGGACAAAGGAAATGGATGCTAGCAAACAGTTCATGAATTCCATTTTTTTTTCCACTTCGGCAATTCAGTGCTAAGTCTATAGTGAATGATTAGTTAATGCCTTTTAAAATGAATTTGATATGTCAAATTCTACATTCCCCTCTCTTATAACTTCCTCTTTTTATACCTCCTCCTATCCACAGAGCCTGCATTTCACTTAACATGTCATCAAAGTTTCCTTACCTCTTTTCTCTTCTTCCAGACTATCTGCCCTTCCAGTCCAAGCTTCTTTTCTCCTTATTCTTTTAATCCTGCACAGATGTTTGCCCTCTTATACAATTTACACATTTTCTACAACTGTTTTTTTTTTTTTTTTAACATCCACAGGTCTGAAAAGGCTACTTGTCTTTTTCTTTATCTCATATCAACCCTAAATTGAAAATTTAAACATGTTTCAATAAAATGTACATTCAGTGAAGTTGTAAGCTTTAAAAGGACATGCATTTTCATCATATAAAGTAATGCAGTCACAGTTCCTGGGGAATAGGGCATGGCTAACTTGAGGGGGCATTGTTTAGCCTGTTACTCATTATTTGGGGCAATCTGTCTAAAAGTGCAGGCCGTACCCTACATAACAATGCCAATTCTAGAGACTTACCTAAAACAAAGAAGAATCAGACATGGAATATAGAAAAATTAAATTATTATTTTAAAAAATATATACCTTAGATTTCTAGTTAAATGACAACCTGGTAGGAGTGAGACTCATGTCCTCCCCACACAGCAACTATAAATTCACCTGTTTTCCAGAAACAAACACTGAAGAAAAGCAGAGAGGCTGTAGAGACATAGTAGCAATCGTGACACCAAAGGGTAGGCAAAAACATCTGGGTTCAGAGCTACGCCACAGACTCAGACTCCAGATTCTGGCTGTAGCAGAGGAGGTGGAATTGCAGGGAGAACCAGCTCTCCAAGAATTGAGAAAGCAGCAGAGATGCCCAGCAGGACTGGGATATAGAGCTGTGGGAGAGGGTCTGGGTGCAGGGAGAAGCACCAGTGCCCCAGTGGTTTGAACAAGAAGCCTGGTGAGAAAATTAAAGGAAGGTATTACCTCTCCCACCAAACTCCAGCCTCCTAGACTGAACTTTTGGGCAGCAAGAAAGAAACCACATATGAACTTCAACAAATCCAACCAGTACCAGTAGTGACATGCAAAACTTAAGAAATCTTAGCATCCAAGCCGAGATCCAGGCTTACTCAGCGCAAATCAATAGCCTACACAAGGCCATCACTGAAGGACAGTCCAATCCACAAAAAACATAAACAGAATGCCAAACAGAACAAAGACAAAGAAAAATATACATGAAATGATGAAACCAATCAAAAACCCAGGGGAAAATCTGAATACAACAAATGTATGCAAATTACAGGAGAATGAATTTAGGGCAAGAGTAATAAACATATTCATGGAAATCAAGAAAACAATAGAGGAAGAAAAAGAGAACAACAAAAAGTGAGAGAAGAAATGAAGCAACTTGAACCAAAGAAATTAAGAACACAGTAGCTGACCTAAATAACTCAGTAGAGGGACTCAAGAATAGGATGGATGAAGCCTCAAATAGAACCAGTGACCTAGGAGATAGGGTAGAGGAATGCAATCAGGCAAACCAGTAAAGAGAATAAAGAATGCAAAGAAATGAAGACGAGACCTATGGGATAACATCAAAAGAAACAACATTCACATTATAGGGTTCCCAGAAGGAGAAGAAAGAGAAAAGGGGGAAGAAACCATATTTGAAGAAATAGTAGCTGAAAATTTCCCCAACCTGAAGAAGGAAGCAAGTCTCCAGGACCAGGAAGCTCAGAGTTCCTAATAAAAGAAACCCAAGTAGACCTATACCTAGACACATTGTCATCAAATTGCCAAATGTATAAGACAGATAATCTTAAAGGCATCCAAAGAAAAATGAGTCATATA
This sequence comes from Solenodon paradoxus, assembly GCA_004363575.1. Classification (NCBI taxonomy): domain Eukaryota; kingdom Metazoa; phylum Chordata; class Mammalia; order Eulipotyphla; family Solenodontidae; genus Solenodon; species Solenodon paradoxus. The sequence goes on from RJWH01001064.1 coordinate 267,403, forward strand.
CATAGGAGCCGCAATAAGATTGTCAGCAGATTTCTCAATGAAACTCTATAGGCCAAGAGGGAATGGAATGATATATGCAAAAGCCTGAAAGAAAAGGATTTTTAACCCAGGATACTATACTCTGCAAGATTATCATTCAGAACTGAAGGAATGATAAGCTTTTCCGATAAGCAAAAATTAAAGGAATTTATCACCACAAAAGCAGTTCTACAAAAAATACTAAAAGATGCCATATAAAGTATAAAAAACAAACAAACAAACAAACAAAAACACTTAAAAACAGATCTTTTAGACCTATTCATCTGTGTTTGTTAGAGAGATTGATCTAATTTTCTTTCTTGGTGACATCTTGTTGGCTTTTGGTATCAGTCTGATGTCGGCCTTGTGGAGAGTGTTTGGGAGTGTTCCCTGTTCTTCAATGTTCTGGAAGAGTTTGAGTAGAATAGGCGTTGGTTCTTCTCTGGGGTTTGGTGAAACTCACTGGAAAGGCCATCTGGTCCTGGGCTTTTATTTGGGGGAGACTTGATTACTTCTTCAGTTTCATTGCTTGTGATAGTTCTGTGGGTCCTATTCAAGAACTGGACATATACTATCTTATTTGAGATAAACATCTGATATAGACTTCATTATCCCTACTTTATAGATGAGAAAACTGAAGCTAAGAGATCTGCCTAAAGTTATTTGGAATGCAAGTGTCAGAGCCAAGGTTCAAATTTATCTTTTATGCCCAAATGCTGTGTGCTTAATATTTTATTGTGTTGTTTTATTTCTTTTGATATTGCTTTGTTTGGAGAGATAATGCTATCTAAATTGAATTTTACTTTCATCATGCTGAGTTATTTTTCTTTTAAGTTACTGTATTCTTGATAATTCCAGTTTTTAGCTTTTCTAAATTAAGGAATTGTGACTCAAGCTTACATATGAAGTTTTATATATTCTACTATATTCATTTAAAAGTTTAATTGTTTTGGAAATATCCAAGATATTATACTTTCCTGAGTTTCTTTTGAAATAAATATTAAATGTAATAACATACATATATATATACATATGTGTGTATATACATGTGTATATCTATATATATATATATATATATATGTATACTAAGCTTACAGATTCTGTTCTTCCCTGATTAAATCATTGTTCAAACATCAATGAAGACCTGTATACCAAAGCTCCATCACATATCTCCAACAGTGAACCACTCACCCAAATACACCTTCCCTCTCTCACATACAACTTTTCTGATAACCATGCAAACACTGATGTGAATACACACACATTCCTTTCCCCATAGACTTCACACACATATTTCCATGTGCACAAATACACTCACATACACACCTCTCAGATTTACTCTCATGCAAACACCCCATATACACATGTACACAAACAGAACCCAGCACTACCTCTGTAACCAGTCTCACTTTATCACACCAAAATTCTCATAAGCTGCAGAATTATAATGTTTGAATAACAACAATAGAATTCCAACCTTTTAAAGTTTAAATAAACATTCCCTAAAGGAAATGTTCTGTAAAGGGAATAAGAAATGAGAACAATAAACTGTTTTAAGATATAATAAAAGTGGAAGCACCACATATCAGAACCTCTGGGATTTTAGTAAAGCAACATCTAGAAGAAAATTAATCACTTTATATTATACTACTTTTACATAATAATAAAAAAGTGAAAAACTGTTAAATTTAAAATTCAATACATTAGAAAAAGCATACAAAATACAATTATACCAGAGAAAGAAAGAATAAAGATTGCAGAAGCTAGATAATAAATATCAAAAGGCATCTAATTTGTAAATTCAAAAGCTTGTTCTTAAAAAATAGCTTATAAATTATACTAGCATCTATAAAACAAGTCAAGAGAAAAGAAATATATTCTCTATAAAGTTGCACTAAATTAAAAATATCTCATATGTAGTGAACTTTAAAGTTTGAATTAAGCGATGATTTTGAAAGTATTAATTTAGACATCAAAACTGATATTAAAATACTGAAAACTTAAAAGTTGTTAGTGGTAAGGGAATATTATTTTTAAAGTCATCTAATATAAAATCCATTCTTAATTTAATTGCAATAACATAATCAAATTCTCAGATGAATGCTTACCAAAATTTTATCAAAATTATTCTATAAGCTGTATTGGAAAAAAATTACCCACTGCAGGATTTATGAATGTATATCAGAGATATAATATCTCCACTTGAAAATATGCAGTCAGTATAAATAATATACTTTATGAGTATTATAAGATATTTTTTAATTCTTTGAAATTAGAGTGAATTAGTGATTAGTAAATTTAAGCCTATCATATTGATTATGATCTAGTTATTACTTCCTCTGTGTAACATAGTCAAGTAGTTTATATGCTGTCATTTCAATTAAATTATATGCAATTTCATACTAAATATATTTATTGTAATTGCTTTTTTAATTTATTTTTTAAGTTCACTCTGATTAAATATTAAAATGAAAATATTATACAAACTATATGGAAACAGAGCAGTAAAGTGTATATTTGATAGTCATGAAGCAGATAGCTGTTGTTGGAAAGGATCACCATCAAAAAAATTTGGCCATTGTTCTTAGCAATCTAGAAGAAAACCTTTGAGGCAATATAAGACAACTTTTAAGAAATGTGTATCTCCAGTATCCTTGCTGTAATTTCTTCATTGCTAAATTGGGAAGCTAAAGTTGAAATGAATACATTTTCTACAATGTTGATTTCCTAAGAATATAGTCTTAATATCTGCCTGGTCTCATGGCCTGTTTTCAAGGCAGGTTTACAAGTCATGCAAACAATTTCTTTCCAATTATATGAAATTAGAAATGCTATTTGTAATTTTCATAACGTGTTTTTTATGAGTGGGATTGTCTTTTTCCACTTTCCTCTTTTTTCTGGAATGCAGATTTGATAGCCAGAGCATGGGTAAGTCACCTTTAGATCACATGCTAAGAATGGGCAATGAGAAGAGACAGGTTATATGAATATCTAACAATTGTAGTGCTGTGAGACTTTTTTTGTGTTATTTCCAAAGGATTGCATTTACCTGAGCGTGAACTTAACTTTTATGAAATTCAATCAACTTATTTTGGGATTCCTGTCACTTTCAAGCTAATATTAACCTTAATTCTTAAAATTCTTACATGCTTGAAAACTCTTATGGTAGAACTAAGCTTTGAGCACTGAGAATATGAAATACAGCAACAGATGTGACTTTATTGATTGTAATTAAATTGATGTTAGTCATTTTAATCCCTCTAACAGTAGCGTTTGGGAATCACAATAAATTTCCTGATTTAAAGTATATCTTTGAGTAAACATCAGCTTGTTTCTCTTTCTCAGGATGTTCTTTTCAAACATGCTCTCTGAAGGAAATTAAAATTTTGTCACAAAATTTTGTGAATCCTCAACTAGACCCCCTGATAGAGATTTCCTCTTAGTGGGGTAGGGGTTGGGACAATTAAGACTTTAGAAATTAGGTAAAGAAAAAACATTTTCATTCACGATCTCAAAGATGTTATCTAATTATACTTACAATGTCATTCAATAGCATTTTTAAAGTGGAATCTAAGAGAATTAGCCAGGCAGGCAATAATTTGCCTAAAAATGGCCATTTGAAAACATTGATAGGAAAAAATAATACCTTGGAAAGATAACTTCACTTAAGCAATGTAGAAAAAAAAATTCTTAGTTTTATCAATTTGTTCCTGATCTAAAATCAACAAATGCCCTTTCCTATATGCCTTTTGTATCTTAAAAACTGCTGTTATGTACATAATTGAAAATTTCAGACTAGAAACTCTATTGACCGTCCCATGGTTTTAAGCATTTTAGTTTTAAAGGACCTCCTCCATATTGCTCTATCAAGATGAATGGAAAACGGAAAATTTCTGAAGCTGTGATTCATGTCCTCTCATTCAGCTTGTAAAATGCTAGTTTATGACTTCAAGTTAATGCTTGTTAACATCTTGTAACATGGATTCATGATCATTCAATTTTAACCCAAACTTAAACCTAATTGGCTCTCAATGGAGTTTTTATTTGAAACAACGTGCTGATTTTAATAGCAAGTCTGCAGACTCAGCAGGGGGTATGTGCAGCACTGCAAGGTATTCTTCTGAAAAATCAATGTACAATGTGCACAATGTTAGGTTTCAATTGGACAGATCAATAAGTTGTGGATGTACAGGGCTTTGTGATTCTTTTGATTATCCTCCGGAAGAACACATCATGATCTGTTTTTCCCACATGATGTAAAAATTCTTCCCATTAATTTGAAATTCCATTGCTTAAGTTAATTCTATAATCCATGGATAATTTTTTAACATGATTGCTGTGAAAATAATTCTGACATTGGAGAAGAAGATATTGTTTTCAAGCACAGTTCTGGTATTAGTTCTGTCCCAAGAATATGTAACATAGAGAACTGTAATATCATCAATCTGTTGTTGTTATCTTATTTCATTTATTGTTAATCAATTTTCAAATGAATAAAGCATGCCTATTATAAAAAAAAATCAAAATACAGACATTTACAAGTTAAAATGTCAGACTGCTTTCCATCTGTCAGCCAGTCAGTTGACCCAGAGATGAACACAATTAGGAGTTTCTTATGTAACCTTTCTATAAAGGCTTTCTATGTGCATAAAACCTATGTATAAAACAAAAAGTTATTAGTTGAAATATCTATTTACAAAGTACTACTCAGATCTTGATTTTTTTCTTAAGCTATTTTGTGATTCTATCTTTACATTCACATTATAACCTTAATCCTGTGATTGATCCTATTTCATTGTGTGGAGTTATGGTAATTTGTTTAATCTGTTCCTTGTTAATGAATGTTAGGTTGAGTCTCATCTTTTCCTGTGTTAAGCAATGTTACAAGTAATAGTTTTATGTATATTTTAGGGGACTCACTAGTATCATATTTGTAGCATAAATCTCTAAAAATTATGTCTTTTTTATTATAAGCACATTTAATAGTTGAATAGCTGTGGCTGATATTCCTTTAGAGAATTTTCACCTACTTGCAGTCTTGCCAGGAATATTTGAGAGTGTTAGTTTTCTTGGCCCACTAAAATACTGTGCTGTTAAATTATTTGAAGGTTTTATAAATGTGGTATCTTATGGCTATAGTGTACATTTACCTTGTATAAATAAATAGGAACATTTATCTAAATTTGAATTCTATTTGAATTACTCACTTTTTGTTGAATTGATTATTCATATACAGTGTTCTATTAGGATCTTGGTTTTTTTTCTACTCATTTTTCTATTGATCAGTAACTTACTGTGTTTAAATAATGTTGCTAAATTGTAGTGCCTTCTCTATTCTAGGATTTTTTAAAAATTGATTTATATTTTAAGACATTTTATTAATTTTTTACATTTCAATCAGTTCTACTAGAATTTGAACTGGTATAAAAATAAGATAAGCAATCCACTTTTTAATTTTTCCAATTACCCAATTGTCATAAGTTATTCATTAAGATAATTTTGGTCTCAGATTTATAATGCTACTTTCCCATTTGAGAGGAACTGGTAAACAGATGTAACTGAGTAAAGTTCTGGTAAATATAGCTTGAAGTTTGTCAAAGGTTTACCAAGGATTTTGTTCAGAACACATTTATTTTGCCACAGTATACAAAATACAAATGTAGGTTATTTACAAAGCAAGGATATACCCTGTATGAACCAGAATTTTTATTTGTAAGCAATAATACCCCATCTAGCTACAAGAGAGTCTGGGAATGAGAACTTTTTGTTTTCTTCCTTGGGAATTTAGGAAATTACCAAAATATAAGAGCAATGTCTGAAAACACCACAAGTGTTCATTTTGTTTCCATTAGTTAATTTAATCCTTATTATAATCCTATGAAATAGCAAGCAATTATAACAGCATCTCCATTTTACAGGTGAGAAAATGAGAACTCAAGAGGGAGTAAGAAATTTACATTCATGTGTCATCCATTGTATTAGATATTCCACATGTTCTCCCATTTCATCCTCACTAATCAATGAATAAGTTAATTGTCCTTATGTTATAGATAGTGTAATTAGGTCTTAAAGTGCTTATGTGAATGACTTGTGGTTACAATGCTGGTAAATTACAGAATAAAGATTAAAATCTGTGTCACATGACTCTACAGCCAGTATTATTTCCAAGACACTGGGTTTCTTTTTGTGAAAGTACAAGGTCATAAACCAGAGGTAAATTATCCCAATGTCAGCTCATTTCTAAAAAGCTGCTTCAGATCCCTTATACATTATGAATTTAGATTGCAAATGTGTATGCAACAGTACTGGCATATGTTGGATAATCAATGGGGAATTAAATTCATATGCATTTGATGTCATTGCTATTTATAATTTATCAATTATTGCAATATTAAAACAGCATTTTCTTGATTTTTTTGTGCTAGTAAAGAGACCTCTCTTTATGAGTTAATAATCTGAGAATGACTATATTATATCATATACTGATCTTTCAGATATGTGGGCCTGTGAAGACAAAGTATTTGAGTCTTGCCTACAACTGAAAGTCATACTACTTAGGACTTTTAAGATCTAGAACCCCTTAGTGTAAGTTAGAATATTTCAGGCTTCAGGACAGAAGTTCAAGGATTGTTTCTAAACTCTACACCAGGGCATTCTGATGTGACTTTTAGATGAAGAGTCACTTGTTAAAGTTTTCTCAAAATCTTTTTGGCATACTATGGGCAAATTCAGTATATTAAAAAATGCCAATTCAGGGCCTAACCACCAAACAAAGTCTTTATTTTTCCTTCCTGCAGAAGCAGGCTGACCATATTTCCTTGAAACAAAAATGGAACATTAGGGTGGTAAAAACTGAATGGGATTATGCACTCCTAAGAGGAGGGGAAGAGGCAGCGTAATGTGAGTAGGAGTAGGACAACCAAGTCAGCAACATGTAAGTATCACGTAATTCTGACTGGTGATTACATGATAATTTCATGTAACAAATTATTTCATACAAATGACCAGGGTCAGTGTAAGGGATTTTGGCACATTAGGCAAAAAACAAATTTGGCATCCCTAAATGTTCCTCTCTAAATGTACTGACTAAAATACATGCCACCCTAACTTCCCAGTTCGAGTAAATGCCCAATAACTTCCACAGTGTCAGAGATAACCCCCCACAGTGCCAGAGATAACCCCCACAGTGCCAGAGATAACCCCCACAGTGCCAGAGATAGCACCCTTAGTACTTACCTACAGCTTGAGCATGTTGTGGTGTTCTGCTCCCTTTGAAGAAATAGGTGCATGTTGGATGAGGGGGAATCCTCTTCCCACACTGATCCTGTCTCTTCAGAGGGTGTGGGAACAGCAATAGGGACCTTGGCTGCCCACAGTAAGCACACAGCAAGGACAGTCTTTAATGTGAGACAAAAGGGGCAACTGCTTTGGGGCCCCCTGAAAAGACTGGGCCCAGGGCAACTCAACTTCCCCTTTTACCACATGTTAAAGATGGTGCTAGTTTATTAAAAATAGGACAAAACTAACATTTTATTAAAAACAACAGGATAGTCAGGAAATATAAAAAATGTTGTTGTTCTATTTAAAACAGTACATATGTTCAACCATTCAGAAGCCCACTTTACCTTCTTTCTGTTGACTGTATATATGAATCTATATATTGTATCTCAATGAATGTAAATTCTTATGATGATGGTTTGTATGTACAACTAGCTTTGAAATTGCAAACTAAAATGAACTGTTTTCTATAATTTTATATAAGCATTATAATTATCAGGGTGTCTGTTATTCTGTCTCTTACTTTCACAGCTATAGTCAACTCTAACATTCTCTAACCAGCCATTGGACTTGCTAGCACACACAAGACATGCTTTTTTAAAAAGCATGCTCATCAAGAGCACAGTACTCACTGGACGATTTTGTCACTATTCTCCTATCTGCTTTTCTTCTGCTAGAGCAGTCACATAGTCTTACAATCTGTAACACCTTCACTTTTATTTGGTTCTGTTATCCTGATGCAGTCCAAACCAGAAAGCACGCTTCTCCTGGAGCCCTTTCCAAGTATCTGCCTCTAATGCTTGCTCACCTGGATGTCTGGTTTGAGGTAGAAGCCTGCACTATTACACACCTATCCAACATCTGGTGGCAAATTATGGAAAATGCCATCTATTTATTTGTCACGTTCTGTAAGACTACTGTCATACCATTGCCACTGTGGACCTAAATCTCTTAGATCCTTGTTTAGATGCCAAGACCAGACATCTTGGGCTGTTCCCTGGAATGCAGCATCTCTGACCTCACCTGACCCTACCTCCCTACTGGACCAGAGTCTACTTTTCAACAAGATCCTTTAATTGTGACTTTTACATTCTCACTATGGTTTTTCTATCCTTCACACTATGAATCATAATGAATCAGCTCAAGAACACATTCTTGGCCTACTGTGTGTGTTCAAAGGATAGACTTCTCTCTAGGAAGTCAACTTAGTTCTAAACTCAAGACTGCTGTTTCTAGATCTGTTTTTCTATTGCTTCCTTTTCAGTATCAAGTCTTGTAAAATAGTTTTATCAGCAAATCAGAAACATTTGGTAAAAAGAAGATAAAGGTTAAGGAGGAGTATTCATAATATCTATACCAGATATTCTCATGTACCTCCTAGACTGAGAGCCACTTAAATTTAATCAGTCTTTTTTGACTTACTCATGAATTTAAAAAGTTCTTAGAAAGCTTCACTAATGCCAGTTGACTGTCTGACAGGCTAATTTGTTAATATTACTTATTAAAATACACTAAATATATATTACTCTGTTTATATATGACATTTAAAGATGTTCTTAGGATCTTTCTCTAAGTCTGCTATTCACTTTGCCTAGATTTGGACAGTTACAGCTAGTCATATGGTCTTTAGATTAAATTTATTTAATCAATAGCATGTTTATTTATTAAATCATCAAATGGCAATGTCAAACACCAATATATTTTAATTAAAATATTATTTTGGAGACATTTTAGATTTATAGGAAAATCGAGCAGAAAGTACAGAATGCATTGTTTTTAAAACTGCCATAATTTTGTTAACTTTCAGATCATACTTCTTATTCAATATGTTGTCCTATGCTAAGATATAAGTTTGTAGCACTAAAAAAAAGGGGGTTTGTTTAATCTTAGGTATATAGTTTTCCTTATCAAGGTCAGCATCACCCCCACCACCACCATCACCATCAGCATCACTATCGTCATCACCATCATCACCATCATCATCATCACCATCATCATCAGCATCATCATTATCATCATATTATCTTCATCCTTTAGCTATTTCATCAAAAATCTCATGGGAATTCAGAGCTTAGGTTTTTCCACATCTTGTTCTAGAAAAGAATAGATTAATCATATGCTTTATTTTTGTATTCTACTGGTGCTCATAGTAACTATCTTAGTGACTCAAAGAGGCAATATTAAAAAAAATGAAGACTATTCATAATCAAAAAATAAAGAACTAATATCATTGAATAGCAAGCTAACTTATTTATTCTAATTTCAATTCAGGCCTCTCACAAACACTCCGGGGAAATGATCAAACAGTGGCACAACTACAGCTGCTTAATAGTGCTAGAGACCTGCAGGACGCATCAGTGTACTGAATCTATCCTTTCTCAAGTGTCTGTGTAACCCAACAGATCCAGTAAACAAAATCACAGGGCAGGCTTGCAATTGCCTTTGAAGAAGAAATCCATGACATTTTATGATTTTCAACAGGAGAAAACAAACATCTATGGATACACTATAAAGAGAGGCTACCAACTGACTTTCAATACTTGTCACCATATACTGGTTTCATTACTAGGAATTGTTTTCATTTCTGTCTTAAGATGTTGGATTTCTACTTGCCTTCAAATGACCAAGTACACGTCTAGACTTAATTTGTTTTAAACAGGCCTCAGTAAGTTGACAGGCCACTAATTGAAGTGAGTTAATTCTGGACATGATTTCTTTTAACCAGAGGGAACGTTCAAGGACTGAGGACTAAAGCTGAGTGATGTAGGATTTCATCTCTGCCTAATTTTAAAAGTCCAGTCACAAGGAAATTGGACTCTGAAACTGAAATGGAGAGATGGCAACAAATTCCTAATAGGGTTGCTGAACAGTAAAGGAAAGCATAACTCTATAAGAAAAGAAGAGATAAGATTGAAGGAATGGCTAGAAGTTTCCCTAGTTTGATCCTGAAAGAGTCAGATGGACAACTTTGAAGCAGTATTATAGATCAATCAACAAATACTTATTAAGTGTCTATGTATAAGGTACCTGCTTTAAGGAAAAAAATTTAAATATACTAGGCACAAACACTGGTTTCAAAGTTTTCTCAGCCTAGTGAGGGAGAAAGCGAGAAAGGATAAAAATGAAACAAAATCTTAGAATTAAGAAATAATGCTCAGTTCATCTCTTCTGCCACATTAATATCTTCTGCAATATTTCCAAATAATTATTTCATATTTATCCTTAATTATAACTAGTGAAAGAGAATGTATCAATTCTTAAATTTTTAGGGCAAAGATTTTACTAGGATGACTATAAAACTTAGAAAGTTCTACTTTCTACTGAATCAAATTGTGTTTCCATAATTTCTACTTAGTTAACTTTGCTGTGATTTTCATTAGTTTCATATTATGTATCCAATGCATTTTTAAAACATATTAAAATTGTGATGGTGCCCAAACTTTTCTTGGTCTTTTTTGACTTCACTTCAAATCCTCCTTTTTAGTGGATGCTTCCTCATATGATATCTTTTCAAAGACTCTTTCCATCAGGTTATTGCTCTCTTGACTACACTCACTTTCTTCAATGCTTGATTTAAAGTGAATTTTCCAAGGACAGTAACTCTGATGGCAAAAATAATGCTTTTCTTTCTTTTTAATTTATTACTTATCAAAAGCAAAATGCTAAAAGTCTATCAGCTCTACCCACATACTTAGTTTTAATAATATTTCACTCAACAAAACATTTGTCAGTTTTTCTTACATTGTACTTTTACTCTCGTCAACCATCTTTAAGTTGAGACATTTAAATTTATTCATATTAAATAGATATTTTTCTGATATGAAGAAATGCTGTTGCCATGGAATCTTCTTGTTTGATCAGCATATCAAGTCTCTAAAATATAGGAAGATTCATATGATTATATAATGATGATAAAATTCGGGAGAAGCCAAGACTGGGCTCCAGTGAGTTAGACAAGCTTCTTCGCAGGATGAGTAGGAGTTGATTTTGTGGAAAGCAGATTAGAGCACATACTGGAGAAAATATGAAGAGAGAATTAATACAATGAAAATAAGAAAGGACCTCTGGAGATACAAGCTTTATTTTATAAAATAATAAGACAGAACTAAATTCTTTTGTCACAACTAATATTAGTTTATTTTTCAAATGTTTAAGAGACATGAGAAACCTGTTTTTTTGTTCCTGTTTTTTTCTTGAACGGAGATCACTCTACAATGGTCATTTTCTAGACAATCTGGAACTCAGTGGTTCTAAAATTAGAAAGGACAGTTTCCCTACCACTGTGATTCTTCTGCTCTGCACATAAGAGAAGCAGAAATGTTTACGAAGAGAATGAGGATGTAATTTGCTGACTACACTGATAATCAGACAAGAAAAATTTGATTTGATGTTCTTTTCTTAATTAACTTAACCAAATTGACCTGGACTCTAGGCCCCATGTAGGCTCACACTGGAAGAGGCTGTGGTTCTTGTTAGTTACAGTCTGTCATACTCCATGCAAGTCACATTTTCTGTTTCCTACTTGTAAAAGATACTTGCCAGTTCACAAAAGCAGGCTCTAATCAACACATGTTAAAGCATATTTGCATGTCTACATTTATTTAAGCAGGTGTTTTAAGTTTGGGTAACCAAGAAGATTTTTAATGGATAAATTGTTTATTCTGTTTGGAAATCCCACTTAAGATCGATTAACATAAATTCGCTACTGACAACCTATAATTGTTAAGCCCATAGTGCTGCTTTTCTGGGAAAGGATTGTGTAGGAAGAGCAAGTGTAGACATCACACAAGCAAATAAACGTGTGTGTGTGTGTGTGTGTGTGTGTGTGTGTGGTGTCACTTATAGAAATCCTTTAGTTAAGAATAGGAATCATAATCCACCTTCATTTCCACTCCTCAGTCTAATTTCTAACATTGATTCATCAAGCTATAAGTCCACAGTCTGTCTGGAAAAGAGTGACTTAATAGTTCAACCAAAAACAAAAAACAATTGTGCACCTATGTCACTGTTTTCCTAATGGGCAGTTTTCAAGTCCTTAATTAAAATTGTAGCACAAGCCATTTTATTAATAGCATTACATATTTAAAAGTTCTCTCTTGGCTATCCTTCCTTGAGAGTAGATGATTTTCAAATACCTGCCATATGCCGTCTGCTCTGCATCTGCCCTTCTTGAGAAAGGTTTCCCTTTCATAGGTCACTGTGCTGGTGCCATGTGACCAGAACAGCATCCTACAGCTGGCAGGGGCTGGGTGGAGGTCTGTGTTGAGATCTCTGCCATGTTTGTGTTACCTTCAGGATGATGTAGCACTAATCTGAGCTGCTCCAAAAGCCAAACATTAAAAAATGCTAGGGCTTAGAGTTCAGCAATCCTCAGAAGCAGACATGATCAGTGAAGTCGCTGTCAAAACTTGAGAGGTGGCATGCCCTGGTGGCCTCATGGATTAAACTGGGCACAGTCTACATGCAATCCAAAGACCCTAGTTCATGACCTGAGGCCAGGAAAACAACCAATGATGAACAACTGAATAAAATAAAGTGTGTCTTCCTCCTCTCTCCTGCTGCCTGCCTGCCTACTCACCCTCATTCCTGTCTGGACCTTTCTGGTGGAGATAGGAATATTTGGGAAGCTCTGTTCAGGGATTAACTGAGGTCCTCTCACAACATTTAAGTCAAAATGATAGAATTGGGTATAAAACACCTGTCAGCAATGTGAACAGAATGAGCTCATCTTTATTTAACTGATTATATCTGCTATTTCCAAATCAGATACCCTAAGGTAATGGAGGTTAGGTACTCATCGTAAGAGTTTTGGGGGATACAATTAAAGCATCTCCATGTGCTTCCCTTATACAATGACACCTTCTGGAGCTCTCTCCTTTTCCAGGATCTTCCCATACCTTAGCCCCTTGCACCAAATCACTTAAGACCAGTTGTCCTTTCTACTAGATGTTAACAATGCACATTAAGAATTCAGCTACATCAGTGTTTTTCAGACAAAATTTTAAGCAGCAAGAGGAAGAGAAGGGGAAAGTGTCTATGTTTCTATTCCCACAACGATGACAATTCTATTGGAATATAGTTTATATTTTGAGTTTCTGTGTATTTTAAGAAATAGTTTTACTGCTTTATAAAAATTGAGAAATTATGAGATTAAAAATCAAGCTTTTACATTAGGAATTGGTGGAGAAATTAATACTGAAATTAGTGGACATGATGCTTTCGTAACTTTATAATACATTAAAACACTAGTAAATAATTTAAAAAGTAATTGTTGTGTGTATGTGAATGTGGATTCTATACACATGTGAACTATATCTCAATTTTAAAACGCTTGTTAAATCATATTAGGAAGAAAGCAGATATGTACATGCATAATATAATTGTAATGTTGCCATAATGTTGTACTCTCTCCTCCCTTTCAAAAAGTAAAAGTCAAAAACCAGAACGATAAAAACCATTAGTTATTGGTCTTTAATCTGTGTAGTGTTCTTGAAGAGATCTTCCTTTATAGAAGATATTTTCTTGTTTCTTACAAAGTGTTAGTGATCAAAATATAACAGCTATTTAACAAATATATGCTAATAGTAGACATACTAGTGAATTATGATGCTAACTTTTGAAAGCAGGCACATTTGAATACAATTCATGCCGCTTAGTATCCTAGTAAGGTTCTAGGTCTCCCTAGAACTGTAGAAAGAGGATGATACTAATAACACCTATTTCAGAGATTTTTAATAAGGATGATATATGATAATACCTGTAAACCATTTATCATAGTATCTGCTATACATAAGTTATCAAACCACAGTAGTTATGAATCATTACCACTATTACTTTCAGTGTTAGTATATTATCATTGGTTATTACTGAATTAATTCTCCTCCTTCATAAACTATCTCTTTTAAAATTGAAGTCCTCCCTTTCAAAGCAGAAACCCTTTGTTGCATTAGTTGGCCAACTGGAAAAATGCTTATCAACACTCATTCATCCAGTCAGGTAGTCAATCAATATCTAATGAGCATTATGTAGCTTCACTTCTGGGCAAAGTCAGGAGCCTGTGCCCCACTTTGGGCACCAACTTTTGACTCCGCGCCTATTCATCTGATTTCCGGCACTAAGCCAGCTGTCTCTGTGCCAGTGACACAGTCTTTATGGTTTGCTCTGTCTCCAACATTGATTTATTTGTTATTCCACCATCCTGGCTTATATGTCAGTTCGCCTTATCACCAGCCCCAGGGCTTATGGCCTTTGATTTACAATTTGCATTAATACACTGATTTGGAGTTCAAATCAGGTGTGAAACTTCTCCCTGCAGTCATCTGTGAGCCTTTGATGTAAATCAAGGCACCTGAGATGCTTCTATTCTCCCATTGATTAGACTTGCTGGTATACTAGCCAAATGAAATTCATCTATAATCCCAAATTCTGTCTAAAAAGCAATACTACTACCTTACCTTTGGGTTATAAATGAATTTTTAAAAATCTCATATTTTTACTAAGTTCCATATAATATCATTAACCAACTTTGATCATCTTCCTTCCTTCCTTCCTCCCTCCCTTTCTTCCTTCCTTCCTTCCTTTCTTCCTTCCTTCCTCCCTCCCTTCCTTTTTCCCTTCTTTACTCCCTACCTCCCTTACAAAAGACAAAAAAGAAAAGGTTGCACATTTGTTGCTTAGAAATATGTTTTCTGTTTGTGAAAAGTAAATAGACTAAGGAAGTTACTGCAGCATATTTTCCAGACAACATTGAGGCTCCATAATACTACATTATTTAAATATTAATAAAAGCAATATCCCAACACATGAGAAAGACCTTAAAGAGGCAGTTCACAAAAGTGTAATACAAAAAATAGAAACTTTTAAAATGCTGAATCACACTACTAGTCAAAGGAACACATTTAAAATAAATATTAGCATGTTTATGAGCACAGCAAAGATTAAAAATAATAATAATTTTCATTGTTATTATGTGGGGAAGTAGTTGTCATGAACTGAAACTGCTATTGGTAGGAGAATTTGGGAAAAAAATTAAAAATTCCTGTAGGTCAATTTTGGTAATACGTTTCATAACACTTAAATTTATGTTCATTGTTTAGCATAATAATCCCGCTCCCAGGAATCAGTCTTAAGGGTGAAATTGTGTTTGTGCAGTGCCTTCTCATTCTCATTCTCTATCTAATGATCGTAGTGATTTTTAAAAAGAAAACATTAAGCATTCTAGTGATTTAACAATTTAGAACTTAAATATAAAGGAACATTGTGAAAATATTAACAAAGAATTTGTGGTATATACTATCACAGAAACATAGTCTTACATTTTAAAAGTCACTTTACAAAAAGTTATATATTATTTTTATTTGTTTGCCATCCCCAGAACTGGATCTCCAAACCAGGTCCGTGGCTTTCATAGTCTGTGCCTTGGCCACCTAAGACAGAGTAGGACATATTTTATTATATTTTTGTTTAAAATACTATGCTTAAGAATGGTAAATAACAATATTTTTAATTAAAAGTTTTATTTAAGTGACATTGCATCACAATATTAAATAGACTTAAGGTGTATATTATTGTAAATCAACATCTGTATAAAATACATTGAATTACTAACAATCATATGCGTATTCATATAACTGACCCCTTTTATGAAATTTACCCACCTACTTCCTCATTTTATCCTGCAGCATTAAATAATAGCATTTTATAGGTAATTACCTTGGGATAATGATTTTCCTTAAAAGAAGGAATAATTATTTTCTTCTATTTGCTTATTAAATTTTATAATACACATTGGTTACTTGGATAACAAAAACTTTTGGTTAAAAAGAACATTATTAACTTAGCTCTTAAATAATTTGTAATACACCCAGACTGATTATAGTCAAATTTGGAGTCTTTTATCTTTAGCAAAGAACACAAATAGGAATGAATCTCCTAGTATTCCAGTTGTAGTTCTTTTTGAGTTCAGCTGAAGTTTAACAATCATTTAATCTCAGAACTTGACAGGATTCAGTGGGTGGCCTATTTAACACAGAGTGACATAAAATTGTCAGCTTTAAAAATTTTTCCCAAAGGAGCCTTTTTTTTTTTCAGAGAAAGTGAAATAAGATAAACTGAAGGGAAAGAGGTGAGAATGGTAAATTAAATGGTTCATTTAATTGAAAACAAACAAAACAAGTTTAAGTTTCAGGATTTTCAATATTCTATTAGACTTTCAGGAAGGAAACAAACTATGAAATTTGCAGCTGGATACATCTCCTCCAATATCTCCTCCATCCTGCTAAATAGTTGGCATTTCTTTAATAGCTTTAAGAAATCAATTTCCTTGTGGGAATTGTACCTGTTCAATTTTATAGCTTTAACTTAGTCAAGATTCTTGTATACTTCGGAGGAGTTTGATTAGTAAAGATACTTAAAAAGTCAAAATAGTTTAATAGCATAAAAATATATTGCTAATAATAGGTGACGTTTATATAAATTTCTTGTTTTTATCTGATTCATATTCCTAACGAACAATTTAAAATCATGCTTTGAAGAAACAATATTACAAAAATTTTTAAGACTTTGTATATCAGAGAAATCAAGTACCATTAAGCACAACTTCATCATTGCAGTAAAGAAATGACTGAGTGAATCATGGAGGAGAGATCAGGCAAGATTTATGACAGACGAAATGTCTTGCAAATGGCTGTCCCTGTGATTCCTGAAAAACAATGACATGAGCATGATTAGAGCCTAAGTGGCATACAGCTACTTAAATGTGACATCCAGCGTATGTAACTTCTGGAAGGAATACCTAAAAGTATGTCTGTTCTCTCAGTGGACCCTACATACAGTTTTTGCATGTCAAATCAGCACAATCGTGCAGAGATACCTACTAGAAATGGATACTGAGAGGAGTATGTAATTATATATAAGAAAAGCTTTTAGAGAAGTATCTAGCACACTACAAAAACCTCAAAAAGCATCAACTATTTTGAGAACCCCCTCTGAAAATCTGTCAAGATTTGTGGTCAGGAAGTTGGGCTCTAGAACAAAGGTTTGAGATGTAGAACTTGTTCATTTGCATATTGACTATGCTAACCTCTCTGGGCTTCATTTTCCACCTCTGCAAAATGGAATATTAATAGAAGTAATCTCAGTTTCTTCCTATCTTTTCATGGTGGGAAAAGATAAGCTAATGCATGACAAAATCTGCAATATTTCTTGTAGATGCTAAGTATTACTTTCACAAAGGAGTCATCAACCAAAATGCCACTGGGAAACCTAAAGTAGGGAGAATTTTAAGGATGATTGAGCCATGATCTCAAAGACGTGCTCGAAAATCCAGTTTCTCTCCAGGTCTTGCTATCTCATTTGCCAGCTTGTTTCCTTTTGTGATGACAATGAGTTTTCCTTTTAAACATGTAACCCAAATTCATGAGTTTATCCTTTTACTCTTTGGTGACAGACGCTGGTAATTTTAATGCTCAGACTGATCAGAGGGCCCCAGCTCAGTGACCTGATTTTCCAATATCACTGATCAAAGGGGTTCCTGCCACTGCAGTGCCTGCATGTTCACTTAAAAAGAAATGTCAAAAGTCCTACTGAAAAACAGTGGGTGGAGTTCATTTTGGTCTCTTATTAAGCAAAAAACATTGATTCCCACCAATATAACCAACTTAAATAACTATGATTCACTCTTTGTTTTTGGTCTTTATTTTTGTTTTTTTGCAATGATGGAATTGTTTTAGTTCCGCTTGAGTTCTCTGTTAATGAAAAGCTCCTACCATTTGTGTGATTTTAGAGTAATTTTTTAAATTTGTCTTTTCAAAGTCTTACAAATTTAAAGTTGATTTTTAATGCTAGATTTCATAATCTGTCCAAAGTGGGGATAATTGTGAGGATGTTGCGTAGCTCCTGACGCCACTTCCAGCTGCCTCCACTCATCAACCTGTGAGTCCTGGAAGCTCTTCTAACTAGCATGACCTTGACTCTCAGTAATTGTAACTCCATTCAGACTGCGAGCTCCTTATATAAGTGTAGCCAAACCGATGACCTCTTATAAGAATTTTGGAATTGGAACTTAGAGGAACAGAGATCCTCATTTTCTTTGGCTGGAGGTAAACTACGTGCCTTTGGACACTGCGGAGGACACTTTCAACCTACTATATGAACTAGAGAAGCAGCAAAATGAATATTGGGAGATAGATTGGGGGAAGGGAGGGAAATAGAAAGGACTGGATCTTCTTTTATGGGCAAGCAGATATGAGAGAAGGAGAAAAGTTTTGGAGAGTGAATCCCCTGATTCCAGTTCCCACTAGCCCTTGCGACACTCTCTGTGATAAGTCTGTTTTCTTCTTACACCAGCCCAAGTCAGTTTATTACATTTAGGTGTCTAAGAATTCCAAGTGATGAAATTTTATTTTAAAATTCCGTTACTGGCAGAGGATGTGTTTTTATGTATAGGATCTTTGAGAGTAATTTGACAGAGAACTGCTGAGAACAATACTTGTTAAAGGAATGAACCACTATTGCTGATAATTGTGCATGTCATGTCAGGACAGTGGGAGGCTCTGTTTAATGGACTGGGTGACCTTCCAATACCCCCTCAGATTTCATAGTTTATAATGTGTGTTAAGGCAATGACAGTAATGTCACACCTGGGCAACAATCAATTGCATGACTTTTGAGTTGCGCTTTCAGCTCTGTCTTTCATAATGAAAACACAAGTTAATCTTTGAACATCATTGCTGAAATGTCAACAGAAGCCAGTCACTATGCCTCTGGTTACCCTGGTGATGTGGAGGGATAGGCTTGTTCCCCTCACCCATCTCCGTTTTGACTGTCAGCCCCTGCAGGCACAGGCAGGTGTGGCTGTGATAGGGCCCAAACTGATTAAATCTCTTCCACCTAGAGCAGTAAAGACAAACACATTTCAGGGAATGGTACCCAAAGATTAACTGATACTGTCACCGCTGTGATATGAGAACAAATTATAAGTTGTATTTGCTGCAAAAGTCAATTAACTAGACCTTGTCCTACGTGTGTTTGATATGACTTATCAGATATTCATGCTTCAACTTCAACGAGAAAAGTATGTCATGTGATTTGTAACACTTTTCATTTCAAAATGGTGTAATATTTTTATTTTTATGCAACAACTTTAAGTTCTACCAGGTTACTGCATTTCCTGGATAGGGTAGAAAATTAAAGAGATTAGCCATATAATTAAATGATATATGAAGCACATAGTTGTTTTATGTCTGCTGCAAAATAGTCTACTGTTCTAGGTACTGGAGAAACTACAGTAAATCAGAAAATGGTAAGCTTTGACTTTTTTAATTTACAGTTTAGTGAAAGGAGATGGTAGAGCACAAAGCAGACAAAGGAAGCAAACAGTGATAAGTGACATGGAAAAGACTAAGGCCGGATGGCAGTGCTTCCTGAGAGGCATTTCTCGGTACTGTGGTCTCATAAAGGCTTTGTTGAGCAAAGGCACAAGATGAGCAAGCAATTCATATAGTGTCAGGGAAAAAAATATCCCAGGTGGAAAAAACTGAAAACACATAGTCCTTGAAACAAGAGCAGGCTGGCTTGTTCAAGGACCAGCAAAATAGTGAGTGTTAACTGTGTGAAGGAAGAGAATATTAGCATCTAATTACAGAGAAACTGATATGGAGACCATATTATGGAGGGCACTGTTGATGCACACATATTTTGATTTTATTTTAAACAAAATAAGAAGATATTAGAATATTTTAAGCAAAATGTAGCATGCTGTCAATTAATTTTTAACAGTGTTATTTAGGTATAATTAATGTACTATGTAATTCACCCTTTAAAATGCACAATTTAATGCTTTTTAAACATATTTACAGGCACTAACAACCCTCGCCACAATCTCGCTTTACAGTATTTTTATTTTCTGAGAGAACACCTGTGACCATTGTCAGTCACTCTCCACTGACCTCTTCACTGTTTCCCTCTTTCCCAGGCCTTGATAACCATCGTGTAACCACACATCTGATTTTATGGATCTGCTGCTTCAACTTAGCATAGGATATTCAAGGTTTATCCAGACAGCAGCATGTATCAGTATCATTCCTTTTATCACCGAATAGCATTCCATTATGTAGTAGATACGTTGCATAATTGTTTTCCATTCATTAGTTCATAGACATTTAGGTTGTTTTTACTATTTGGCTACTCTGACTAATGCGCCTAGGAACATTTTTGCACAAATATTTTGTGGACATATAGTTTAAATTATCTTGGATATATTTCCAAAGGTGGAATTGTTGTATTATAAGGTAACTCTATGTTTAACAGTTTAAAGAACTGCCAGACTGTTTCTGGCAGTGGCTGCCCCATTTTCTATTCCCATGAACAGCGTATGAAGATTCTAATCTTTTCAAATCCTTGTCAGAACTTGCTGTATAGTCTGTCTCTTTTACTGGAGTCATCCTAGTAGAGGGGATGTGCTATCTCATTATAGTTTGGACTGAATTTTCCTCCAACTAATGATGTTTGGCAATTTTTGGGTGTGGGTTTATTGACCATTTATTTTCTTTGGAGAAATATATTCAAATGCTTCATGTATTTTAAAATGCAAGTTATTTTTATTCTTATTTATGAATTTTTGGTTCTTTATATTTTCTAGACACAAGTTTTAGATAAATAATATTCAAATATCTTCTCCCATTCTCTAGGCTGTTTCCTCACTTATGATATCATTTGGGGCAGAAAAGTTCTTAGCAATGATGCAATTCAATTTTTTTTAATGCTCGTGTTACTTACATTTTTGGTTTCATATCTAAGATACCATGATTAATAACAAGGCAATGAATATGTATACCCATGTTTACTTCAAAGAATTTTATCTCTTGCATAAAATTTTATGATCGACTTTGAGCTAATTTTTATTCAATGTATGAGATAGAGGTCAAATATTACTCTTTGCCTATATATATAATATTTTCCGAGCACTGTTGTTGAAAATATTATTCTTTCAGCAATGAATTATCTTGAGATTCTTGTTAAATTAACAACATAAATGTAAGTTTGTTATGGAATTTTCATTTTGTTTCGCGCTCTGTGTGTCTCTGTTTATGTCAGCTTCACAATGTCTTGTTTATTGTAGCTTTGTAGTAAGCTTTCAAATTGAAAAGAACTTTTTCTTTTCTTGTGATATATTTGCTGTGTGCACATTACTGTGTCCTTTAAGGAATGATCAGAAAGGGAAACTCAGAGATACATTTTTGGGACCCCCCCCCAAATGAATGAATAAGTGAATAAATAAAAGCAAACTATGAACTCTGATACCAGCCTCTAAGCTATAAGCATATCCCACAGTAAAAGCATAGACATTGCTGGTTGACTTAAGAACAACCTTTGACTGAAAGTGGCTTTTACTAGGCCAGCAGCAATTTCTAAGTAGCGAGGTTTAAAAAAAAAAAAAGAAGAAAACAAAGAAAAGGAAAGACATATGAACATCACAGGCTTCTCACAGTGGGAGAAATAGTACCTACAGAATCAGTTTATCTGACTTTTCTGGGGAGTATGCTTTCTTTTTAGGCCTGGTTGCTTAAGAATAACCTCATGCATCCAGAGAAGCTTATTGTTCAGTCTTTGTTTAGTCAAAGATTGAATCTAAGCTCCTCGTGCCAATGACACTTTCACTCTGTGTTGATAGCTCTGTGTGTGGCTTGATAAATTTTTATGTTCTGCTCTGATGTTCCTGAATCAGTGTCGCTTAGTTCATGTGCACACTCCTTCTGTCCCCAGAAATGACTGTAGATCAAGGAAATCTCTTCTAACTTACCCTTTTTGAGGGTTTTCTTTTTAGGTTTGTATTGCTGCTTTGCTTCTTCATCAGCCTGCTATTACTGGGTCCCCAAGAAGCACTACATACCTTCTACAGTACTCTTAGGCATGAAACTCACCATTCTTTCTTTCAAATAAAATTGGTCAGCAGAGTTCCTTGTTTTTGCAGGCTGCTTATTGTCATCCCTAGGCCACTGCATGCAGATGAATATAAGGAGTGTTATCCTCCCTCTGTGAGTGGGTACTGTGGGTGGTATCATTTCTTGGTCTTCTGTCCTTCATCTTCCTAGTATGAAACCTGTTTCCTACAAGCCAACTGAGTGAGAGCAGTTGAGGTTGTAGTATTCTTGTTATGCTATGATTGAGGATAGTGCCACCAATTTAATGGGCACAGCTAGTCTTTCTGGTCAAGGCTGACTGGAGTAAAATTTGTGTGACCAGATTAGAGTGGGGGCAGTGAAAAACAGCAGGTTTCTTGCAACTTTAGTGCCAAAGTGGAAGATGAAGACCTTATCTTTGTGGCCGAACACATCTAAAATAGAGCTTCTATACTACTGGACTGGTAGGAGTGTAGATCAGGAGAATAGTTATTTTACTAGTGAGAGCTTATCTCCTTATGACATTATGTAACATGAATTATCTTTTAAAGATCACTCTGTTCACTGTATTGAAAGGATACTACTGAGGAGTGGATGTCATAATCAGCTCTAGGTTTTGGTAGCTTAGAGCATATTGATGACAGGGAAGATAATAAAAAGTAGTAAAATATAGTAGATTTCTAGATGTGCTGATCAGGAAACAGAATGTAATGCAGGAAATGAATTACAAAGGTGATGTAACATACAGGAATCCAAACCAGTGGTCAGTCTTGTCACCCAAGGTTTGTAAACCACTTTAAGTATTCATTCTACATCTCTAGGCTAGAGACATGACACAGTTAAGTGGAGATGTTACTAAGGAATAGAGATTGAGGTCACCAAGGAGAGTCCTATAACCATAGCAGAATTTCCTTACATCAGAAGCCTACAGAATCATATAAAGATGTAAAATTATTGCCATGTATACCTCAAGCCTAGTTAATGTTAAAATGCAATATTCCTTCAATACAATCAATTAAAAATAAAAAAATTATAAAAGAAACCATGGAGGAGATATAGTTAGTGTGAAATAGTCCAAGACAGAGACAAAGCAGAAGAAACACACAATCTTTTACTTTTTTCCAACTTCTAATCTTCTCCAAGTCTTTCATCAGTTGAATCTAACTAGAAGTCACAGGAGAATGGGAAAATATGTTGTGGACTGAGTCTTCCTGTGATGCAGGGGAAAACAAAGGAAGGGACTCAATGGATCTTAAATCAAACCAACTAAGATATATACATGTGTGTGTTTGTGTATATATATGCATATGCATGTGTATATACACACATATACATGCATATATATGTATAATATTTATACTTACCTATATAATACATGTAGACATTTTATGATGAGATATTCAACAATCAAAATATTAGAGAATATAACAAACTCCATGATCACTGTATTTAAAGCAGTAGTAACATTTGTCTTACTGCTTATGTCTTTGAAAAAAATATCTGTTTCGAAGTTATAGTTGATAGGGCTTGGTAGCAGATTATATGAGAAATGAAAGAGACAGGAGGCAGGGAATATAATAAATCTGAATATAATATTTCAATTAATTGAGTTGAGAAGCCTGAAAAAGCAAAAGGAAGTTTGGAAGAAGGAGTAATTAAGAATTCTATCTTGAACACCTTAAACATGAATTGTCTGTCAAACATGAACAAGTATATACTGAGTAGGTGATTTGTTGCTTGAGTTTGGAATACCGGAGGTAAATGTTTTGAAGTCATCTATACAAGTAGCGTACAAATCATGATACTGAATAAAATCCATGGAAAAGAAATTTGAGAGAAGCTTTGAAACATGACCATTTAGTAATGTGATGTTGTAGGTGAATCACAGAAGGAGGTTGAAAAGCAATGATCAGTGAAGAATCCACACAGAGAATCAAGACAGAGTCAAGTTATGGAACCCATATGCAGAAATCATGTTAAGGAGGAAATGGAAATTATCTATTTTAAATGCTCATGAAATGTCAAGTAATGTGAGGATGAAGGATGGACCTTTGGATATTGTGATTCAGAATTTATTAATGATCTTGACCAGAATTTGGCTGACAGAATACATGGAAGAGATAGGCATAAGAGTGGATACTGAAAAATGAATGGGAAGAGAGGAAATGAGGTAGCAAATATTAAAAACTGTTTTGAGATTTGTTTTAAAATGGAAAGAAGAAATGAGGGTGATTGCTGGAGAAAGGCACCCTAAGGTTGAGGAGGAGCTATTTTATAGATGGAGAAATATGGCACATGTGTAATAATTATATTCCAGTAAGGGAAGAATGAATGATCTAGGAGAATACATAGTCATATTTCATTCAACTAAATCTGTGAGAGAAGAGAGGATATATGCACAAAATCAGGGTAAAAACAGGGGGAGGGAAAGCAGTTGATCGTAGCAGGAAGGAAGTTCAGAGCATGTGTCCCCATTGTAGGTGGCTTGTATAAGTGGTAGATGGCAAGTGTGATACATTTCCTAGGGCTGCCATAACCAAGAACACAAACGCGGGGCCTCAAAACAAACAAAAATTTGTTCTCACAGAGTTGTAGTGGCCACAAGTCAAAATCATGGCATTGTTCAGACTGTGTTCTCTCTGTAGCTCCATGGGAGGCAGGTCATTGTCATTTCCAACTTCTGGTAGCCACAGACATCACTTGATCGCAGCTGTAGTACTTTAATCTCTGCTTCAATGTCATCAGGCATTCTACCTGTGGACCTCTGTCTTCACAGGACATTTTCCCTTCTCTTTTTAATAAGGACACTAATCATATTGGAAGGTCTCACCTTAACTAGATGCATGTGTAAAGATCCTATTTCCAAATAAGGTAACAGAATACAACTTCAGCATATCTTTTGGGGGTATATAATTCTACCTTTAACAATGAGCAACTAAAATTACAACTCAGGGTTGTGTGTAATGTGAATGCATATCACTAAAGCAAGTGATCATTTCAAGTATCAAAAAAAAACATATAAATGTCAGAGATATAAGATAAATACTGTTTGGAGGATGGGAAGGAAATAGGAAAGTATGGTTAGAGCTGAGAATGGATAAGACTGCAAATAAGACAAAAATAGAGGGAAATCTAAGGCGGCAATTAGTGTGTGTGTGTGTGTGTGTGTGTGTGTGTTTAACTGGATAAACATATTAAGGGAAAATGGGCCTGATTTGGTAGC
Organism: Solenodon paradoxus; assembly: GCA_004363575.1. Classification (NCBI taxonomy): domain Eukaryota; kingdom Metazoa; phylum Chordata; class Mammalia; order Eulipotyphla; family Solenodontidae; genus Solenodon; species Solenodon paradoxus. The sequence continues at coordinate 292,822 of RJWH01001064.1, forward strand.
AGAAGACATGCATCATCCTCTATGACTTCTTGCAGTGTGCTAGATCATGACAAAATGAAGAACACCACAGCATCCTTAACTTTAATTATTTCACAGCGAGTGATCAGCCTTTAGTATTACGTCTAAAGGGCTGGCTAGGTAAAATGCTTTTCATGTTTATTTTTCTATCCAAAGTAAGAGTCTTAAATGACTGTTGCCTCTAAAGTAGCTTCTTACTAATGTTCCCAGACAGTCTCTGGAGAAATAAAATTTTCCTCACATGTTTCTCATTATAGAAAACTAATTAGAGTTCTAATTAGTATATAAATGGTTTTCAAAATAATCTTCTTTATAATACAAAATAATTTACTTTTTCAATTAAATTTTGTGTTTGGCAAAATGTTGAAATGATTACATTTCTGAAAGACTTGGATATTATGGCTGAGTCCTTGTTTTCCTTTTCTCATGGGAAACCAGGGGAAGAAGATAAAGAATGAATAAAAGAGTTCACTCTTACTTGTACGCTATAGTTAGTTTTCCTTTCTTTACTTAGGTCTCTGGTCTTATCATTTCTTTTATATATATATGTATAGGTATATATATATATATGTATACATATTTGTAGTCTGTCTCTCTGTATGTATGTATCTATCTAGCTATTTCCTGTCCAGCATATGCATGCAGAAGTAATCATTCCCATAAGTGAAAAGTGCAAGTAAAAGAAATGGTTATCTGTTCAGCCCCAAAGATGAACTTATAAACCAAACCCAATAGCATTTTATGAAGTCCCTTACGGATCTTTATTTTCATATTCCTCTTATCTTATTTTTTTAATAGTAATATTTATTATTTCTTTAGTTCACAATACTGAATTCCATTTAGATGCTGAACTTGCCTCTCATCTGATTTTTAATAATAGTCATAAAAGCCTTATATGATTAATTGGAAATTGTTCCCTCTTTTTTCCTCCCCTGTAATATTATCAATAAAATTTGTATAATCCATTCCTTGAAAGTTTAAGCCATTTGAAACCATTCTTTTATTATTTTTTTGAAAGGAGAGATATTTTAAATTACAGTTTCAATTTATTTAATGAGTATAGATCCAGCTAAACTATGTACTTTGTCTTGGGTAATTTTGGTAAGCTATGATTTTCTTGGAATTTCTTTTGCATAAATTGTTCAATATTTTTGGTAATTTTTTGCTTAAAATGCTATTGAGATAACATTTCATTGCAACATTGTATAAATCTCAGGATTATTCTAATCTGTTTTATCTGTAGTCATGCCCTATTTTTCAACAGATCAATTCTTGATCTATTGTGCCAGATTGTAGTCAATTTTATTAGCCTTTCCAAAGACACTTTTGAATTTATTGATTCTCTTTTTTGTTTTAACTTTTAATAATTTATTGCTTTTAATCTCTTCTACTTCAGAGGGAGTAATTATTCTGCTTTTACTTTTAAACATCTTAAATTAAGTGTTTTACTTGTTAATTTTAAACTTTACTTCATTTATTTTAAAAGCATTTTATATGATATATTTCTCTCAGGCAATGTTCTTGCTGCAGTTCTCAAGTTTTGAAATTTACCATTTTTATTCCCACTTGATTCTATGTACTTTTAAATTTCCATTATGAGTTTTTAGTCACAAAGTATATTATTTTCAAACATATGGGCATATAATGTGTTTTATATACATGAAACATGGAAAGAAATAAAGAATTATACATAGTTTGCAGTATTACAAAGTATTACATATTATGTCTTTGTGATTATTATTCCAAATAATATGGAAGTCTCTGAGTATTGTCCCCTTAATTTGCCTTTCCAAATGGTCTTACAGACAGAGCATAATCATGAAAAAGAAATTGAAATGCTGATCACTCTCCCTTCTTGGACTTTTTAATATAGTGTAATTCCCAGATGTTAATCATAGTTAACTATCATTGCTTATCTTTCTCTGTGAGAAAATTCAGTTGGTTTTTCTGTTCTCCATATCCCTTCTCAATAGGTTTGAAATGAGGTCAGTAGCTATGACAAGGACACAAGCCCAGTTACAAATATAAAACAACTTTTAAAGTTATTATATTTATTATCATTGCTAATTTTTCTATTCCTTTGAATAAAAATATCACTAGAAACACATATGAGAATTCATCAGGACTTACATTTACAAGCTCTTTTATAAAGCAAAAAATAAAAAATGCAGGAAAACATATAGACTGTGTTCTTTTGCTGAACTTTAACCAAAGGGATCCAAAATGGTATTTGATTAATTGAACATCATTCTGATTATATCTAATTTCCAGAGCCAAGGATCTTTCTGGTCAAAGAATTCTCTCTATATCATAAATGCTTAGTCAGACAATTAGATATTTAGTCACTCAACTGGTGCCTTTGTCTGAACAGCTTCAGGTAATCATTTTTATAGATATGCTTATAAATTTACCTACAAATTAATCTGATTACTCAGTTATATACTAAGTACATTAAGTTCCTACTATCTCAGGAGCCTTGGTGTATTTAAGAAACATAAAATGTAACTTTTCCACAAACAATAAAATATATAAAAATATGAGAAAAACAAGAGAAGAAAATAGAGTAAAATCTTAATGTTGCGTATAATAAAAGAAAACATCGTATAAAATGTAAAATATTCAGTTAGTGTTTCCTTTGTACCAAGAATACACTAAACAAACAATATTTAAAAACTACCTTGTATAAAAAGTTAGCAGGAATACAAGTATGAATAAGAAAGGATCTCTTAAAAATAGCTCACAGTAAAATGATAACCATATAATATCAAACAATCTATTCTAACATGATGGGATAATTGGTACCCTAGACAAAAGTAACAGTGTTTGAGATCACATGTGGGAAGGCACCTATCTGATCCTCTCAGGCCAAGAAAGGTTGGAACACATGGCAAAAAGTCAGGGAAGGCAGGGGCTAAGCATAAGTATTCTAGAAAACTAAAGAAAATATATGCAAAGTACAAGAGAGAAAAACCAGCACATCTGAAAAATTTCAATTAATAGTTGATAATGATAGGCTCCCCCAAAGATTTAGGGAGTTTTGGGGTTTGGTTCAGGAGCATGGAAAGGAGTGATGCAGAGAAATGCTTCAAATATCCAAAAAGAGTTTATTTTGAAATTCAATGTGGGCTGACTCAGAAAAGAAGCAAGCTCTGACTAGGGGGAAAGATTCTTTGTTATTTATAGGAGTTGGGGGTTAGCACTGCTGAGAGTCTGGAGGTAAAGAGTCTGTCTAGAAATTCATTAAAATGTTAATACAGACATTAGTCAAAGCAATTAGGATCCCTATTAGAAGAGACTGAGAAAAGTGCCTAGGAGGAAGCAGAGATAAAGGCCAATGGAGATTCCTGCAGAAATGTCACATACACATGGCAATTAGCACAAAATGGCTGTCACCCAGGCCTTTCTAGGGGGGTCTTGTCCTATCAGCAGAAAAATGACCAAGAGATGAAGCTGATAAAGTGGAAAATATCATCAGAGACTAGAACATGAAAGAATTTATAAGCTGTGTAAGAAATGGAACTATATTCTGATGGCAGTGACCTCAGAGGAGTTTAGAAGCAGGTATAATCAGAATTATCTTTAAAAAAAATCAATCTTCCTGTATAATGGAAGATAGACTGGATAAAATCAAGACTAGAGGCTAGCTAGCGGGGCTACTCCATTAATCCATGAGAGGTGATCAAGAACTGATTTTATAATACTCACAATTGGATAGAGAAAAGAGCTAATTCAAAAGTTACTAAGAAATTCAAATGGAAAAACAAGGGGATTCCTTACATTGTAGAAGACAGGAAGCCACACCCCAGTTTCTAGCCGCTGAGGACCAAAAGTCGCCACTCAGCCACCAGGCACCTGACGGTGTAGACTGGCTGAAAGCTACTGATTGGATAAAAGGACCCCTTTCTGAGAATGGAACCCTATGTGCATTTTACAATTATGTGAATCCTGTGTGTCATCCATGTGAGGAATTTACAAATGAATAACTGAATTCTGTTTGTAATTCCTGTTCTAATTCACACCTTCCTTCTCCCTCACCAATAAAAGTGTATCCCAAAAGTATTTCAGGGCTCAGATTCTATATCTGGCCCTCGCATAATAAAGCTATCTTCAATACTTCTAAAATAGCACCATTTGGATCTGTCGGTTAAGAGAGAGAACTATTACAACATAAGAAGCAATAGAATGGAAGTCCATGGAAGTCAATGATAAAGTTTTAAGCAATCACTACCATTTAATGATTGACAATGTCATTCACTATGACAAGGAATATGGAAGTAGATTGAGTGTATGAGATCACAAGTTTTCAATATATTGAGTTGGATATGTCTTTGAGATACTTGATGAATACTGATCACTGAAGAGACTCTGAATGAGACATGAAAATCTGGGAGATCAGTACAAAAATGAGTCTATGAATGTCACAATTATCTAACAAGACTAGCATTATTCCTAACTTGTAGATAAAAAAAAAAACTGAGACTCATAGTTAAAAGAACTACCTTATTGTCACATCTGATAAACAGTAGCACCAAGATAAACTCGACATCTGGTTTTCTCCAAAGTCTGTATTTCCAACATTAATTTGCTTTCTAAAGTTTTTAAAGAAAAAGTAATGCTCATGAGCTATTCCTTATTCAAATTACTTTTAATTGTAAAACAAAATCTTTTACCTAAGTTTCCAAAATTAAATTTACTGATCAAATGCAAAAATAAGCCCATAAAAATCACCTTATGACATTACACAAATAGATGGCACTTAACACTGAATCTTCACACATTCTTTGCTTATGGATTGATTGCTCTGATATGGGGTCTCATCAGTTTGTACACCTTTACTCCTTGTGCTGTGTAATAACTCAAGTTTTCTTATTTCTCCCAGTTTGTTTTACCTCCTTTATTTACTCACAAACCACAAACTGTTGTACTTTTAGGCTTTTTCCCAGAGGGGACCTCAGAAACATTCTTCTATTATTTTCTCCTAAGTTAAAATTAGTTAGAACAATACTTGGTATGAGTGCTATTGTACACATATGTCAGAAGCAGGGACAAATCTCAAATGTGATGTTGACTCACATCACATATAATATGCTTTTATTGATTTTTTAATTATAAATTATCATCAAAATAGAGATCAAACCTTAAAGTATTACAGAAAATTCATAAACTAGGAAGTATGTGAATAGCCTCAATAGAGAAATGATTGTCTTATACCACTGGATTGCCCATAGAGATTTGTATGGACTTTTCTCTTTATAACATAAACATTAAAGGAGTCTATTAATATTTATTGTTTAAATGAGAACTAGAGTCCTTTAGAAGAGACTTTTAGGCTAATTATCAAATTTGTTTATTTCTTGGGTTTTTGGTTAAACTAGAGTTAGATTTTACCTAGAGTGGGTAATTATCAACTTAACAACTTAATTTATAAAGGGAAGATGGTGAGAAAAGGGAAATTAAGTTTTGAATATGGAAGAAGAGAAATTCAGGGTATCTGAGGAAGGTAACTCCAAGGGTGGGGGATGATTGAAAAGGAATGTAGAATCTCCAGAAATAGACTATTTTACCACAATAGCTTATCAATGGTCCTGAGTTGGCCAGATCTGTGCATTGACTATGATGCTCAGTAAAGAAGTATGGAGTGACCCTGCACAGATGAACTGTATCTTGTGTCAATGTTATTAAACAAATAAATCAGTAGACAGAGATGGTTCTAAAGATTTGGTATCCTACAGAAACCACCCAAAATTTAGCCAGAGTAAAAGCACTTAAAAAAATGAAATTTAAGACTAACCAATCTCAAATAGCCAACCAGCCTTTTCCAAATACATCAATGACTTAAGTTATAGTCAATCAAAAAATTAGTTGCCTTACTTCCAGATTTTTCTCTATAAAAACCTCTCCTTGGGATGCTCCTATTTTTTGTTTGATGTTGCCTGATTCAAGCTGATGTATTCTCAAATAAATGCTTGAACATTGTAATGTGCCTTGGTCGATATTTTATTTAACACAAGGAACTATCAAATATAGTGATCAATTTTTCACTTCCAAGTACCTGGACAACTCCCACTAGAGCACAAGTGGACCCAGTTCACCCTGACAGCTTTTAACATAAGAATCTTAACACAGTGGTTCTCAGATTAGAATCTTCAGGAGAATTAAGAATTCCAACATGTAGGCAGCACTTGAGATCAAGTAATTCAGAATCTAGGCTGAATTCACCAGTATTTTTACTTCATTCCAGGTTATTTCAATGAGCAGCTAAATTTGAGAATCAATGCTTTAAATAGAGAGCAGAATAAACGTATTCAAGCTGTTTCATCTATTTTTATTAATATAATATATGCATGCATGTAGTTATTCCATGAAAATAGAATTCTTCTAGTTTATATTTAATAGTCATCTGGAGGGATTATTTGTGTATTGCCATAATCATACATAAATCAAGGTAAAAACTCAAAAAGAAATATACTTTAAAAAATTGTGTAGAAATATATTATGCATGCTATGGAAGTGAAGAAGAATAGAAGAGTCTAGTGTTCCTTACTTCATGCTGAGTGTCAGGATATTGTTTACCATTTAAAGCAATAATTGGAGTTATAGCTGAGAAAATGAAACAAGTCTACAGATAAAATCTTTCCAGGTAAAAAGGCTGGTAAAATGAGAGCTCTTTGAAAAATGGAGAGAAAAAAATTCTTGGATCTGAATTTTCTCTTTCAAGCAGTAAACAAAAATCTTCCAGAAGTTCTACTCAATTTTATCATATCCCAAATAGAATTCTTGATTTTGCTTCCAATCCTGGCTCTCTTCTCTTATTATATATTCAAGTACAACATCATCTATCCAAGGGCTCAGGAAAAATCCCTTTTTCATTTCTTTTCCTCATACTCTACATTTAATCCACTAGTAAGACCATACTGTTCCATATTTAATATAGAAATTGAAGTGGAAAAAGAAAATGAAATTGAGGCACACCTTGAAGGCATAGTGGTTATGTCAATCACATCCTAAGGAGTTTAGGGATACCTATGCCTGGGGTTAGAGTCCCAGGCTTAGGGGAAGCAGCCAGTGTGAATAACTAAATAAAGATAAAATAACTGCTTCTTTCTCTTCTCTCTGCCTGCCTATTCATCTTCATTCCTGCCTGAAACATAGAAACATAGGTCTCAGGGAGGCTAGTGTCTACAGAGAAGGGTCAACAATTACTTTTTCTTTAGTCATTTGAGACAATTTTTAAAAATATCTAAGCAGGATCAAGGAAGGCAGGTACGTACTCTGCAAACTAGAGAAGCGAAACTAGATGGTACCCGACTCCAAGCTGGAAGCGAGGGCTTGGCAATAGGGCCATTCTTGGGCTCTTGTTTGAGGAAGAGAAGGCTCTCTAGACTGAGAGGGAAATGTCAGAAAGAAGAAAAGCACTAAGGGACAGAACACAACCAAGGATCCTACAGTGTTAATATAGTGAATTTGGCTTGTTTTTAGGATATATTGGGAAACAAAAGAAAAACAATGCCAGCCTATCACTTGTTTAAACTAGAAAGTTGTGCGGATCAAAACATGAGAGATTGGAATTGAAATGGACGATGATGCCAAAGGTGATGAGCAGACATGATGTGTCTCCTTAAGAATTTTCAGGGAAGCTTCCAAATAAACTGAGCTTTGGAAAATCTGATTATTGTAGGGGAGGAGAGTGGATGAGAAAGATAAGGATAAAGGATAAGGAAAATCATAATTAAACATTAGTCATAAAAACAATGAGGAGAAAAGAGAAAGAGACCTATACTGGCAAGAAAGTCATGTTTCATTAAAAAAAAAACAACAACAAAAAAACAACACATGTTTCCTCACGCTCAAGGAACTCATGGGTCCAGTGCCCTACAGGATAAACACATTTGTGGAGTAGTAGATGGGTTGCTTGTAATGGGCTTTTATTCAACTCCAGAAAGAGAATGGGAATAAGAGGAGAAGCAGAACACAGACAAACACAGCATTAATACAAATTAAGACAGTGAGGAGAAAGTAGGGAAGATGGGGGTTAAAAAGACATAAAAGAATCTGACATTATGAAATAACACAAGGAATATAGGTTTAATTTCCATTATCTGGTGGAAAAAGTGCGCTTAGAAGTACCGAATTCTTGGAGGGGCTTGGTATCAGTTAGTGTAGGCAAGTCTTATCGACAGCTGCTTTATTTTCCAGATCCAATAATGAAGTACAAAAACCTTCAATGTCTGAAAATAAATGTCTCTCTGCTTCCTCAGGAATCACTTTGATTGGCTAATAACTGTAACCGCATCATTACCACTTAATGTCTCGGGTAGTTCCAATGGTACCTAGAAGATAATAAAGAGGTGTCGGTATTATTCATATCTTTTAATTGCTACTATTCACACTTCTTTTGTTATCCTGTGGGCAAAATTGTAACACTTGGCTAGGCATACAGTGGATAAAGGAGCCATAACAGTCCAGACTAAAATACACTCTTAAGTACCCATTACATGGGATAGCTATGAGCAACAATATAACTTTGCAATAAAACCTATTTACTGGTAAAAATTAAAATTGCTTTTAACAGCTTTATTGCATGCAAACAATTAAAATAATTATATCAAGTTGCAGCTGCTGTTCGGGTGTGTCTGGCTAAGAAATGCACTGAAAGGGAAATAAAAAGTATGAATTCCAAAAGCAAATGCAAGAAACTTATCAAATCAGAAAATGAAGGCTCTAGCATTGACCTCTTTCCTCCAAAGTCATTTGCTACTTACATAGTTGTAGGAATTTTCTTATATTCATTTCCATATTTGTAAGGGAAATAAAATAATGTAGCCCATACTATTTTATAAAACTTCCTGGAAGATTCTGAACGTTTTTTTGTTTTTGTTTTTGTTGTTATTTTACGAAGTTTGAGAAATAGCTTTTGACAGAATACCTGAGCAGTCATTTTGCCTTGATTGAGAACACTTTATCAACAAGTTCAAGATCCCCATACCACAATGGGTAAAATCATTTTCTGAGAATCCAAAAAATTAGAATCCTCACCACCCCTGAAGTTTTCATCTTATGGCATATTTTGTGTACTAGCTTCAAGTAAATAATTGTGTATATTGAGAATTCAGTAAAAATCGGAAATTATTTTCTGTGGCCAGGATTGTGTGCAGTTCTGTGGAGTAGAAGGCAAGATATGTACATTCACTTGAGACAGGTAACACCATATGTGTCCCAACTCATTTCACATCCCATTCTTGATTTTTATTGATACGCAAAAAACAAAAATAACTTTCAAAGATAAGATTGACATAAATTCAAATGTGATTTCCAAACTAGTCCTAGGTAACTGGTTCTATAATCCATGATCAATTGTTATCCATTGCTTGTTATACCAAGCATATGTTACATGCTAGAATTCTGTTTCTCATATAGAATGAAAAAGTGTACAAGGCATAGCCTCTGACCTTCAGACGACCACCGTAAGTAGTGGGAAAAATGGACACAAAGAAATTATTGCCATTATTAGTCCTCAAATGAAGATGAGAACAAATATATTGTGCTTCCTTAATTACAGCAAGTAAATAATTTTTCTTCCCAACTATATAATTTAAAATTATGTTTCTTCCTATAAAGATTAATAATAGTATGTATGTTGAAGGATTGTTTGGAAAATAATAACTACCATTTATTGTGTCTGCTAAATTTCAGAATCCATTTACAGTACTTAATTTTTTTCTTTACAAAGATGGGAAGGCAGATTGGATGTTGGTAATAGCTCAAATTATCTGGGTTTGAATCTTTCCTCTGTCACTTACTATGTGACCTTGAATAAATCCAAGGTCAAACATTTTTCATGTTTGAGAAACACAAATAATAGTCATCCTTAGATCACAGTGTTATTACGGCGAAAAAATTAGTTAATACAGATGTAGTTCTTGGTACAGAAAAACCATTCTGTGTATGTTAGCTTTATGATTACTTCTGCTAATTCACAGAAAGCCTATGACGTCAGGGATTTCCATTCGGTAGACTGACGACTGGGTTTCAAATAGTTAAGGGACTTTATGTTAGTTGTCCTTTAAATAGACCTAAGAGTAAATATTCAAATTCAAGTTTATCTAACTCTAAAGATATTGTAATATGTCTGCTTTATCTATTGCAATTTATTTTATCTGTCCCTCAAAACTCACTTAGTAGCAAACCCATTCAGGCCCTGTCTACACACAACCCCACTTGGCTTTAAAAATCATTTATGCCCAATATTATGCCAGTCCATGGTATTCACCTTTAAATGAACATTTTTTTAATTTTAATTCATATGAGTTTAATCTCTTTCCTTTATAATCTGTGAATTTAATGACTTTTTCAAGAATCATTCCCCAAATAAAATCATAATAATCTTCTACATATTGACTTTCATTTTTCTCTTTAAATAATCTGGACATGATTTTCATGTATAGTTTTTAGGTAAGGTTTATTTATTTATTTATTTATTTTTACTTTTCCTATAACAAGAGGTAGTCAACTGTCCTAAGTCCACTTGTTAAAGAACTGATTTGTAATTTGTTAGTCACCCACATTAAGAGATACTTCATAAAATTCAATTTCCAAAAATGCATGTGCTGAAATTTATCATATTGCCTAATTTTCTGCCAAAATCACCCTGTCACTTTTTGCTGAAAAACATTTACTCTAATTTGTTGACTGACAGTGGGAAAATAGTTTTCATATCTTTTATTCCTTTGTCATATTTGGGTCTTATAAAACTTAAGATGGGCATGCATTGCCTCTACTTTTAAATATGAACCAGTTGTTGGAAGATTCTCATTTGTCCACTGCATGTTTGTTCAGTAGAATTTGGCAGTACATTTCATATCTAGTGTTTCATTTGAAAGAAATTTAGACTTCACTTTTAACTTTTTAAAGATTATAGACCTTCATATTTCATTCCTTTTTCTGATTTCATGTAGAGAAGTTAAACCACAAAGAATTGAATTATTTGGTAAAAGCTTTTTTAACCCATTGCTATAATATTCCATGATATTCTTTTAGTGTCATTTTATCACCTATGTCATATAATTTCACCACTATTATTCTTTGTATGTGTCCTTCTCTCTACCAATTTTATTAGTCTTTTAAGATAGCCAAATTTTGTATTTTTAATTTTACTGTTGCTTTTCATGTAGTCTTTGCTTGGCACTGTTATGATATGCATAAATTTTGATTCATGAGGCTTAGTTAAAAAATACCAGCCCCCAACAAAAAGTTAAATTTAATTTTTTAATATTTTAAATAGAAGAAGATGTAGGCAGGAAGCCAGACAGGCAGGAGGAAGAAGCATTTTTATTTGTTCATTTTTGTTGTTTCCATAACCTCAGGTCACCAACTTTTCATGGGCTTACATGATCTATGTCCCCAGTCGCTGACTTAGCAACTGAGCCACCAGGGTGCACCCACAATGGAAATTTGGCTGTCAAAATCTATTAAATGAGTCATTGCATAAAAATGTCCTTTTTTACAAAGTCTGTCAGTGATTGTTGATTTACCACTTGTTATTCAGTTAATTCACTGACAGAAAAGTGTGTAGTCATGCTACCTCTCTGTCTTCTTGTAGTAAGCATGGTATTTTCAGAAATGAACGACCACAAAAAAGAATTGACCAACTAAGATGAAAGTGACAACACTGAAGGTATCATTGGAAGTGATTAGAATTTGAAAAGGAAAACAGCAAAGCAAAGATAAGACAGGATCTAGGTGTGCACTGAAAAATCCTCATAAGTTTCAAAAGTAAGGTAAAATCACTTCAACATCATTTGCTTTAAATTTCACTCAAAACAGAAGACTATTTATGATTGAAATAGAGCATTTCCTTTTATTTTAGACAGAAGGCTGTACAATTCCCAGGCAAGGATCCCATTCAGGACAAAGAATTGAAGTCACCTGCCACATTGAAAGTAAACAGTAATTACAAAGAAACTAGAGCCCATGTAATTTTTTTTTGTTGCCTTTTGGAAAAAATATGACATATGAAATATGACATATGCCATATGAAATGACATACGAATGCAATTGAAAACACTCAAACATCATGGCAGGAATGGAAAATGAGTAATATGTATGCAGTATGGCAGAAGCGTTTACTATATTGTGCAATTAATTTTGCAGAATTCAAATCAAATATAAAGGGAAACAGTAGAAACAGCTGACTCTGGGGATATCATTTACACATTGACGCCTTTTGAGAGACTCTCGATATGCAGCCAGAGGAACTTAATGAAGGTGAACTTATGGAAATGAAGAAAGTGGTTATGACATGAAAAGGATGAAGATGTCCCAGAGAAAGTGATGCCGGCGAAAAATATCACATTAAAGGAACATTCAGGTTAGCGTGAACAAGGAAGACTCCTTCCTAGGATTAAGGCACTGTCCCCAGGAGAATCTTACTATTCTTATCAGGTTGTCTTGCTTGCAAAGAAAACTCCAGTATGGAGATAGGATATCACAAAAATAAAAAACTGAAACCAAATGTATCTGGCTTTCATGGAAACTGAATGTTAGAACCAAAAACTCTAACCTTTATACACATAGTCATTGATCTATGCTCATATTATGACCTCACAAATTTGGATCATAACAATTTATGGGCTGTTAAAAAATAAAAATACTATCTCTTTAGTTCAAAATTCTGAATTCCATTTAATATTGAAATTACATCTCAGTCTATATTTCACACCATGCCCACCACTAGAGTCCCAGTCTCTCTTACCACCACCTTTTCCCCTCGTCCCCCTCCAACCCATAACAAATCCTGAGTCCTGCTAATTTTGTTAGGATTTGTATGTTCATTTGCTTTATTTCACTATATTACATATATGAATGAAATCATCCTGCATTTCTCTTTTCCTTTATGACATGTCACTCAGCATAATCCCCCTCCAGTTCCATCCAAATGCCTCAAACAAATAAAGATGGATATACCATTTGATCCAGCAATTCCACTCATAGGCACACACCCAGAGATACAAAATCTCCCATCAGGAAAAACGTCTGCACCCCTATGTTCATAACAGCACAATTCACCATAGCTAAGACATGGAAGCAACCTAAATGCCTGTCAACAGATGACTGGATAAAGAAGCTATGGTACATTTACTCAATGGAATTCCATGCTGCTTTTTGAAAAAATAAAATTGTGCCCTTTGTTACACTTTAGGGGCTTCTTATTTTAAATCCCTAAGAAATAACAAAGTTTACACAGAGCTGAAAAAAAATATAAAAAGTGCAATGGATAAGATGTTGGAAGCTAAAATAACTTAGAAAGGAGTATAGTTCAACAAAGCATAGAAAATATATTGTAAGTAATAGGAGTCAAAGGCAAGCATGGTTCAAGCTATAATTTTTATACAAAGAAATAAAATATTAATTCCCAATATAGCTAATGTTTAACTTATAATCTGATTAGTATTTGTTGTAATATTTAAATTTTTCTTGTATTTGTCATCAATTGCAGAATAGCATTTTTTATTCTGACAAAAATTTCTATATTATAGAAGAACTGCATTTCATTCACCCATTATTAAGATGACTTACCTGTTTTGACTTGCATAGTTATTTTTATGTTTTGTGTACAAAAAAAAGTTTTCTATTTCATTATTTTATATTCTTAGTTTATTATTTTCATTATTCCTTTCCACCTCTTTGAAGATTGGTTCTATTTGCTTTTTTTCTAACACCTAGATTACTTACCTAATGAACATTTAGCCTTTCTTATTACAAATATGCTCACTTCAGACATCTTTTCTAATTCTTTTTTTTTTTTTTTTAGTATACATGAGTTTATTGGAATATTATTATTTAATTCCAAAATATGCAGTTTTTAGCTGGTTATATCTGTCATTAACACAACTAAATTACCGAATGACAAAGCCTACATGATCTGCCTGCCGTCAATCCTTTGAGATTTATTGGTACTTTATGGCTAAACTTTTTAAAAATCTCATTTTATCTTGCTTGAGATTATTTGAACTTTACGAATCTATTGACTGTTGTCCACCAATCACTTCAGAAAACTCAGCCATCAGGTATTCGACTATTCTGTTCCGTTGTCTTCATTCTGGTCTTTCCTTGTAAATACCATGTCTTTTAGTTGTTTATATTTTATTATGTTCAATTGCTCCTTTTAAAAATATATTAAAATATTTGGTTTCTTAAATCTATAATGTTAATAGGTAAGGTGTTTGCTCATCTGATTCTGATGTGTTTCTTATTGTTAGCTCAAAAAGCATCAATTCCTTATTTAGTGCTTCTGCTCTGTGAGTCTCAAATCTCAGAACTGTTAAGTATGCAAAATCTGCAAACTACACTGAAGGTAGATTTTTATGAGAGTATTTATTTCTACCAATTTCCTGGGAACTATGTTTCCAGGACTGTTTTACCACAAATTACTGGTTGATTTTTCTTTTTCCCTAGCCTCTTCAGGTAGCATGAACGTGGACTTCAAAGTCAGTGGAGAAACTGGCTGTGGTTATAAATTCTCAGGATTTTCCCCTTCTTCAGCAGCCTTGCTCACTATTCAAAATTCTGTTTAGCCTCTCCTAAGGAAGAGAAGGATTATATCTGTTGCACCTTGTTCACTAAGAGTTGACCCTTTAAGGTCTCAGTTTTATATGAGACCTTCTCATAAAGATTTTGTAAATGTGACCTTATTTTTTCTCTCTTCCAGCATGTGTCTTGTGAAATAATGAAAAAACAAAGTTCATATTCATTGAATTTGACCTATGTCCTCAAGATAGAAGCCAGATTCTGTATGCTTACTTTTCCAAATTCCTTCTCTCTTTAGTTTTTTAAATGCAAAATCCCCTCCTTTTTAATTTCTCTAGTACATTGAAATATTTATGTCTTTTAAAAAGTGTTTTTGAATTTTTCCAAGACAGTTGGCAAACCTACCAGACAATCAGCGGTGGAGCCCTCCTCCAGTCCTGTCACTGACACGCGCTTAACTGGCCTGTTTGCTTCTTCAACTGTCCAGTGACGTCTTTGCTTACGTGATTTCCTAGGGCTGCAAACTGCCCATGAGCCCCATTAGAGGAGACCTTCTTCTGGTATTTTTTTTTGGTTTTCACTAATTCTAGTGATGGTACTTGGTCCATAGGAGTTTCATAAATATTTTTGTTTTTGTTTTATAAAACAATGATGACTTGTAAGTCATTTGATGACTAGCCTCAGTGAGTCCAGACTCCCTAAACCTTCTCACTTTCTTTCACAGGATAGCTGTCTCCAAAGTTATCACACTAACATTGTAGAAGACAGGAAGCTGCACCCCCAGTTTCTAGACGCTGAGGACCAACAGTGGCCACCCAGCCACAAGGTTCCTGACAGTCTAGACTGGCAGGAAGCTACTGACAGATAGAAAGGACCCCTTTCTTAGAACAGAATGAAGCCCTATGTGCATTTTACAATTATGTGAATCCTGTGTATTATCCATGTGAAAAATTCACAAATGAATAACTGAATTCCGTTTGTAATTCCTGTTCTAATTCACACCTTCCCCTTTCCCTCCCCAATAAAAGTGTATCCCAAAAGTATTTTGGAGCTCAGATTCTATATCTGGCCTGCACGTGATAAAGCCGTCTTCACTGCTTCTAAAAGAGCATCGTTTGGATTTGTTGGTTAAGAGAGAGAGAGAGCTATTACAACATGAGAAGGCTCTAGTTTTGCACTTTATTAAAGCTACATATTTCAGCATTCAGACCTAAGGTTGAGAGAATCAAAGTCACCCAGGTCTGCGATGTTGACAGAACCAATGCTCTACTGGCCGAAAATAGCATATTAGCTTCTTCAAGATCAAAATCCCTATAGAAGGCAGACTTGTACTACAAGAGGGACAAGGCACTGCATGTACATTTATTGTCTCCTTGCCTAATTCCATAATTCCATTTCAATAGCACTTTGAACTCATTCTACTCTTTAATATTGATCATGTGGAATTTTATCTCCTGGCCCGTGTACCAATAACATATCTTCTCACATTATGCTGGTTTTAAATTTGTTGTTGATTCGTTTGCTTGTTTCTGACTATTTACCAAATCCTTGCTGTCATACATTGACTAGAAACTTAAATTTAGGACCCTGGTCCCAAGGTTATGTCTCACATTGTAAAAATCAAATTCCCTATTCTAAAGCCAAGTAATTTAACATTTCTTGCAAGAAGGAAGGAATGTTAATCACTCTTCCTAGGAAAGAAGTTCTTAAATTTATGTGTTTATATGTATATGCTTTCATGTATATATGTGTGGTGGGACCATAGATCTTATACTCAGTGAAAGAGTTGGAATTTAGAATAAAATCTTGATGCATGACTCATGCCACACCCAATGCCAATGTATTAATTTATTTACTCACTTAGTAAATCAATATTTATCTTTTGCTAGATCCCATTAGATTCAGTTAATGTCTACTTTATGATCTACAGTTTTAAAAATATGACTAGGTCTATTTGCTTTTTTTTTAAAAGCCATTTATTTCAAAATTTTGACTTCCTTTTGACATTTGTGTTAATGTTTTAATATCTCCCTTGTAAAACGTGCAACCTCCAAATTAAAACCATAATTTTCTAACTTTAAATTATCAAATGATATCTTCCTTCTCCATGCCATGCAATTCTGTTCATTTTCACTTGCAAAATGTACTTCTGCTAGTTTTTGTATTAAAATCGTTACTCTGTATTCAACCTACAGCTTTTAAAAGACTAGACTTCGGTGGAGTTGAAGCCAGTGTTTTATTGATGAGTCCCAAGAGAAAGGCTCTCTCAAAATCTACCCAGATTGGAGAAAGCTAATGGCTATGTACCTGTGGCATTATCTTACATAGCATCACTAATCTCGGTAGAGCAAAAGAAGCCATTTCTTTCATTCTTAAATCTTAGTGCTTCCTTTCAGAACTGTCCAAAGCTGAAGGCAATGCCTCAGGCATTTACATTGCAGATCATTGATATAAAATTGAGATTCACATTTCTTACTGTTATTATCACACAATAAATTTACTTTCATTTCTAAAACGAATGGGGAAAGAATACAGTAATGATTTTGTTTCTCTTGGCTCCCCCAACTCCCCTGCTCATAATTAGAGTGCCTCAAAAATAAAATAGCTATAGATTGTTATCTGGTACATGTAAGGTATTAAAAAGATTGCATGTATCTTTCTTCTATTTGCAAGAAGCAGACAAGCTATTATTCAATTATTATGCATTTACCTGAGGCAATCTCAAAAAGAGTGTACTGCCAAGTTTCTTGTCAAGCATTTTTAAAAATCTCACTTTTTAAAGAGTACTTCTAAGATAAATCTTTTGGAATTACAAGAATGCTATTTTACTAGGCAAGTGTTGCAAGCTAAACACTAGAAACAAAGGGTGATTTATGAATCAGGGAAATGATACAATGTATACAAGGATCTCTACATTTATTTTTCTTATTCCTGAGGGAAAATAGAGATAATTGTCAAAAAATAAACTGTTGCTCAGTTTTCATTTACTTTTCAGGTTTTAGACAGTCTAGGAGAACGAAATGGCTCCGTGAATGAGAATTTGAAGAAATACAAGTCTAAAAGAAAAATAATGAAATAAATTTCATTTTTTCAAACCCAGAATCTATGAAACACAGGAGAGTGAGAAATGTGAATTTGCTTGAAATCTTTACTGTTCATTTCATTAGTTATTCTGTGTTCTTCACAAGATAATACATACAGTCCTAAAGTCCTCTCTCCCTCATTTTCTATCTGCCAACTAAAAGTTATTTCAAACTAAGAGGCTCTTTCCTTACAACCCAACTCACAAACAGCCCTTCTTCCACTTGCTTCTCCAGTAATTTTTCTAACTCATGGGAAACCCTTTCTGATTTAGACACTGTGGTGAGTTTTCCTGTGTTGTCTCTTTTCATCCTTTGCTCAGATTCTTCATCAAAGGACACCTTTTAAGTCATACTATGGGAATCTGAGTAAGATTGTTGTCTTTTATCAATGTCATTATCTCGGTTATGCTGTTATATTAGTGTTTAAATTGACTTAATTTTAGAGAAGTTTGATGTTCACAGCAGAAGGGTGTAGAAGAATTTTCTCCCCCTGACCCCAAACAAGCCTATCCGTTCCTGTTCTCAATGGCTCCCATCAGAATGGTACCTTTGTTGCAACTGAGGTTTCTCCATTATCATGTTATTTTTCACTCAGAATTCATTGTTTAATGTTTTGGGTTTCAGACACACTCAATTTTAATTCCTTGCCATTCTAATATGTCCTAAGAAGTCATTTATTTCTATGGTCATTTGCCTCACCTATAAAAAGGGAAATAGTAGTGGGTAGAGTATTGACAACCCCTTATCCCCAAATGGTTATCTCCATGTTCTAACTCTCAGAATCTGAAATTGTGATGTGGATTGGGATAAAAGGATCCTTGAAGATGTAATTAAGTAAAAGATTTTATGATAAAATCATCCTGGATTAGGGTGGATCCTAAATTCATGACAAATCTTTGCAAAAGAGAAGGAGAAAAAGAGACAAGGGTTGAATAACCAGGCTATGTAAAGACAGAGTAGGGAACCAGGAAGACCTAAGCCAAAGAATACCAGGAGCCACCAAAACCTGGAAGAGGCAAATCTCTAGAGGCTTCAGGGGAGGACAGTCCTGCTGACCTCCAGAATTGTGAGAAACAAATGTCTATTGTTGAAAGTCACCAAGTCGTGGTAATTTGTTATAACTTGACCTAAGAAAGAAAGAATATCAGTCTGAGGACTAAAAGTAAACCAAACAAAATGTCTGAAGTTGATTTAACAACTTTAGGAGAGAATCTGGTACACCTCACTAATTTGCTTCCTTTGTGTTCGATTTCATTTTGAAATAAAGTGGCATTGAATTCACACAAAATAATCCCAATCTTTTTAATCTAACTTACTGAAAGTTTGGCTACCATGTTAAGGTGATGTATTTCAATTTACTTATTATAATACATGCGACCTAGAATGAGACAGAGAGTAAAAATTTCCCTGGTGGTAACTTCTAGCCATAGCTACATTTGATTGCCTTTGTTATTAAAATGACCCCTGACTTACTCAGGTCCCCATTCTCTTACAATGGGTGCCCTGTGGACTTCTCTGTTCTGTCAAAGGCCTGAAAAAATGCTACTGGTTAAGGTTTCTTGAACTCCACTTACACAAATAAAAAATTTACCATATGTATAGAGCCTAGTGTGTATGGATTTGTAATCAATAGAGAAAGAAAATCAGTATCATAAAGAATAGAGTTTCACCTTTACACAGGGAAATATAGTTTATTTTGCCTGAAGGTAAGAGATTAACCTAAAAACCTCTTATAATCTATTTCTGGTTTCAAAAAAAAAAAGGCTCAAAAATATTTTCATTTTGTAGAAATCAATTGAACTCCTACCACTTGCAGGAGGTAGACTTATTTAAATTGGAGATTACTTACTTTGAAATTTGCATTTAACTGTCATTGTATTAAGATGACTTTACCTTAATAAAATGACAACCTGATAATACAGCTATTGTTTCTTAAATGCAATGATGTGAAAGTCTCTGAATCAAGTGAAATAAACCTTGGGCTATAAAAGCAATAAGCCATTCTCTTTTCCTCACTTTATTGCAATGTAAAAATTATTATCATTATACTTACTAACCTGAACAAATAAATATTCATTGAATGATCACATTTTCCTTTTATTAGGATTTTCACAATAATAAAGACATCTAAATTTCCCTTTTACATTATCTTCATATTAAACATCTCAGATGAAAATTAGATGAACAATGTGATCAGAGTAGTGAGAATGAAACTACTTAATAAAAAATAGCTTATATTAACAGAGAAGCACCTGTCTCTTCGGAGATGGTCTCAGTATATCCCTTTCTCTCCTCTTATTTTCTTTTCTGTGACACCTCCTCAGGTCTTTCTCTCTCTCTCCTCTCCTTTTCTCCCTCCCTGCCTCCCGTCTTGTGTCTTTTCTCCCACCCCCAACTTTTCGTTCTTCTCCCTGCCTTTCTGTCATTCAAATATTTATTTATTTAGGATTATCAGTGTGTCACACACTAAAATCTGGGACATCACTGTTCATAAGACAAAGCCACTGATTGTATAAAGTTTATAGCAGTTATCTTTTCATACAACCATATTTTTGTACACAGCTCGTACTTGAAAATTACTACTTGGATGCCTTTCCAAAACTGAATCAAACACAAGATATCCATGAAATTTAACTCGCTCCAAATTATCTGAGCCTTTATAGAATCCTTTGTTATTTATATCTAGTCACCAAAACAAGTTTCTTTTACCTTAATTTTACTTTATTTGGGTTACTCCTCTATTTCAATTTAATTATTCTCCAAATTCTTCTTTGTCTTGTCACTGAGTGATCTCTATAATTTAAATTATATCGTATCTGAATACCTACTGAAAATATGATGATATAAACTGCAAAATCTTTGGGGATAAAAATAAAAGAAAACCTAAAATAATAAAGGGATAGATCATACTCAATATTAGAATGTATAATGTTATAAAGATGGTAGTTTTCCCAAAGTTGATCTATACATTTAACTGATTATAATGAAAATCTAAATTTTCATTTTTCAAAATCTAACTAATAAATTCTGAAATTCATTTGTAGGTGTGCCTTGGTGGAGTAGTGATTAGGCACATGCCACATACATCCCAAGGTCCCAGGTTTGTGTCTAGGGGCTGATGGAAATGACCAAGTTGAACTAAATAAAATAAAGATCTTCCTTCTCTCTCTTCTTCCTCCTTGCATGTGCCTGCTCATCCCTCATTCCTGCCTGCACCTTTTCTTTAAAAATAAAATAAAATTCATTTGTAAATGCACAATATCAAGAATATCCTAGGCAATTTGAAGAACAAACATCTCTGAAAGACATGGAAAAAAAGATAGGAACAAGTCAAAATATATTACTATCATGTAGTACTGATACAAATACACACAAATTGACCAATAAACCCTCATAAGTAGTTGAGAAACAGCCCAGCATATCTGACTATATGGCTTTCTTACTATAACCATGGTGCCAATACAAAGCAATGAGGAAAGAAATTGTACTGGGTCAACTGGCGTTATTTTCTTCATCTATCTAAATGTCAGTGCAAATTTAGAATCCTACTAGAGTTTTCTAAGAAAAAAAGTTACCTGATATGGTATTGAAAATGTAATACTGAAAGAATTTACTAATAAGTCTATATTTCTTGTTAAGCATAGGTGACTAATAATGGCAGAAGGAAATAGGATAAGATTTCAGGGTTAAGTTAGGGGTTTAATAGTTAGGTTTTGGATATTCAGATAAAATCATTACTAGTGGTCATGTATTTCACAACTCCTAACAAGAACAAAAATCAAAACAAGACTAAAAGACTAAGTTGAGAAATTCCATAAAGAGTTTACCATCTGGAAATCTGCTTATTTCATGTACTCATGGAATATATTCATTTTTGTATATTTTTAATATGGATGTGCCTACAACTACTAGAAAAATGTAATTGGAGTTATTCAGCTACTGATTAGGTGTAGAGTGACACAGCAGATGCACTTTTGGGGACAAAAATTTTTATTGCCTTTCAAAATTTCCTTTCCTTCTCTTTCCTATGCTTGACAAGCGACTATATGCTGCCACTTAGTTTTTGCAGGAGGTTTAGGAAAGCACGTTTCTCATTACATCACCAACTAGTAAAGACCAATAAAAACAGTAAATTCAAATCCTTGTGAGATTGAAGAAATAGGGGAAGAGCTTGTACCCAATTTCTGCCCAAGGGCAAAAACAGATGGGACCAGTCATTTGTCTGAATTTCCGGTGTCTTAAAAAGTTTTCAGAGAACAAAGATTATTACTTATCCCTATGATGATAGTTCAAAATCTTTAAAGCAAGACAAGAAACAAGCATAGCAAAATTCTATGACAGGAAGACGAAAAACACAAAGTGTTCCTACCTTCTTGGCACCAAACTTCTGCTAACTCAGATTTTTTACATTACCTATTTGCGTTCCAAGTTATGTCCGGAAGCACAGGTATTAGAGGGATCACTGTCCTAATTATATTTTAAATAAGTAGGATGCTAGAGTTTATCTCATGTATAGTCAGCAAAATATGGTTCAGCAAGCCCATGGATCATTTAATTGCTTTCATTAGCACTCACCATAAATGAATGCTTTATATGACACCACTGGAGCTTCTTCCATTGCAGGAAAACAATCTGTTGGCTGACTTTCTTGCTATCTTTTACATTCTTAAGAACTCACCTTATTCAGGATAAGACAGGTGTTGAATTTTCTTGCTCTTCTTAATGTCATTCTACAACATTCATCAGTATAAACCAACTACAATTTTATGTGAAAATGTTTGTAGTTTTCTTCATGAGCTTCACTGTAGAAAATAAGATGAAGTATGCAAAGTGGAAGGACACTGGCCGTCCTTTTCTTTAATCTTATTAGTTGATATTTGGAAGACAATAATGTGGGAGAAATGGGCTGGTAGTTTAGTGTCATGAGTATAGCATCATTTGAGTAAACTTGGGCTGGTGATAAAACATATGTGAGACATTATCTCTATGCTGCAATTATTCAAAGTTTAGCATGAATGTATAAATTATTCCAGTAAAAAAAGAAAGCAAAGAATATGAGCTGGAAACTCACAAAATAGAGAATCTGAAAGGCTAGTTTACTTAAAATGTGTTTATCCTCGCTAGTAAAGTGAAATAAAATGACAATGAAATATGCTTCATGCCATCAGATAGGAGATGTATCTCTATATGATATGTGGTATATATCATATATGTATATAATATGTATTATATATAATATATACATTTATATTGAATACACTATGTGTGTATGTGTGTGTGTATATAGTCAATTCTAGACATTAATAAAAATGTAATGTAAAAAAAGGATTTATTCTGGTTTTTGAGCTCTTCCAATGACTCCAGAAAACAATTTAGATATATCTAGTGAAGCTGAACATGAAAATGTCCTATGCATGAAAAGTTTTATTTCTGAGGGTATTCTTGCAAAGGTATTAAAGTAGTTATATAATTTGATGTTAGAAGAGTATTTCCATTAGCTAAAATAAATTGTGACTATGTAAAGCAATAACCACAGCAAACGTGGCTATTTTAAAGGTAAAAGTAACTAGAATCAGCTGTATTAAAATGAATAAATCCAAAAATAAATTATTCACAGAGAAAGGTAAGTTTCATAAGGTTGCATTTATTTATGTAAAACTTTAAATATAGAAAATTACAGTATTTACATATATGTATATAATAAAAATAAATATATTTGAATTGAGTGCTTGCTTTGAGACTACATATATTAAAATGTTAATGATAACAGAGCATATATATATACACATATATATGTATGTATTTGCCTGAACTCTGTGTGAGAATGATGTGTAATTCATGAATTGTTTCATATCCATATATATTCTTTTTTGAAAATCATATTTGTACTACTGGGAAGAAAAACGAGACAGAGTAGAAAAGTGAGGGAGAGATACTTAAATATATTTTGTTATGTATGACTTTCCCAAAAATTATACAGAGCTATTGTTGTAAAAGAATCATAGTATATTTACTAGGAACAACAAAAATATGAAGTAATTTGTTTAAGATTTAAAAAAATATTTTCATTGTGAAAAATTCAAATACACAGAAGTATACAGAGTGGTCATGCTGCCATAATCACAGATTCAACTATTGTTCAGTCCTTGTCAGTTTCTTACCTCTATCCTTTTACTCATTCCCTCTGCTATATTATTTGCATTGTTTATAACAAGTCCCAAAGTCATCTGAAGCAATATATATTTCATATGAAATACATAATATTCTATCAGATACTAATATTTTATAGTTCTGAGTGCTGAAAACATGGATAATTTTTATATTAGCCTTTGGAAATTTCTGTAACTTAAAATTTTAAAAAATAAAATGGCAATGGAGGTTAAAATAGAGAACAAAAAAGCGGAAATTAAATAGAAACAACAGCTCTTTACTATTTCTAATCATTTTCCTAACACAATGGTCTACTCCACAAATAGACATACTTTGAATTTTAGGTTATTGTTTTCACCTTTCACCCAATTATAGAATTCTTCCTATACAGAAATAGGTGGAATTAAAAAAGCTGTCACCAGAGATTATTGGATTTTTTTCACACAAGAGAGAAATGTTGAATGTTTATTACATTAGAATGACTTCCCTTCAGCAAGATTGTCTACAATTAAGAACTTTCTATTTTGAACTCCATCAATGTGCTTTAAGCAAAGCAAAGTACTTGTTCTAAGTAAAGGACAATGTGAGATTTTTAACACTGCCTTTACACATTAGCATTGTAAAGATTCTTGGAAGTATTTTCATCAAGTTTACCAAAAGATTTCTCTAAAACCCCTCTGGCCTCTGTAGTCTAGAGAGGGAGAACTGTTGCAAGCATTTTGACTTAAATAGAAGGAAGTTCATACTTTAAGTTCCCAAGGCATGTGTCAGCAAGTATTTTTGAATGAATAAATTCTCTAAGAATTATGCAAATTAGAAAATTAAACTTACCCACATACTAGGGAGAATGATCAATGACAAGACATGAATTAGAAAGTGGTAAAAAGAAATTTATTGTCTTCCTTTCTTTTACACAGTGCATACATCATTTGAATATAAGTGTCCAGGAGAATTAATTTCACTAAGGTAAGGGAGAAGATAATTAGGTATCAGGAGGAAGCAAGGCAATACAGCACTATTTCCTCTTAAAATGTGAAGTTTTAATCTGTATGTCAAAGATTAATTTAAAATCTCTTTTTAGAATGTATCAATTGAATTTAAGGTAGGAAAAGGTTATATGTCAAGAACTTCTTGCTTAGATTCATTAATGGCACAATTTAATTAACATCTTAGCTAAATGTGATTTTTACAAAAAAAGATACACTTAATAAACAGCTCAGCAAAAACCACAGTCATAAAATATATTCAGTAATTTCAGAAGTGCAAAATATTTTAATGTATTCATTTTATATACTTTTCTTTCATTATAAATAAAGCTTTTGTCAATTACATTTTGGGAAACTCGGGTGCTTAGAAAACTAGAAATGTGAACTTCCCATTCCAGAAATTAGAAAGGTAGTAAACCCATGAGAAGTGTTTGGTTTGTTGTTACTGAAGATAATTCATTTTAAATATGCAGTTTTTTAAATCTTCTATCAGATTATGAATGTTTTCTTCTCCACCTACTCTTCTCCAAATCAGATAGTTACTTTAGTTAGCTACCAGTCTAATGATTAAGAACACAGATGCATATACTCTTTTCTTGTTAGATTTTTGAATTTGGAAAAGAAAAATAAATTCTAAGTCTGTTTCCATACCTAGAAAATAAGGTAAAGTGGTATTGTTTGTATTATTATAATGAGAATTAAAGTATTGTGTGAAAATTTCTTGTCATCATACCTGGAAATATTATGCATCAATTAAATAATGGTTATGATGAATAGCTTTAATTAATGTGGTTTACATATATTATTTTATACTTCTATATTTTTCTTAGGTAGAAATGTAATGTTAGCCGTACTATTGATATTACTATAGTTACTTCCATAATAACATTTTGTCTTGAGTTAAATATTTTACCAGAATTAGTCAGACAAAAAAAGTTCTTGTTCAGGAGTAAGAAAATTTGGATTTGAATGGAATCTGTTTAGTATTAACTTAGTTATCTTTCTTAGCCTTTGTGTAAATGGAGAGATACTAAGAGGGTAGATTGTGACAGGCAGGTCCTGTGTGTTATGCCAAAGGTAAGTATTTTATACTGCTTTTCTCTTAGAGGTATAGTAAGACTGAGGAGGAAGATCAGTGTGGAAACAAGGGCCTTCAGTAGGATAACGACAATTAATCTGGATGAGTGACGAGAATCATTTGAATAGGTTGAATTGGGAACAGAGGCAGATTATGAGGAGTTTTTAGACTACCATGGGTCAGAAATGTTTCATGCTTGAACTAAAACCCTAGGAATGAGAACGAACAGTGGGATTATATGACACAGATGCATGATACCATATGTAATGATATCACTGGATTATAGAATCTGAATCAAAGATGGCCATCATAGTGAATTCCCATATCTTTTTACTTTAGTGGTCACTTCTATGTTGGAGTTACTAGTTTGAACAAGATCTGCAGAAGGAAGAAAGGCTCAAAAGAGAGAGGAAAAATTTCATATTTTATTGCATATTTGAAAATCCTCATAAGATAGTCTCTTGTGCTAGTGAGCTGGGTATTTTTTAAGAATCAGTCAGAAAAAAAGGATCAATGGTGATGTAAGCTATTGGAAGAGTTCATATGATATTTTGAATCAGAGTTCTATCTATGAACTCTCTGAAACAGACATGGAACATGGAGCTAAAAATAATTTTCTTCAAGTAGCTCAGTGAACCATAAGAATTCATAGACAATTAAATTAGGAAAATAATGCATGAACAAAATGAGACATTCAACAAAGAATCATCAAAGAAAAATAAACACTGGAGCTGAGGAATATATAGAGACTGAACTGAAGAGTTCACTGCGAGTGTCAATAGCAGAACTGATCCAAGTAGATGGAAGAATCAGTAAACTCAGAAACTTAACATTTAAAATAATCTGGTCAGAAGAGGAAAATAAGAAAAAAATGAAAAGGACAGAAATGTCTATGAGCTTGTATGACACTATCCAAAAGCAAACTATCAACATAATGGGAACTCAGAAAAGAGAAGTGAAAGAGAAAGTGAAAGATAATCCTTTTAAAGAAATATTCAGTGAAAACTTCTCAAATATGGAGGGATACATGGACATCCAGATTCATAAGGCTCATAATAGCCTCAGAAGATTTAGCAAAAACAAGTCTATGCCACCACATATTGTAATTAACTTGTCAAAAATAAATTTTGAAAGCAGCAAGACTCATCATATGCCAAGTATCTATAAATGGATATAATAATATAAGTGGATTTCTTAGAAGAAAACTTGCAGACCGGGTAAAAGAACGATAATATATTCAAAATATTGAAAGAACAAAACCTTGACAACCAAGAATACTGTACCCAGTAAAGTTGTCCTTAAGATATATAGGAGAGAAAAAGATTTTCGCAAATACACAAAAACTGAGGGACCTCATCACCACTTAACCAGCCTTACAAGAAGTAAAGAACTTTCTATAAACTGAAATGGAAAGATGTAAATTAACATTATAAAACATGAATATGCAAATGTCATTGAAAAAGACACAATGAAAATCAGTTCTCTAATGTTCTAATAATTTATAAAAATGTAGTTAAAATTGAAAACATTAACATAACTAAAATGATGATACTTTGTTAAGAAGTATGCAATATAAAACATAAATTATAGCAGCAATGACATAATGTAAGGGAACTATAAACAGAAGACAAAGTTTCTATACACTATTGAAGATAAGTTGTTATTAGTTTAAAATATGATGCTATAACTCTAAGGTATTTTATGTAAATTTCATAACATCCACAAAAGAAAGCTTTCAGTATTCAAAAGATTATGATAAAAGAGTGAGTCAAAGCATAGCAAAATAAAATGTCATCAAATCAAAACATAGATAAGAGAGAAAGCAAAGAACAAAGGATCCCAATCAGAAAAAATAAACAAGATGACAATACTTAGTCCTTACCTATTAATAATAACTTCAAATACAAATATATCAAATTATCTAAATCAAAAGTCATACAATGACTGAATGGATAAAAAAATAGCATCTGATGTTATACTACCTAAAAGAGACTCACTTTATCTTCAAGGACACAAATAAGTTGAGAGTAAAAGTAATGAAATACTACTAGGATCTCACAAAAGATAATATCTTACCATTTTCAACAAAATGGACCTTGAGAGAATTATGCTTAGTAAGAATATGTCAGAAGGAAAAAGACAGATATGTATGATTTCACTCATATATGGTGCAGAGATAAACCAAGTAATTAAATTAACTAAAATAAATTAAAATAGACATTGAATTTATAAAATCAAATGAGTGGTTTTAAGGGGGAAAACAGCACAGTGGTGGGCAAACTGGGTGGGAGACCTGGACTGGTGATGGCTAGTTGAATGTATTGCATAAAGATGATGATTTTCAATGATGCAACTTGAAATCTATACATAATACTAAGATTCAGTGTCCAATATAATTAATTAAAATAAGTTGAGCATTAAAAAATAAAGATATTCAAGCAAATGGAATGAAAAGAAAGAAGGAATAGCTATTCATATATCAGAAAAAAAATCAACTTGGTCTAAAGAGAAAAAGATCATTGTATAATGACAAAGGAGTCCATTTATGCAGAAGATAAAACAATTGTAAAAATTTATGCATCAAAATCAGAGCACCAAATATGTAAGTCAAATAGCAACAGAACTAAAACTTAAAAATGAACGTCAATATAATTATAGCTGGGCTTTTAATACTCACTCTCAACAAATAGGTAGATCTTTCAGATAATCAATAGAAAGCACGGGCATAAACAGACCATTACATTCAACAGCAGCAGTGTAAAATTATCCTCAAGCACAAACAGAACATTTTCTGGGATCAACAAAACAGGTCTCACAAATAAAAGAAGACAAATTGTTTCTAGCATTTTTTTTCTGACTAGGATGGTATAAAACTAGAGATCAGTAACAGGAAGAAATTTAAAATATTTATAAGTTCATGAAACTACAACCAATGGATCAAAAAAAATTAAAAGATTATCTGGCAGCAAATGAAAATGACAATGCAACGTAACAGTTGGATTCAAAAAAAGAATTTCTAAAAGTTTTAGCAAGTAAAATACAAGCATCAAAAAAAAAAGACCTCAAATTAAAAAAAAAAAACCAACATATACATCAAGGTATTAGAAAAAAGAAGAATGAACTAAGATACAAAGTTAGTCAGAAGAAAGAAATCACAAAATATTAGAGCAGAAATCAATGAAATACAGAATGAAATAAAACACAATCAAAGATTAAATTTAGATGTAGTTCTTTGAATAAAGTTGCCAATCTTTTAGTTAGATTAACCAGAAACATAGAGACAACTCAGATAAAGATGAGGGTGTGTACTATACAAACACACAGCATAATAAGACTGCTATGAACAATTATATGTCAACCAACTGGATAGCATAGAAGAAATGGATAAATTCCTAGAAACATGCAATCCATCATGACTGAGTCAGGAGGAAATAAAAACTGAACAGATCATCAGGAAAGTGGACATATTTAATCAGTAATCTAAATTCTACCAACAAAGAGAAAGCTGGTGTTAGATGGCTTCAATGATAAGTTCTACCCACCTTTTTTAAAAGAATTAGCACCAAACTTTTTCAAAATCCTCCCAAAATTGAAGGGGAGGCAACACATTTGAATTCATTTTTGAAATCCAGAATTACACTGGTAATAAAACCAGACAAGAACATTACAAGAAAAGAAAGCTAGGTAATATCCCTAATGGCTATAGACGCAAAAGTTCTCAACAAAATGATAGCGAATTGAATACAACAGCATATCAAATGGATCACACATGACATTCAAGTGTGATTATTTCTGGGCTACAATAATGTTTCAACAGATGCAAATTAGTAAATGTCGCATGAATAGAATAAAAATTAAAGAGATGTAAAAATATGCATATATAGCACCAGAAAAGAAGTCAAAGTCCTATATTCACATAATGAAAAGGATCGTCTGCCTTTTCAGGAAGTGACTGTGAGAAGGAAGGGTAAGTGTGATTGTGAGAGAGCCATATGTCATACAGACATGATACATTACTTAACAACTGGGATGTGTTCTGAGAAATATTAGGTATGTTGTCATTGTGAAAATATAATAAAGAATACTTACATTTTAGAAGATAGAAACATAAACCTAGGTGATACAGCCTACTGCACACTAGGTGATACATAGGACCACTATCACATATGCCTTCTGCCATTAACTAAAACGTCATTATGCAGTGCATAACTATATAAAGAAAATGGATTATCTCTGATGAGTCAGATCTCCAAGGCGGTAGCAGTCTTTATGGAGTATGACCGTGTCACCCCATAGTTTCGATTTGAGCATTTAACTAGTCTCATGCTTTTTAGTCTGTATCCTTCAGAATGATTGTCTCATTCTTATATACATTTTATTGCAGAAGCAGAGGTTGAAATGTCCAAAACAAAAGTAATGAAAAATTCAAGGTCAAATGGTAAATAAAGTTAATGCATGAGCAATAGCTGTAAATAATATTATCTATTTAACTATAAGATAATATTTTTCCCAAGGTGCTGGTTTCTTCTGCTAATATAAACTTGTCCCTTTAGAAATGTCCTCTCTTGTGGCATGTTCAACAAATAAAAACTTGTTCTCTAAGTTAAATATTTTGACTTTTGGACAGCCCAGAGAACAGGTAAGAGAGTCAAATGTATTTTTCTTGAAGAGGTCTAGCAATTAAGTACTTTCAGAGCCAGATCACCAGCCGCTTGCTCAGGATTCCTATCACTACCATGTTTTAAAGACCCTAATGTGCATAAGTGCCAACTGGGATTTTCATGGTTCCTACCTGGTCCCATCTGGATGTTTTTTAATACCAGCATCACTGATGTCAAAGTTAATGTCCTGAAATTTTATTTTTTTCAAATTAGTCCTGTGTCATGTGAGACTTACTGCGATTTTTCTGTTTATTTCTTTTATTTCTTTACATTTTATGCAGATCTCTCCTTAGGAGATAAGAGGTCTTAAGTCTGAGCTATGCCCTATAAAATTTAAAATCATCCTCAGGAACTCACAGAAAGATGATTGTTGTATGGCCATGATAACAGTCATTAGAGACACATTTAAACCACTTCAATGGATAAAAGTCAGTAGTGTAGTGACAGAATAGTATACAAATAAGTTGAAGATATGAATTGCACAGAGAAAATCTCTCCACTGATTCAAATGTGATAGTTATACACAGTTGTTAAACAATACTGACTCATAACAGTGGAGATCTTTTCCATAAGACCAAAGGTATTGCTTGGGGAACATGAATCCCTCAGAATCACTTAAATTGGAATGTCATAGTCCTTTGAGTGCTTTAAACCATTCTCAAATATATTTAAATGTGATCCTTTGAGATACTGAGATACTGAGACCTAATGACTTACAGGGATTCCTGTGAAATAAAGCCCAATTTTCTTTAACAAAGATACTGACATAGGTCTGGATGCTGAGAACTGACATTAAGGATGTCATATCACTTGGTGGGGTCCATAATTTCTACTCCTTTACTCTGAAGTGGTTGGTGAGTGTTGCTTTTTGTAAAGGAATATGGAGATAACCATAACATTTTGACTATTTGTAGTTACTGTATAATTTATGACTCATTGGACATTATTAATAAACTTTAACACTTTTATTTTTTGTTGGAAGATGAGATAAAAAATGTCTAAGCCAAATATGCTTTGTTAAGGAGAGAAAATAAATTTTTTTGAATCCCTGTTGCAGATAAGTGAGAGTTCTCTTTTGTCAAGAGCTTTGTTGGCAGTCACACTATTACTTTATAAATTTATCTACACACACTTTAAAATTAATTATTTTGCAACAAAGCAACAAAGAACATTTTTTGTGTTTCTACTGATCTTTTAATTATATCAAAAAAGATACATTTTGATATAAAGAGAGGTGTTATAGCTCTATCCTGTTATATACATGTTAATAATTTTCTAAAGTTAGATTTATATACATCTTATATATTATATATACTTACATATAATAGATATTTATTTTACATATTTTTGCACATATCATATATAACATGATTGTTTTATTGTTTTAAGTTTATATTGGTATATGATTATTGAATATGCATCATGACTCAATCTGTGTACATTTTCTATCACTGCTTCCACCAAAGTTCCAGTGCCCTCCACCACCAAACACTCATTTATTAACTCCTTGCTCCCTTGTTCTGCCCCACCATAGCCACAGTCCTGTGTCATGTGAAATTATTGTAATTTTTCTCTTTATTTCTTTTGTTTCTTTACATTCCACATTTAAGTGAAACTATTCTGTTCTTCTCTTTTTCTTTCTGAATTAATTTGCCTAGCATAATCACTTCTAACCCATCCATGTTTTTGCAAAAGGCACAATTTCATCCTTTTAAATAGCTGCATAGAATTCCATTGAGTGCAAATATATTCTCCTATACTATGGGTTGTCCTTTTGGCTTATTTTTCTGTACAGAAGTTTAGTTTTATATAATCTCAGTTGTTAAGTTTTACTTTAGGTTCCTTTGTCATGGATGTCACTTTCTCAAACACATTTTTGAAATTGATGTTATGGAGCATTTTCCTACATTTTCTTCTATGTATTTTATGAAATCAGGTCTTATGTTCAGATCTTTGATTTACTTTGAGTGGTTTGTTGTATATGATGCTAATGTATGATGTAGTTTCAACTTGCGGAAGGCTATCCAATTTTCCCATCATCATTCGTTGACTAGACTCTCCTTCCATCATATGCTCTTGGCTCTTTTTTCATACACTGACTCCCTATATAAGTATGGTTTTATTTCTGGCTCTCAAATTTATTCCACTTGTCTGTATATCTGTTTTTATTTCAATGCTATACTGTTTTGATGGCAACTGCTCTGTAATATAGTCTGAAATTTGGAGAGTGTAAGTTTTCTTTTTTTCTTTTTTTCCATAAGGATAGATAATCTTCTGTGGTTCCATACAAACTTAAGTATTGTTTATTCAGACTTCAATGGCTATTTTTAAAGTTGTATTAGCTTGGTTGCATTGTATTTTTTTTTTTTTTTAATTTGTTAGCCTGAAGAGGCAGTACTTTTTTCATGAGTATGAAAAGCATGATCTTTTTTAAATGAAAATAGACTATAAAGCCAAATTAGTGGTTAACAGATGGGAAGAAGTAGAATGGGAGGAAAATTGGTAAAAAGGGTCAACATATCATGAATGATAGAACTGGGCTTTTACTGGTGAACTTAATGAATTTTATGAAGATGTTGATTTATAATGATGCACACTTGAAACATAAAACGCTGTAATGCTATGTTACTTAAACACATAAGGAATCAGAAGTGATAGTTAAGATACACACTGATCTATTTCAGGAATGTCATACTCAAGAATGGCATCCCACTGGTATTATAGTGAGAAAGCAGTAGGTTGGGTTACTTAACATATTATTGGTATAATTACCTATTATCTCAGAAGCTGAATTATCTTTTCTATTTAAGAAAAGGATGCAATGTATTTCTACCAAGTTTTCTTATCTATAGGAAGCAAATACACATCTAAAACAATTTGAAATTTTGAATGGATCACAGATAAATAGTTGGCTGTGGGTATTTTCTAGTATAGAGCTGGACTTGATTACTTTGACAGACTGAATTTTGTCATCCAAATTACCTGGAATTCTGTTAGACATTACATTGTTCTAGATTCAAATAAAACTATGCTTCCTCAAAAAAATTTTAACCAAGGTAAATAAATCAGCATTTATTACCCACTCCCCTCCTAGTGATCAATGTTTTCCATAATTTCATCAAACATATTTCACTTTTTAGAATTAAAGTTGATGCTTTACTATGCACTGTTTTGTATTAATCTCTAATTACATGCAATTGGCCCTCCTACATGTCTGCGTTGTTCTTATAATTTAAAAATAAGTTGACATTGTACTAATCATACTGAATAATTTAGTAAATACTTGTGAAACTAAAAAGCTTTAGATCAATATAAACCAACACTAGTTAAGCCCCTTTCCTATTCAAACATTCAATAACAATGTATGCATTTTATACGTGCTCTGTTAAATTAATGCATTTCCTTTTGCAACTATATGATAGAAATGAAAACCAAAAGTGTAAACATGGAAATGTCATAAGGTAGGTACTACGGAACAAGGAAGACCTTTCATTTATTTAATGTCATTTAAGAATCACACGGAACTTGGGAAGTCCGAGAGGAAAGGCATTCATTCCAGTTTTAAAGTAAATGCATTAACTGAGACTCAGAGAACATAAGCAATCATTCATTGTGCCACAGTTTTAGATGCTCAGGTCTCTATGTTCTAGTTCTCTTTCCATTCTGCTGCTTCTGAGTTCACAGGACCTGGGCAATCATTCTCTTTGAATTAAAAGTGAGAATGGTTGACTTTTCTTATATGAAAGATACATGCTCCAGACCACAGTCAGATATGATACTCCCTAATTTTTGTCCCTTTAGTTTTATTGCTCTTTTTCTCTGAATGTATCAGCTGGCATGCTCCTGAGTCCTTTTTCCATGGGCTCCTTCTCCTTCATTCTCTGAGAACTTTCATCAATTATACAGGTTCTAGCCCACATTTAACTAACCACCTCTGACAGGCTAATTTTCAGAAAACACCAACAACACACCCAGATCCTAACATGCATTTAACTGTAATATAATATTTTGGCATCTGGTGTCAGGTGTTTAAAACATTAGCTTTTAAATCAGAAGATTTCAACTAGCCCTTAACTTTCATCAAATGAGCTGTGTATCCTTGAATAGGCTACTTCCATTCTTATGTTAGGGTACTTGCTTTTTGTTGTTATCTGTTATTACTATTGGGTAATATTAATAATGCTTAGCAATCAGAATTAAGCATCATATATTTCAAAGTACTTTGCCAAAGTATACCTTGACTTTTCAATATAGCTGTAAGATCCACCAGAATGTATCATAAATTTATATACTTTCCAAGGAATCAAAACAATTTTGTTTCATGTGATCAATAAATATTTGATGAATATATATGTACATATATATATATATATATATATATCTCTTCAACTCCTGCTTATCTTTGAAAGTAGAGTAGTATATTGGTGTATTCCCCAGACCTCTTGAAAATTTCATCTATAAACTAAAGATTGAATAATGTATAAAAAAATAGAATTAGAAACTACACCTAGAGCTGATGTACAAAGTAACATGAATTATTGACACAAGGTTTTTGTCTTTCTATAGTTTCTTCCCTTGGATTGTCTTGACTATAAGTTTTATTGTTAGGCTAATAAAGATGTTATGAATATTAGCAATAAATCACTCTGATTATATTATGGTAATAATCAGTTTTACCAAATTAAATGACTATCATAATAAAATCATAGCCAAGATTTATAGGCAACATTTTATATTCTTAGCTATTAATTTATTTATTGATGAAATAATAGGCAGATAGATAAATTAATTTCTGTCACTTTCGGCAACTGACATGTACCAACTGAGTGGTATACTTGGTGACTATTAAAAGTAAAATAATACAACTTGCCAATATCGTTTTAAAAAGCTACATAGTTTTAAAATATTTACTAATTGTATGGAATTATGTATTTGGGAGGAAGTGCTTAATGTACCTGACAGAATAGGTCACACTCCCCTCTTAAGTCTTATGTTGCCATTAAAAAGATGAACTATTCTAATTGATGCATTTATTAAATGGGAATAAGTGAAAGTTAGGAAATGTAAAAACCTCCATTCTTATCCATTTCTTCGCTTCTCTTCCTAAAGTTGGAGGGGTGTATATCTTTGCAAAATGGAATCCAGCTAAAAATATTCAAATGATTTAGGTAAAGGCAACATTTTTGCTTGATGTCCTGCAGAGGACAAACCTTGGGCAAAGGGTAACTTGGACTGTGTGACATTTGCTAGAACTTTAGCTCATGATAAAGTCTTTCTGTTTATATGATAGTTGTTCTAATGAATGCCTCCTCTATTGGCTTTGTTCCCAACAGGCAGATTTGAATTAGAACAAATATTTGTTCAAATTTATAACTCTCAAGTCCTTTATCTAATGCAAAATAAAACAAAATTTTACTATAAGAGTGCTGCAAAGTAACTGATACCTGCTTTCCACAGCACACAACAGTAAGACAGCATGGAATGTAGAAAGTATCTGGCGCTGCCATATGTAAAGCACAGAACTGTGATCCCCAAGGAAAGAGAAAAATACTAGGCAATTCTCATGATTAAGTCTGTTTTCCGCTTGGAAGTGGGAACACCCATTCACCATAAAAACCCTCAGCAGGAGAGGACAAAGAAACAGTGAAGCATCAGGAGCAAAGGAGTTTATCTCCTACCCAGATCTTAATTTCTATTTACCATCCTCTCTTAGAAACAGCACTCGTTAGAGTCCTATAGCAGGGAAAGTACTGATGGGACAGGATTATCTAGTAAGTCCAAAAAGTAAGAAAATGTATATGGGGCATCAAAAGGACATAGGAACCATGAGAAGGTGCTCCCACTAGCCGAACCTGGAACAAGGTGCACAAGAAAACAAATGATGACAGCAATGAATAAATTAAGAACCCATGAAACTACACTGCTATACATAAATGAATAAAGGGAGAAAAAGAAAACGATCCTTTAGATATAGAATGATTGAGTTAGACAATCACCCAGGGATTCAAAAATCAGTGCATTATTGAAAATAAGCACTATATTAATATGTTCTCAAATTATCTCCAAAGTAATACTTAACTTGAAGGGTAAAATGTTAATTTCATAGCCCAGACATCCACCCAACATCACCTTAACCAAGCGATGTAAGTTGACATCAGCAATATTGGGACTGGATGATACCATGTGCCTGGGTAATGGGCTGAGGAGCCTGAGACAACACTTCTGAGAAACATTCAAGGAAGGGCTTAGGCAGGGTGTCTGCTGCACCTGTATTCATGTAGGAAGTATGTCAAAATCTCTGGAGTGAAGAAAGCACCATTATAATGGCTGGTGAGGACATTTACACTGGCTTAGGAGTAAAGGGAGAGCATTATCACTTCATAAGGGCACTAAGATACACTAGGTCAACTGGCCTGTGTAAGTTCACCAACCAGTGAGTCCCAAAGATGAGAGTGTTAAGCCCTGTACACTTTTTATTCTTTCTATACAATCTCAATCACACGAAACGTAAGATTAAGAAATGGGAATTAAATGAGTTTCTCCCCATACTCCACCCGCTCCATGCTTAATTTTAGATTCTCAACTTCCGTAGACGTCTGATACCCTTGTCAATGTATGATTGATTTGTTTCAGAAGCAGAACGCCTGTGAGTCGGGATTCTTTGCATGGAAACCCGGGATCCATAAGTTGGTTGCAGGGAAACATATTCTTCATGACAGTTTCAACACATTCAACATTGCCATGTGAATACTATGTCCGTTTGGGAGATTTCTGTCTGTTGTCTGCAAACTGTCAGACGTTAAGCGGCCACTATCTGCAATGTAAAAACCACGGGTTAACAGACGCACTTTCTATGAAGGAGTTTTCATTTCAAATAACTCACCACTCAAAATCACTTAAGGAATTACATTTCGTAGCTTGCCACAGCTTCATTTCTTTTGGAAGCAGCTATAAATAATTACTTAAATACAGAATTCTTTATAAATTCATATCAATTCCTTTAGCTTTAAAATGTTGGTTTCAAAAGCTCCCAGTTTCTCAGAAGTTTTGCTGAAAAAAAATGTTTTAAAAAATAACTGCTTCTAAAACACGTTACCAGAGTGGAAATCCATGAAATGTCACACTACCTCAAAGAGTTTAATATCTTACCCCATAATCAATAATCATGCTCAAGAAAACATACACCTTTTATAGCAGGAGAGAGTCAAGGGCCTTGATAGTCAAAGGCTAAGGAAGACTGGCTTGGGTCTGGAATCAGAGTTATCAGAGAATGAAAAGGGTATTTTTGTATAAGGGAAGATGGGATTTGCCAAAAGTATTAAAATTAATAATAAATTTGGAGAAATTCTGACATGTAGCACAGGTAGGCACTTAACAGCAGTATATAGTGTTCTATAGACTACTGTTTACTGTGCTTATTTGGGGTAAAGTACATAAGTGAAAAACATTTTATCTGAAGAAATTCAGAGGCAATCATCCCATCCATGGCAACCTATGAGCCTGTAAGGCACCTGCTGCATTGGCATTCACAGAGGAGGTAAGACAAAGCTTCTCTAGGATGATGAATGCAGTAACTCCATATTAGCCCACATTAATGAAAGACAAACTCAAGCAACATGTACAAATTATTTATTATGAAGTGCTTATAGAGAGATGAGCACCTATGTTAAATGTATGCATTTTCAATTAGTACTGATTTCATTACTCTTAACTAGTGAAAAGAATGATAATAGAGTAAATGTCTAAAATATTTAGAGGCAGGTCAGGAGAACTCTCAACTAAGAAAAGGGTAAGGCAGGAAGATCTTTGTATAAAGGAGATTCCTTTTATCCCTAACAATTCATCCAAAAACAAAAACATATAGACTAATGAATCTTTTACAGCAATAATGTACTACAGATCCTGTCTAGTGTGTCATATATAGGTAGATGAGATAGACAGATATATAGATAGATAGAGGATAGATAAACATATATATATATACACACGCACCTATATATCTTTATCTATATCTACATCTTTGAATCCCCACAATGACTATGAGGGAACTCAACCAAGATCACACAGTTAATCAGTTACAGATCGAGTCAAAACTGTGGAGTGTGACCATAGAGTCCTTATTCTTAACCACAGTACTATAAGTCATCCAAATTACCAACTTCAGGACTAGACACTGAGGATTCAACCACACATAGGACAATCTTTTTAATCACAAGAAAATATCTACTTGGACCAGATAGAAAGACATATACTGTATGATCTCACTTATACATGTAATCTAAAAAATGTCAAACTCATAGAGACAGAGAGTAGAATGTTGGTTGCCAGGGACTGGGAGCTGGGGTAAATGGGGACATATTGGTCAAAGTATATGTATATTTTAGTTGTAGGATGAATACATTCTAGGAATCTAAAATAGAGCATAGTTACTATAGTTAATCATTTATTCTTCACTGCATAGTTCTCTCTCAGGTAGTGCAGGATGCTAAGTGTACCTGGACTTTAACCAATTATTAAGTCAGTATCCACTCCCTCCATACAAACAATTATCCACTTGATACTTTTCTACAACAAATTTTGGGAGGCTAGTGCCTCCTGGTTAAAAGCCACATGACTCTAACTTCCATGAAATCAAGAGATTTTATCTGACTATTTCATTATGGAGTCCTCTGTACCCAGCATAGTATCTACCATACAAAAGAAGCTCTCTACTTATAAACCAAGACTTATAGCATTATTAGTTCTATCTCTATAACATAATACATTGCTGAGCATTGCAAAGCAAGCTGTTATTGTAAGATAATGCAAACAAGTTAATACACAACCAAGCAAGTTCAAGTGAATGATCTTCCTTATTTAGCAAATATTCATCACCATCATCACTACTGGTATAGTTCTCCCAAGTCTTAGAACTCACTCTCTGTAAGAATTCATGAAATGAGACCTGAGAAAACTGCTCCCTCTGACTTCCAAACTCTTTTAAATACCAGTGTTTAAATATTGGTGCATTTCAAATAAACTTATGCAACATTCAACTTAATAAAAAGTCTACTAGTTAAATATTTGTCTATGATTATTATTCAATAAGTACCAAATGAGAATTAATACTTATATATTTCCTACAGGTGATAACAATTGTTATTAGAAATGAAAATAGGTGTAACATTTAAAGGAAAAGGAATAATTAGGTTAAATATAGTACATAGTTGACAAATTCATTGCTAAGATATTTGTGTAGTCCTCCAATTATGCCTAATGCCTGGTTGTTGGCTAGAGGTCCAATTTAATCATATATGGTTATGATCTGTCATTTCCATGCTCCCTACTTAATCCAACATTCCTCAGTAGTGGTATTGCCAGGACCCAACATAATTCCTACAAATTCCATCTTTTTTGTTCTAAATAATGAGTCCTGAGTCATAAATGCTATTTGTTAATGGTGTAAGACAGAAAATAAGGATTCATATTTTGTACAGAAAAAAAATCGAGATACCAGCTTCAACAATCAATACTTAGGCAATTGTTAAACTGTTCAGATAATGAAGACCAATGCATTCAGGATACATCTAAGTAAACAAAATATGTTTGAGGTATTAAAAGCCACTTAAAGTCATTTTTGGGTTAAAGTTGGAGCATAAACAAAATAAAAATAAAATGTGTTTTTATTTTGAAAAAGAAAGAAGTTATTGATCTTGGTGGCTGACATAAGAACAAATATCAACATCTGCAGGAAAGGAGTGATGATTTTAGATTTTGTTGTTAGTCAGATTTTAAAAGCACCTGGTACACCATCTGCACCAAGAGTCTGACAAATTGAAAAAAAAATGCAAATGTGCAAGCTTGGAAGTAAAACAATCTCTCCAAGTTCTATATTTAACCTGCCACTTGAAAGTATGTATTTATACAGAATTCAAGAAGAAACTATTTCAGTTAATTCATATCTTTCCCTACAAGTAAGGCATTACTGTTTTGTTTAGAAAATTAAATGACCAAATAATTGATCCTTCTTAATTCTCAGCCTAGAAAATATTTCACAAAGATTAATTGTGTTACCATTTCATTTGTTTCCTGGTCACAGCCCTTTTATACTTATATATAAATTACGTCTTGACTAATTACTATTCCATGTGTTTGTTTTCCTCCTTAGAGCCATTAGAAGATTTTGATCCAAGCACTAATTTATCTATTTTATACATCCATGTGTATTTAGTTATTCATTACTCATGAATAGAGCACTTACTATCCAACAGAAATGCAACAGGAACACATATAGGACACGGTGTGGTGCAGTGGACAATAAATTGAATTTTGTCTCTGTAGACAAAAATCCTAGAATCTTTGGAATCTCCTGAGTCATAGGAATGTCTTCTTTATGCAGGGAGAGGGCATGGAATCTCTGCCTGGAACATTTTAGATCTTGTCCTATGTACAATCTTTATAATAAGACTGTTGTAGTAAGAATGGGCTTTGAGTGAGTTCTGAGTCATCTTTAACGAATTGCTTAACTTGAAGGACTTGTAGTAACTCTCTAATTATAGCTATTCTATCAGAAGTGCAGCTGGCCCGAGACTTGTGACTGGCATCCGAAGGGAGAACAGTTTTGTGCAACTGAGTTCTTAAACCTATGGAGTTTTAACACTAACTCTGGGTGGTTCATGTCAGAACAGAGAATTAAATTGCAGGTCAACCAGATGTCATCAGAGCATTAATAGTATGGGACTTTTCAAATAAATAATGAAGATAACAAATATCCAGCTCATTCAGTGATCTCTAAAATAGGTCATCGCTTCACTGAACTGGGGCCCTATATTACCTCCACTTATTACCTCTGATTCTGAAAGTCACCACAGAGTACTCAAATACAGAGATTTCTTTGTGCTTTATGTTCTCACAGAAGCATATTAGATACTAATACCTTGCCATAGGTGCATTCTTGACTTCCTTGCCTCAGAGAACCTCTTTGATCGTTAAAAGAGTATGATTTTATGTAAACACATTTAATCTAGGCATATGGGTCTCCAAAAAAATGAAAAAATTGAGGGAGAGTAGAACATAAGCATGCAACATTTTCTCTGCATCCATCTCTTGCCTTTTATGTAATCATGAGCTTATTTTGTCATGATTATTTTGTGAGTTGCTCAGATCCATCAGCAGAAACCATCCATATTTCAGAATGTATAACCATATCCTACATTTACCTTTACCAACTAAATAACTCTGACAGATTTCTTCTTACAAGAGAGTTTATACTCCTTATAAAACCATAAGTAATGTATAATTGACTCGAACTAGATGATTAGCATATATCACTGTATTACTAGAGGTTGCTAACTGATGACAGTGTTTGAATGTCCCTGTTGCTAAAATTGTCTGACTTTACATTTTAGAAGAAATATCTAAAAATCTGTTCTTTCTTGAGAGTGGAGTAGACAGGCATAAGAAAAAATCAAAATCAAAGGACTGGATAGAGTTAAAAACACAAAGCATACCCAATGAGCAGTACAGAATATTGTACTTTATTTTTTAAGAACATAAGGAGTTTCCGAATCCTTTTAAAGAGGGCAGACATTACCTGACTTGTGACTTCAAAAGATAAATTAGGTCGCAATTTGAAGGAAAGGTTATAACAGAGAAGTAAAGAAATCAGGAGTCCATTGCTACAATGATCCAGGTGAGGTGCATGGAGGACCTGAACAGGAACTGTGGAGGTGGCACAGAATACACAGGAGACCACAACTCTCTGAATGCAGGGGAAGTGGGCAGACTCTAACATGATGCTTCACTACAGAGAAGCTGAAGTGTTCATGTTTATGAATATTGAAGATAACATGAATTCGTATCAGCTCAAAGGATATTGGGGACTTTCTGGAATGTTGAAGCAGTTGTATCCCGCAGAAACACTATAATGAGGCAAGTTTTGCTGAGGATAAAGGTGAAATACCACAAAGAAATATGCTACATTTCCTACTTCTAAATTTTCATATATACTGTCCTGTCACACTATAGCTAAAACAATCTAGTAAGACATGAGAGTGTATTTGAATTCCCAATGTCTTTCCATGAGTGCTATTTTATTTTAATGAGTGTCATTAGCCGTCATTGGGGTATGATTTGGAGAATGTCATATGGAGTCAATGACTCTTTAGTGGGACTCTTCTACACCTAGAATGCATATAAGTACATCAATTATTCCTAATTGAAACAACACCATTCATTATACACCTCTGTAGACTGGTTACATTATCATCTTAGCACTAATTGATGGCATTTGGAAATGCATATGCAGAAATTCAGGTACCAGGTGTGTTGTTGATTTTTTGTTGTTGTTACTTTATCCTTTTCCATAAATGCCTGTCTTTCTAATACACTATTTCAATACTGAAATATAAGAGATTTTTAATATCACCTATTTTATTATTTGATCTTTAGGTAAAGTCACTTAGATTATGTCTCTTTTAAGCAGGCAATATGCTTTATTGTTGTATTACTATGAGATCATTTTAAACTGCATTCCTACATA
Organism: Solenodon paradoxus; assembly: GCA_004363575.1. Classification (NCBI taxonomy): domain Eukaryota; kingdom Metazoa; phylum Chordata; class Mammalia; order Eulipotyphla; family Solenodontidae; genus Solenodon; species Solenodon paradoxus. The sequence continues at coordinate 335,844 of RJWH01001064.1, forward strand.
AGTGGTACTTAAGGCTTCTGGATGGCAGATTAATATAAAACCTTTATGAATAATGTGGGCATTAATTAAGTCATTTGAATTAAATTATCACATTGCTTAAACAACTCTAAGATTTTTGAAGCACCTGTTCAATCTTTATTCGTCTCATTTAATACATTAAAGTTCTTTTAAAATATTTCATATACAAGATGGCATAAAGAAACATTCCTGGAAAGTATAAACATACATTTATGAGATAAAACTTCCCATTTTCTCTCCAGGATTAGTAAAATTATATTATCATTATGATAGATAATTCTACTTAGAACTATTGCCTGTAAAGGTTGTATTAACATTTCCATAAACCAGCAACAAGGAGAGTTAATATCCCTGGGATTTTTTAACTTTCATCTCATGATGAGAACAAGTTTCTCTGGGAAGAACTAACACTCCATACTACGATGACTATTACTCATTGCGATAAATTATTTCCTACTCTATTATCACTGGTATGGGAGGTAATGTATAGGCTCTTGTTGCTTTGCAGGGTCAAATCTTAATACAATAATTTAGATCTGTGATTTGCAAGTAAGGTTGTGAATAAAAACATTCCATGTTGTTTTATTTTAAATTTCATTTGTAACACAGAATCTCTGATTGATTGCCTGGGAGAGTCTTACGCAATAATCCAATACATTAATCCACAATTAGGCAAGTATTAAAATAAAAGATAGAGTTAATTTATACTCTTCTTATTGGGATCCCCAAACTAACTATTCTGTTATCCTTTTAAGAATCCTTACTGATAAAAAATAACTGTTTGTGCTAAACCTGTGCATATTTGTGTAATTTGTGGCAAGTCGCAGATCTTTGTCTCCCTTTCTCTGTGAAATGAGTTTACACACAGATATAATGACTTAATAAGCCTGATGCAGATGAAAGATTTATAAATACATGTTAAATGACCAATCTAGCATGTCCATATATAATGATACCAAAATACATTCATATTAATGGCCAACTATGACCTCATTAGGAAATATAATCTTTTACTAAAATCCTGTATTTCTAAAAGAAAATGTCACCAAGGAAGGGCTGGTTGGCCAGAAATGGAGATGTTACTTTTCCTAATTTTTCTGATTCAAAATTTATATCACAATGAAAGACATATTGGTCTAGATAATGAGAAGGATTGGTTCCATGACGGTGGACTTGAAAGATCTTGAACTTATATCCTCCCCATAGACACATCAGAACTGCATCTATTTAAGAGCTATGATCTGTGAAAAAGAACAAAGAATTGTGGATCCAGAATCTCCACAAGAAAAAAGAATAGAAAACACCAGAAAGGGAAGTGAAATCTGAGATACTATCCCTGCATGAAAGCTCCCTGAGCACTGCAGCTTCTGTCCCCAGGTGGAACACCTGTGATATAAAACTTCCTGAGGTTTAAGGATTTGTCCCACATCAAGTGCCTCAGCACCTGGGAAGTGTACTTAAAAGGGGAGCATGTATATTCTGGTGTGGAAAACAGAGGGTCATTCGTAAGGAGAACAATAGGGCTCCAGGGGGCAGAAAATGCAGGACAGAGAGGACTGGAAGCAGATAGATGAAGTGTGCACAGACCTAATTAAATGATTTGTATTTGATGAACCAAGTTCTTAAGAAAGTGTGTAGCCTGCCCATGAACTTAGATGCTGCTGGGCACCTTCTCCAGGTTCTTTTGGGTTTGTGTGATGATATATTGCAGCCAGATCCAGAGGACAACTCATCTGCCATCAGCCACTGATGGTATTAGACAGTTGGTTCTTTGGTTACAGTTCTCAAGGTAATCAAGACAGCGCTAGGGTAGTTACAGGGAGCTGAATCGTCAACACTAATGAAGGTAACTGAACCTATCTGTGCGAATCTCAGTTTGTGGAGTTTTCAGCAGCGATCTTAGGAAAGATCACTAAAGACACTCCCCAAGTTGTCAGAACACATCTTTGGGGTTTTAGGTTGCTGGAAAATAGCTTTGAACATCTGCCTAATTCTTGTATACAACTCGGTGCCACAACTGGAACACAGCTCCCTCCTGGGGTTACAGGCCAGCTAGAGGACTGAGAGATGTGACAGGGTTACATTTAACTACCACTGGCTCCCAAGGTCGTTGGGAGGTACCCAACACATTCTCATCACTGGTATCTATTGGGACTGTAACCTACCTATGGCCTGGGCTTGCACCTGCTGGCCTCTTCTGGTCTTGTTTCAATCCTCATACCTGTGACACTAGGGGATTTTTGCTTAAGGGACTAATTGAGATTATAGGTAGGCTACCGTTAAGGCATTGGTTATAGCCCTTCTGGGGAAGCTCTGAGACAACCTCTTTGCATTCCTTGCCCTGAACTCACTGTAAAGACTGGGGTCACAGGCATCCACCTAGTGCTGGTTCTAAGGCTCCCATCATTCCGATTGATGCAGAGGCTTCAGCTTACATAGCTGTCAATATTCCAGCATCCTGGGCCATTACCCTAGGCTTATATTCTATAACCTTATATTTTAAGACAAGGCCATTGCATCAGGATATAAAAAGAATTTTTTCTAGCCTAACCCATAGAAATAAACAGACTACCAAAGACACACTGGCCTACATGTCACAAATGCAAGCATAAGATGCACTTTCTATTGTCAAGAATGTAATGACTTAGTTGGGAAACCAGCATTTAACTTCATAATTTCATGTTATGTTGAGTTAAAATGAGAGTCATGGGTGCAAAAAGAAGGCAACTAGGAAAGATGGGAATGTTTGAGTTTTGAAAGAATTGCATGAGTTCATCAGAAGAACAGTTATACAGTAGAGAGTAATGCTATTAGAAAAAGAGTGCTGATTTTTTCCTTTGGGACATATTTTCTTCCTCCTTCTACCCACTATGATAGCCAAGGTATCAATCATTCTAACTAAAGAGCTGGGCTCTCCCTTTTCTCTCTGGCAATGCAACTGCCGACACTTGAGATGATGGTTACCCTGCCTGCTAGGTCCCATGTGGTGAGCAGATGCCCAGGTTCAAAGGGAATGGATGTGAATTGTTCACAAGAAATGAGATTTTGTTGACTTATTCTCTTTAAATTTGGCAGTCATTATTGCTTACTACAGAAGAATTCAGTACATAAAGAGATAGATGCATATGATTAGGCATGGGTGTGTGAACGAAGGTACTTGAGGAAATTAATAATAGTTTAAGGGAATATAGTGTAGATTGTCAAAGCTAAAGCTCATCATAGAGCAGGGACTAGCTCATTTATGACTATAGAATTTATACATTAGGAAATGAGATTTCAACAAATTACTATAGAGCAAAACTGAGATCTACTAACTACTGGAATATACCAAGCTGTTGGTAGTGTGGAAGTTAAACTCAAAGAGGTTTATTATAAAAACAGGAAGAGGAATTAGACTATATCATCTTTTTGTTTCTTCTCATGTATCCTCAACTATGGAAAAGCACCCCCAACAATGATTAATGCCAGTTCTTAAAGGCTCTAAGAGTAACAACCTATGAAAAGTTCAAAGCAACACAAAATGTGTCTTGTGGTCCATGGGAATAAACACTGGCCTCGTCTTCTAAAAGATTAATACCTATTATATGAAGGATATTTTAGTATGTTTGTAAAGGCTCTCCATCTCCTCCACTTAGCTAAGCAACCTGCTGTGCTTCTTTGCAACAAAATGGAAATAGGTAATTTGAAAATAAGTGTTGTTTTGGAAAACATAGACACAAGACTCTCAGACTTATTTTTATTATCTTTGTATCATGATAAAGACTTTCTCCTTGACTAAATTTAGTCTCCTCTGAACCCTCTTTCCTCAGCCTTGACCTAAGCTCCTATCCTTGCTGAGTTCTGTTTTAGCAAGAATCTTACTAACTGGTTTAGTGAGAAGCTCCCACCCTTATTATCTGATCATCCTTCCCTGGCTTCAACAAGATGCTCTGCAGTCGGGTTAGCAATCGCCAACTATTGACGCTTCCTCTTAGTAATTTTCCATCCACTGAACCTGTGATTCCTTTTCTCAGCTACATGTTCTCAGCTGTCTTTGTTATATTCGAAATTGAACCTGATCTTTTTTCCCTGGGTAGAGTCTTGAAACCTACTGCAATTGTCCATAATAAAGTCTTGTTTAATTTTAATAAGTTTCAGAATTTTTTAACCACAGTGCAATGATATTTAGATTTTGCATGCAATTGAACTCTAGTGGTTCAAAATTTGAGGAAGGAAGCCAGGTGATGGGGCTGCTGGTGAGGCACTGGTCAGAGGACAGCCAGGTTCTAGTGAGAGCAAGAAGTTCTAAGAACATTAAGAGAGGATGATGAAGCAGGCTTTTGCTTCAGAGAAATGAGAGAAATGCAGTGAATGAGTATGTGACTTTTGAGCAGGATGTTTGATTATTTTAAGAGTTATTCAGAACCATAGTGTAAGGATGGTACAGGAAATCAGGCATTGCTTAGACATTTTGAATTTGTTTCAGAACCTGAGAAAAAGATGAGAAGCATCATGGAATTAGTCATCTCTCTGACTAAGTTCATCCAGTTTTGGCCTCTTTCCAGTGTTTTTTTACACTCTTCAAGCAGGGAGTACCTGGTGTTATCCCACTGATTAATTAATTTTGAATAATTTTATTAAAGGAACATTGCATTTTAAGATTATATAAATTTACAGTATGTATCATTTATGTCAACATATGTATATAATAAATTAATGTTCACCACCACCATTCCAGTTCTTTATTCATTTTACAGTTGATCCCCTGTACCCAGTTTGCCAACCCTTCTTCCCTTCTTATAACCATTAACTTGATTTTATTGACTGAAAGTTTATTACATTTGATTTAGTCATTTGTTTGCTTGGCTTTTCTATGTACAAGATATGCATGAAATCATAGAATGTCTGCCTTTTTCCTTCTGGCTTATCTTACTAAGCATAATTCCTTCTAGGTTCACTCATTTGTTACAAATGGCAAGATTTCACTTTTTGATAGCTGTGTAGTATTCCATCATATATATATATATATATATATATACATATACACATACACACACACACACACACACACATACTACATCTTCTTTATCCACTCATCTCACGATACTCACTTAAGTTCTTTCAAGTTCTTGGCCATTGTAAATAATGTTTTAATGAACAGGGGGTACATAAATCTCTTTAAAATAGTGCTGTTTTTAGTGTTAATACCCAGAAGTGGACAACTATATTATATGGAATTTTAGTTCTCAGTTTTTGATTCATCTCCATACTAGTTCTCATAATGGCTGAACCAGTTTACATTCCCGCCACCATAAGAGTTCTCTACATTCTCTCCAATACTTGCTTCCAGCCTTTTGATTCTAACTACTCTCACCAGTGTGCAGTGATATCTTATTTTTGTTTTGATTTGCATTTTCTTCATACACAAAAATTAATTCAAAGCATATCAAAGACTTAGATGTAAGACTTGAAATCATAAATATACTAAGAGAAAAGAGGCAAAACACTCCTTCACTTGATCTAAGAGATGTCTTTGGGAACTTCATTACAATGTCAAGTGAAATGCATCCAAAATTAACAAATGAGACTACATCAAGCTAAAAACTTCTGCACAGCCAAAGAAACTCTCATCTAAACAAAAAGACATCCTACTGAATGAGATAAGGTATTTATTTGCACAACATACATATGACAAGGGGTTTATATCCAAAATATATAAAGAACTCATAAAACTCAACAACAGAAAAACAATCCAACTACAATACTCTTTATCTTAGTTTTACTTTATAACAATCCTAAAAGATAAAAAAAAATATGAACGTACACAGAGCTACCTGAAGAAAGTATTAATGCTTGAGAATATCATTTGCATTGTTATCATGAATAATTTTATGGCAACTTCAAGCTTTTTTGAGTTATTTTTTGTGTTTTGGTTAGTGTTCAAACCATTAAGAACTCAAAACAAATAAACGCTATTTGGATATGCTGTAATTACTATTTTAGTTTCTCACATGTGGATTCACACATGATTTGGGTCAGTTTACTTGCAAATTTTATCTCTCAGCTGTTTCTCAACCTAAGATTTACATTAAAATAACCTATGAATTTTCAAAAACAAATGGTACAAGGGATTAGAATAATTACATCAGAATTTCCATATTTAGCCCTAAACAATAGTAGCATTTCGAAGTTCTCATTTTTTATCCAATTTTGCATCCAGAATGAGGAAACTTTCCTCTATGACTTACTGATTATTGCCAAAGTACAATTGTCAATGTAGCTAAACTCTTTTAGCTTTGATTTTACATGTCTAAAAATAGGACTAATTACCCCTACTTAATTATTTAAAAATTAAATATTCATCCTTCAAAACTGAATTTGACATTTTAAATATAATATATATAATGTCTATCAAAATCCTAATTTTCCCATAGTCAACTGGTTGCTTGCTTCAGCAGAAATTAAAAATACGACCCCAAAAATTACTATGCAAGCTTAAAGTGGTTTCAGAATGATGATATAGATAATCTGTTAATCAGTTACCTCTTCAAGCACCAAACAGGTCATTCAACGTTAAGATGTGAGTAGAGATACAAGTAATATAATTTAAGGAGATCATCCATAGGTCTTATTTTTAAATTGTAATTTTATATAATTTAAAATTTACAAGAAAGTTGCAGAGGTTGCATGGGGAATTGTTATATATGCTTTACCCAGATTCATTAATTATGTTTTATATCATTTTTTTTCTGAAACATCTGAAAGAAAGTTGAGGATACTGTAGCCTTTTTTCAATTAAGTATGTATTTCTTTAAAACAAGGATGCTCTCTAACAGGACCATATTAGGACTGTGAAATTTACATTGTGAAATTTAATATGAAATCTAATAAGATATTATTGATAATGGCAATCCACTATATTCAAATTTCATCATTTGCACCAATTGTAGTTTGGTTTTTAAATGGTTTCTGGCTATGATTTTCCTGAAGTTCTATTTTAGCATATTTTTAAAAAGGATCATAAAACTCGAGTTTTAGGCTTACAACCCTTCCCAAGTTAATGCATCTACCCCAGGACATAAGGAAGATTCAATAGTGAGTCTACAGTTGTCAAACTAAGTTTTGTGTCACTCTGCTTTCTCCAAAACCTGGATGGTACTGTTCCATCTAGCCGACCAAGCACAACTAGTAACTATACTAGTATCTCCTTTGTTCTCCATAGTGATACTCAGTAAATATTAATTGACAGAATAAATGAATGAAAAAAAAGGGACAATTTCCCCACTAGTAATTAGTCCTCCTTCCTCTTGAATATTCAAAATTTCTTCCTCTGTTGAATGGCTAATCATTTAAAAATAATTCATTCATAAAATAGTTATTGAATAGCTATTATGTGCCAGACTATGGATTAGGAATAAGAATGTAACAGCAAACAGAACAGATAAATGCTCCTACCCGGTGGTTTCCAATTTAATGAAGGATAAATTGCCTCTAAGTGGATCTCTCTTTTCTTGATCATACTTTAATATTGACTGACATTTGAGTAGCAAAATTTTAGCATCTCATATTGTATGACTTGCTATAGTATATGCATCACTACTTGGTTTGTTTGTATTATTTTGTTTCACAGAGTTGATGTAGTTCAGTGATGAAAAGTTCAAGGTCAAGGCCATATTGCCTGGGGTTGTGCCCTACTATTTTCTAATCATATCATAGTGAATGAGATATTCTAACTTTTTCAACTTCCCAGGAGTATATGTATAACATATGTATAACATCAGCAGTATATATGTATATATAACACCTATGCCATAAGCTTAAAGGCAGTGATGTTTATGAAATATTTATCAGAGTGCCAGACACACAGTAAACATTCACTAGCCAGTGTTTGTTAGGATTAACTATTAGTTTTGAAACCAACTATTTGCACTTAGACTTTTTTTTCATATTCCATAGCAATTGGTACTGAGTCACGGGGAGGGAATTGTAAATTTTGACTCATTTAATTGAGTTCAAAGCAATACATAACTATGAAAAATGGCTCACGTATAAACAAGATTGTAATAACTATATACAACATAATTTTTACTCCTTTTCACTGGTATTTTCTAAATGTTATTCTAATATTCTCTCCTTCCTGCTCTGTTAAAATGACATTTACAAATAAGTATGCTATGTTATTTTTATTATTTATACCATCATGTAGCAAAATATAAAAGCTATGAAATTTTTGCCAATACCTGAAAAGTGCTTATGGGCAAAAGTAAGGTTCTAGAACTCCTAATAAGATGGTAACAAGCCCCTCAGTTTTAGAAAGTGCCTGAATTTTGATCAGAGGAAGCCTGTTCAAGTTTGAAAAATCCAAACTAACAATGTCAACATCCAAAAACCAGAAACAACAATAGCATGTGCATCAGAAGTAATCATGAGGCTCAGTGAGAGAGAGTATATGAAATCAAACTAGTGATATCAAAATATTCTGACTACTGGTTATTGTAGATATTTGATCTTCACGTTCAAAGGTGCAGGATTCAGATTAGCACTTTTTCATGGATAAAATAATAGAATCAAGAGAATAAATATGTCAATGGACATACTGTTAGCATAGAACCATGTAACAGACTCTATTTCTTTCAACATTAGTTTTCTATCACTCTTCAACTTCTCCATGTTAACAAAAAGGTCAGAGATTTCCCAAGGAGAGGCCTGTCTATCGCTGACTTTCAATGGAGGATCTTCTGTTCTTGTACTTGGTTGACGTTCTTTAATCCATCACACTATTCATTACAAGTTCAGAGATAAAGCTCAATAAAAATTCCATGGGAAAAATAATAGTGATTTAAGCATATTCAAGTCAAGTCTGTGTAACTGAGTTTATGAGAAGATTTGCATTTGCTTGTTGGTTTACTGAGAGCAGGTTTGATGCAGAGGAAGCGGGATGAATAAACCGACTGAGCAATTCCATCAGAGGAGGAAGTAAAGGAAGGGAGAGCAAAGCTGAAAGCAAAGGCCCTGTGGTGAAGCTGTAATTGGCTACTTTTATTGTCTGTTAATGGACAGACTTCAGTGGAGGTAGAAAAGAAAATTTTTGTCTCCCTCTTCCAAAAAGAAGTTAGACAAGAGGAGACAGAGCAAGGGGCCTCTTTGACCCCCTTGCATCTTCTGCTCTGGCCAGCAGTTCCAGCATTCATGGAACCCCTGAGGTATCAGTCAGGAAACGCTAGAGAAATAGGATCAGTAGGACAGAAGGAGACACAAATACAGAAGTAGATGTAGACAGATGATATGTAGATATAGACAGACAATATACATATAGATGAAGCTGATATAGAGACAGAGATAGAGATCTGGTTAGAGACAGAAACAGAGATAGAGACAGAGTCACAGTTAGATGTATGATGTATTTTGAAGGCATTATGTTACACGATTATGCTCGCTGTCAAGTCCAAAGTTTGTAGGGCAGATCAGCAGTCTGGGAACTCTGATGATGGGGTTCTGAGGTAAAATGTTTTCTTCTATAGAAAACCTCCGTTTTTGCTTCGAGGTCTTCAACTTATTGAATGAGACCAACTCACATTATGGAGGGTGGGGGGCGGGTAATCTCCTTTAAGTCAATTGTTTGAGAAAATATTAAGCACATCTACAAAAAACCCTTACAGCAATACCTAAACTAATGTTTGACTGAGTGAACTGATTATATAGCCTAGTCAAGCTGATACATCAGAGTAACTATTGCACCTAACGGTCTGAGCCAGGGGCATGGGGCCTACACATGGCTGCCCTAGAAAAACTATTGATCAGGTTTCAAAGATTTTTGAGAAGCACTTATTTATTAGATCCCATAAGGATTGTTTCTCAATCCAGAAGATCAAATAATATCCTTGAAAGACTTGAAAATGAAAAAAAAACAACATTTTGTTGGTTAGTAATTACACAATATGTGTGACACATCATCATAGTGGAGCAGATTATACAAAATGTCATAGCCAAGAAAAAGAGGCTTGCAAACCTGCAAGATTTGTGAAATAACAAAACAATCACTAATGCTTCATTTTCTATGTATTAGGTACCTGATACCCTTATAAGAATAAACTTCATTCAGCTACTTAATGAACAAAGAGATTTTTGATAATGACTATTCATTGCTTATAAGTGTGCATATGCAAAAACACAAATATCTCATGAACCTTATATCACAATTAGAGGTGCATATTGTCTAGGTCTATAAAAAGCATTTTCTACATGTGAATAAAACATAGATATGAACGATTTGCTTTAATTCTTACACTAGCTTTCAGACATTTACAAATGTGTCAAATCAACGTATCAAAATTATGGATCTTATTAAGAGTATCAAAAATGGGGCCAAACTGTCTAATCACATTAAGAAATCTGTATTTTATCACTGATTTACCCTTAGAGTTAGAGTAAGCTGCAGATCTCTCATTTCAGGTCTAAACTTGTGCACAGATCATGAGTAAGAGGAAAATAATGCAGCTGCTTTTCTACCTGGAGTTCCTTCTGATACAGAAAACTGGACTCCTTCAGATAAACATCGTACTATGGAACATTTTTTGCCCATACCTGACTTGTCTTTGCAAGAGCTTAATGCTGGCAAGGTGCTTCACCATCTTTAAAAAGCAGTCTCTCTTCTGAAATGACAGTTTTCAGACTAAACAGGGCAATATGTTGGAGAGACAAAGGGACTGTGGCCCATCCATTCGAAAGATGTTGTCCTGCTCTGCTTCAGTAGGAAACCAGGAACCAGACACTGCTTGGTTCTGCAGACCTGTTCAAAGTGTTTGATGGGTAACCATGGAGACCAGTAATCCTTTTTCTCTGCTGAAACAGAATTCTGAGAGTGATTGTGTCAGACTCAAAGATGAGCTTTTCTTTCCTTGAATACTGGGGCTCGCGAGTATACGAGGAACCCAGATGGAGTAATAACTTGGAGAGATATGGCAATGAGTGGGCAGCTCTGGTTGGCGGGTCTGAATGATGCACAGCTCCTTGCACGTCCTTGCCATCTGCAAGACTGTCCTCCAAGTACAGAGATTCCTTTTGTACTGAGTTTCTTTTCTCTTCAGATTCTTCTCTTTTGCAGAGAATTCTGAGTTGCTCTAAGCTGATGGAGAAGATCGACTGTTCATCATATCTGACTGCGTTTTCTCTAGGTACCAGTGTTACTGGGTGTATGACTGACCTTAGATGAAAATCTACAAGTGCTACATCCAAAATAGGGAAGAAGGATGTAGGGATGCGATCAGGAGTCATCACTACTTGGAAGACGTCCCTTTTCTTGCTTGTTAGTTTATCTTTTGCTGCCGGCTTTCTCAATCTGCAGCTGGTTCAGGTGAACATGTTTTCCATAGCACTCTTAATGGTGAAGTGAGATACTGCTGACCACGATTTCAACCTGAGGGTAGCTAAGAGTCCCAGACTGTGAGCTGATAAAAATCTCTCTTTCGAACTGCTGAAGTGGAATTTGTCCTTTGTGAAACCAGATAGCTGTCATTACGTCATGTCCTGGTCAGACATTGGCATGGCTACAGGAAACAAATAACCTGCTACACACGCCAATGAATCAGGCAGCTCCATTATATCCATCCAATTCAAAATGTTTCATTTGAAAAAAATTGTTTTTTAAACATCATCAAGTCAAGTGCAACGTTTTGGAAAGAAAATGGAGTAAAATAATTTAGTAAGTTGCACAATGCATTTATAATATTGTATGAAGATTTCGTTTGCTGCTATCATATTAACAAGATGATTAAAAAGAACCCAATGTCAATGTTTCAAATATGTACAAAAAGATTTCGACATGGTTGGATTCACTAGAGGGGGCTTTGTGTTTAATTTACAATGTATTATTATTGATGATACTTTTTCTTATTTGTGTTTAGAGTCTTTTCCATTTTCAAAGATATTTAAAAAGAGATAGAAAATAGCTACTTTTATAGAGCTAGAACAGAAATTATTCATAAATATGTGCTGCTTTATAACACAATGAATCTGTCACTTTTTATTAAGCATGTCCTAGTGACCTCGTGAATTAAAAAATGCCAACTCCTGACCTCCTGAGACATAAACCATAGATACATATTTTTTTAAATGGCACAGAAAGAAGAGCAATACAAATTAAAATAATGAGCTATGTCTCATTCAGAGTATATTGTGATTCCCAGGAGCATGGAGTATAGTGCAGTAATTAAGGAAACTATGGATAAGAGAACAGGTATCATCTTTAGGAGAAAAAAAAGGAAAAGGCATGGAATCTTACCTGAGGGCAGGGTTGATCACTGTGACTGAGGCGCAATTGTCATTGCATTTGGGCCACTGCTGCGAGAGAGAAGAAGGAATACTAAAGTATTTGGAACTGAAAGAGCAGCATAAAATGCACATGCCAGTCAATCAGGATACAACACCGCCAGCGCCTGCAACACTGATTAGATCAAAGGTTCCACACTGCCTTTCCCTGCCTGGGTAAATCCTTTTGGTATAAGAGATTGAAGGTCCCTTTTAGACCACTTGCATTTTGCGCTTCTCAGGATGCTTCAAGTCTCACCTAATCATCACTAATCATTCACTCATCACTTGGTGTATTCACCTACCCTCCACCCTGGTGCTTTATCAACCTATCTGGTTTCCAAAAGGCTACAGATCTTTTGGAATATTTGAAACTGGGTTCCAGGGAACGTCTAAACATGTCCTCAACTTTCTGTCTTCCAACAAGAAAAGGGAACTTGGAAGAACCTCCTTTGCTTTTTATCCTTTTGGATGTCAGGAAACCACACTGCATCTCTGGATAAAAATTATGATTTGATTGTATCCTGGAAACTTTACCATGTTACCTTTTCACTTGTTTGTTAGTACAACCAACTGAATGAGAAACTATCACTGCAGACTTTCACTACTTATTCTAACAGGAGGCAGCTGTGCTGTGGTAGAAAATAAACTGACTATGATGCAAAAGACCCCACTTGCCTCACACCTTCCATCTGCCTGAAGGCAATTCTTCTGGGGTCTTTTATCTGAGAGCTGACCCTTGTTAACAGTTTTATATATAACAAATCTCTAAAACATGCTATGGTAACAAAAGCCTAGACATTCCCTTGTTAATAAATAAACCCATCTGTACAGGTAAAAGCACATTGAATTATCCCCTATGACCTGTGCTTAGCATTAGGGATACCATGGGAAAGAGGCTAAGTATGTGTCTTTCTCTTATGGAGATTTCAACCTAGTGAATAGGGATTTGAAGGATAGGAAAAAATATGTCATTGAATTTGAGAGAGAGAAGGAATATCAAGGAATCTAGACTAAGAAACAGAAAGGTTATGCTACCTTAACCAGAGACTTTAATTTCCTCTAAGAGGAATAAATTGCAGCAGGACCTGAATTTTTGTGTTAATGAGTTCTTATTCCTCTCACATCCTGGCCATGTCTTGCAGAAGCTGCTGAAAATTCTGGCACTATTTGTACCTTATGTCACAGATGAGATAAACACACCACGCTTAGAAATTCCATTTGTTGTCATGGCATTGTAGCAAAACGTCCTGGCCTGCTGGATAGGCACGCTCAGTTGTGGAGACCAGGAAGAAACAGAGGGCACGGGGAAGAATGTTCCAATGAGACTGGTAGGAAAAAAAATCATTAAAATCTTGGGATTCATGTTGATTTTCCCTGTCACACTATGATTTTTATTCTTTTTTATATATATTGCATATCAGTACTGAAAAATACAGCCTTTGGTCACATTCTGTTATATAGTTATGATTATGGTTGCTAGAAATAAAAACTGATTTAAAAATAAGCAATAAACTGATGCTAAAATAATGAGTGATTTATTTTAGTAGACAAGTGTGGCACACAGAACAGGCAGAATTGTAGGTGGGTTCATAGAATCAAAGTGGGAAAGGCAAAATGGACAATACTCTCCTTTTGACTCATTTCTGCATTTTCCTCAATCTCTGTTCTGTTCAGTTCTGTGGCAGACTTAGTTTCTGCGATGAGATACTGAAATATTTGCAATATAAGATATTTACCAATAATCACTATGAAAGAGAGGGTAGGAAACAGAATTGAGCAAAGGGAAAAATTCAACTTAATAAATGCTAACGGATCCTCAACACTTGGCTCTAGGAAACTCCAGAGTGAATAGTATCTGTCAGAATTGCCCCCTATTGGACTGACGTGAGACAGTTCATACTCCCTCCTTGCTCAGGTGCAGATGTCTGGAAGAAGTGGAAATTATAGGACTTTAGGAAAAGCTGCTTCTGGCTCCCTGGAGCTGAGCAGGGGTGAGCAAGAAACTGTGGACCATATTTCTTCCACAACTGGCAGCAAGTCTCCTCAAAGGGCATGTGAGCACATCTCTATGCCTACCATATGCTGATTTGTCCTTATTCTCATGAAAGTATAGTCATTCCGTAGTGGGAGAGTTTCATTCACACACTAAGCTACTACGTTTCAGAAGGCAAACATATCTCTTTCCCTCTTGTGTATTCACTACAAGAGGCTGAGCAATTAGAACTAAATACCTAGATGATCATCACTACATGGAATGCTATACCTAGAAACCTATTTCTTGATTGGTTTCTGAACAGAAAGAACTTAGAGAAAACTAGGAATTTTTATATGTTTGAACAAAAGGAGGATTCCAAAGAGAAGGACAGTAGAGTAGGATACTGAAAAACTTTGTGGAGCTTCTTTTGCTAAGCAGCATTAAAAGGAAAAATGCATAATTAAAATATAAAATATACATATATTCACAAGTTAGCACAGGTAACTTTATCTTTTGCCTTAGTTCTACCAACAATTAGATAACTGCACTAACCAAGTCACCTCTGAATTCTCTGGACTCCTGTTTTTTAGAAAGTCATGGGTTTGGATGAGCTGCCACTTTTATTACACTATCTTATGAAATCTAGAAGAACATAGATAGTGATATGCTATGTGTTTTGGTGTTATAGCCACTTATTACTAAAAGCTGGATATGTGGTAAAGGATTGTATGAATATTTTTAACTCATTTAGAACTTGTCTGATGATAAAAAATAAAGGCTAACATGATAAAAGAGTAAGAGAGGACTAGAATGAAGAGGAAACAACATTAAGAAGACAACTGAAATAAGTCACTATGGTTGGTATGGATAACTATCGTAAAAACACTTTTGAAAGCTTTGGTTTTTGTGATAAAAAGTTTGAGCTGTAATGCACCTTCACTGATTAACCCAGTAACTGTAGATAGATCACTAAAATCTTCTGAACAATTTCTCATATCATTTTCAAGAGGTCTGAATATCAAACATAAGTACCTCAAGGAAATGTTGTAAGGTTATAATAAACAAGATAATATATTAAAAAAGATACTTTCTAATGTGCAAAAATTTATACATAACTTAATAATCAGTTTATATTTCCTTTACTCTTAGAGAACAGATTTAGTATTTTAAATAGTTTAACTATTTAACAGAGCAGGGTGGGTGAATATATAAAACCATTCTTTCACAATGGAATGGGGACCTGGGAGGATTTGAGGCATCAAACAATTGAGCAACAGTTAGAGTTGTTAGGAACGCCAAATGGTATAGGAAACAGAGTTAGGTGAAAAGAACTTTCAATTTTCTGATATCTAGCCTTTCCTTGACATGCCTTCTCTGTCCCAAGTCTGTTATTTCTAGCTATTTCTTGATAAAGAGTTCTTTAACTTCTTAAGATAAAACGCATTCAAGAGAGGAATGAAATAAAATTTAGCTTTTAAAGAAATAAAATCAGCCATAAAATGAAAGCCCTCTTCAAACCATAAACTTCACTGAAGCCAGCCCTTTCAATTAGAGCTTATTCTAAGCATCCATGATATTTTCATCTTTTTCTCAGTCATCAGAATTTTTCATGGAGCAGGCATAAACTCAGTAATGGATTAATAGCTTTGTGATTAATAGGAGAGTTGTAAAATCATCAATTTTAATCGCTGTAGTTTATATATAGGAAATTGCACAATAATGGTAAATGATGATAATGTTTGTACTCTCCACACCTCCTACTTGCCCTCTACTAACTTGTTTTACTTTATGACAGGAAAACTGTGCATAAATAAAAATGGTATAAATAAACATATATGAACTTGTTTTCTCAAGGAGATCCTTTGATTAATTTAAAAAACAGATTAATTTCGTGAAGTTAAGGATTAGATCTTAGTGCATGTGGCATTAAATAATCATCTACTTGGATTTTTAGAAATAAAGAATAGCTCAGTACCTATGTATGTACAATCAGTTAAAATAGTTAAAAAATATTTTAATTATTTTATATAGCCACCTTCATTTTTCTAGAGAAAAATTTGAAACCCTGAAAAGAGAGATTTATCCAAAGCTCACAGCCCCTTTACATGTAGAGTCAAGGACTGAGCTCCTGCTTCTGATGTAAATGTTACAGCAAGGACATTGTGACTTTTGTCCTCCATGCCTCAATATAAGCAGTCAGTTCAAGAGGGTTTAGGATTCGTTCACTATTATTTTGGTTCTCACTGGAGAAAAGCTTCTGAGTTCTTCATCCTCCAACATTTTCAT
This sequence comes from Solenodon paradoxus, assembly GCA_004363575.1. Classification (NCBI taxonomy): domain Eukaryota; kingdom Metazoa; phylum Chordata; class Mammalia; order Eulipotyphla; family Solenodontidae; genus Solenodon; species Solenodon paradoxus. The sequence continues at coordinate 352,411 of RJWH01001064.1, forward strand.
CAGCGTACACAGCAGTACAGGACTTGACACATACATACCTGTAGCTCCAGCACATATGACAGTCATAGGCTCAAAGAGTCATAGTAAAGGGAGATCTTAGAAATCACTTACTACCCTTTACTCCATGTGATTCCTTCTGGTACATTACCTCTAAAGACAAAAATTATCAGCCTGCATACCATGGTTGGGCAGTTCTAAACACTATTTATCTTTTTAAAGTCATATTCTAGCTCAAATTTGAAAATACTTGCGACAGCTACAGTTTCTTTCTACCTGTTCTTTTCATGTAACCATAGACATTAAGCCAGAGACTAGATCATTTGGTATTTTACAAACAGTTGAGAACTTAAAAATGCATGGCACCAGGGAACAAACAAATTTATTTACACATGATACTATTGTAATGAACGCTGAGTACAAGGAAAGGAAAAGTTAGCTAACTAAATACTCGGGAAACCCTTATTTAACCACAATTCAAGCTATGCACAAGCACTTTAGGAACACAAATGATTGAGGAAAATATGTCTAGAAAGTGGGTAGAGGTAGAGGCTTCTCAAGGCATAGACTCTGCTGCACATTAACTCAAGGACCAGAAACAAGTGACATTAAAAACCACTTCCAAGTTGATAAGTTTAGAGAGAAGTGGAATCTAGGGAAGTGACTTCTCCCGTGTTCTATCGCTTCTCTGCAGCAGAACTAAAGGGAGACAGTGCTGAGAAAGTGGAATCAACTTGTTGATACAGAACGAAGAAAGAAATAAGTGAAAGAGTCTTTTAGACCAAGGAAACAGTGTGAGGTTTAGAAACAAGACCAACCAGGCTCTGTTAGGGTCGTATGAACAGTTAAGTTTGATGAAGTCATGTAGTACCACAGAAGACAAGACTGAGAAATGTCACCATTTGTAAAAACAAAAATATTCTAAAAATCTCTAGTGATTCCCTTATTTCCTCATTCCAATCCCACCAATTTACACTGTCAGAAAATCTTTCTCAATGACTAGCCTCATTCATTTGCTATCACCAGACAGAATTACAGGAAAGAAGTGGATAAAATTGTTCTTTACTCATTCTTTTTGCTCAATTAAATGGCTTCTTCAGATTCACATAACAGTTTTCCTCATTCATACTACGTAAAGAATTGGGGAGTAGCTTTCTTGCAATGACTGTCTTAATATTCTTATTATTTTGAAACAGGAGAAACTGGGCCCCAGCAGGACCCAAATTCCTCATCACTTACCCAGCTCTTTTATTTGGCCTCCCTTGATATTCACCAATTTACTTTTCTCTTCTGACACAGAACTATGATTCACTTCACATGGTCATTCCTGCTCTCAGGTTCTTGTCCCACTGCTCTGAAATGAGCCTCGGAGGGAAGGCTCTAGAAGACAGGCCTGAGTGAACTACCACCATTAGGAGACTCCTTGCATCTGTGTGGTTGATGTTTCAGAGAAAGTAAATAAATGCTACCCTCTGCTGTTTTTCATTTGCAAATGTGGGAGTGAATGCAGAAGGAATAAAGGTGAAATCCTGTCTGCTTAAAAACAAAATAGCTATGTGAAGCCTTTAAAAGCCTGTAATTTGCGAAACAGCTGAAACATATGTACTCTCAAAATAACCAAAGCAAAGAAATAATCTATTTAAAAGCCAGGAGCATTACAGTCTCTTAGTTCTAAATTATACCTTCCATTAAAGTGGGCAGAAACCACTTGGATGTGTGGTGCTGATAAACAGCACACACTTGTATGGGGGTCTCCTGGGAGTTCTGAGGCGCTTGAGGCCTGGCAGCCACCATGAAAACGCACATACCCCCTCACAGAAAATGGGGGTATCTGCTTCTGAGTAGACTGTTACTTAGTCAGCTGCAGGCAAAGACATGGATCTTGAAACCGGGGTGTCCTGAAGAAAAGCCAAAGGTTATCATGGCAACATACTCGATGTTGAGGAATATTCTACAGTAATACAATTTGGGTATGTAGAGACCTTGTGTGTGATGGGGAGAAAGATTTATTCCCTGGAATCATTTTTTTGGATCCACAATCCTGCTATAACATCCACACATGCACACATGTGATAACACTATGGATCAGATAGCAAATTCATGAACCAAGCCCTCCCCCCAGTCACTAGTATTAATCACTGGCAGTTGTGATTGTCCTCAAACCCTTCTAAACTGACCTTCAATATCACTTAAAATCAGGGATTTTTTTTCAATATCAAATGTGATTTCATTAATGTTTCATAGAATAGGAAAAGAAATCCCCAATAAATAACACGGAATCCAACAAACAATAGCCATCATGCTGTTCTCTAGGCACTGAATTGACAGTGATCCCTCCAAGCCCTACAGGATGAAAAACAGCCTCCAACATCCACTCAAGCATTCCCTCCAGCACCCCTGGAAGCGGCATCTAACTCTGGCCAATCTGGCTGCTACTAAGAGGAAAAACAATCATCTCTATTTTTGCAAGGGTTTTTTGTTTGTTTCGTTTTGTTTTTAAAGGAAAGGTGCAGGCAGGAATGAAGGTGAATAAATAAGAAGGCAGAAAGAGAGAAGAGGAAGCCGCATTTTATTTTATTTTTATTAAGTTGTTCACAACTGGTTGTTTCTCCCACCCCTGACACGGGACTCAAACCCAGGGGTTGGTGGCCTGGGCTTCTTTGGAGGCGACTGACCTAATTACTGCTCCACCAGGCTGCACCAGAAGGGGTGTCTATATTAATTTATGTATGGGCTAAACTAACCTCTCACCAGGAGCCACAACTCTTGCTGGAGAACTTACAATTTACCTAAAGAAACAGACCAATAAACAAATATAAAAACACAGCAGTTATACATGCAGCCATGGAGTTTATTCATGAGTTACAGACACGGAGGGGAGAGGAAGTCCTTCAAGGAGAGTTCCTTTGGCATTTGCTCCCGGCTTCCCCATTACACCTGTCTCTAGGCCCTCTGCCAGGTCCTCTTTCCTCACCAAATCCGTACCACCTCTGATTGTCTCTCTCCCAGCACTGTCCCACTTAGAGTCTCAAAATCTTATTTATAGTCTATTCATGCTGAGATACAACTGTGGAGAAGAGGAGGAGGGAGTGTTAGAGGCAACTTCGGGTGGCCCAGGTGCAAGCAGACGTAGACCACGGTATTGGGAGGGCAGGGAGACACCAAGGCAGGCTGGATTGGTCAGTGACACCTTTTGTTTTTTAAAATTTTATTTAACGATGAATCATAGCAGCATTATCTAGGTTTAAGGAGTGCATCATCATAGATCAAAGAGTAGGTGGCAGTTTTACTAAGCAAGGGAACTTAAAAACCATGTACCCTGCTCTCTGCCAAATGTCAAAAGTTTACCTAGAGTCTTTAACTCTGCTCAGTCAGATAAATAATCCAGATGGTCTCAACAACATTGACACACATTTTTTTCAAGGCTATAAGCTTGGAGAAGCTCTGGAAACAAACATTCCCAGGAAAAAGGCTATAGGGGAATGAGTGAGAAGACTCTAGTTGCCTAGGGTCAACAGACCATCAGTTTCTCTTCATTGCATTTCCCAAGAATGGGGCATATGGGCTAAATAAAAGTCTAGGAGCATAAGTTCAGACATAATTCAATGGATGCAAAGTATTTGGGCTGGGAGTACAAGGGAAAGGAGCTTCTATCACACCCTTGTCTGGGGCTCTGTAACAGTTTATTCCAATGTGTAAAGCTAGTACTGGAAGCATCCGTCCTTTCCCCCTTTGAGATAAGCACCAGTGATACGCAACTGTTTGCTGTCTTCACGTGCTCCTTGCCATGTTGCTCTTTCCTGAAGAATTTGGGGCACATGTTGAAAGTAGCTTGTGTATGCTCCAGAGTAAATCACACCTGATGCCACCTGCCATGTACTGCTGTGTTTATCACCTCCACTGTTTCAGTCTCTTCTTGCTAGGTGTGTAGCTAGGTGTATAGATAGATGTCTTAAGGATTTTCTGTGCTTACAGTTATTTCAGAAGCTGATATTGATTTCTTTAGGTTATCTTCTGATTGGAGATTATTTTATTAGGATCTATGACAGAAGTATGACAAATTGCCTTCACCTGGTCATAGAGCAACTATAATTTGAGAACCAAAATATGGGAACTGACAAAGGAATTTCTAATAATAATGTATCCATATGAAAACTCTTACAATTTCATTAAAATACCTAGATGTCTGCATTACTAAATACCAATGCAGTTACATTATAGAGTAATCATTAAAATGACTATTTTATGCATATATTATGATTTGCTATACTTCTTGATACAACTGTTGAAAATTCAGTTTTCACAGTAAGTATTATTTTAAGAGAAATGTTTCCATTTCATTAGAAATATCATCATATTGCAATATTCAGGGCATTTTTGTGGTACGTGAGGAAAACAGGTAAGGCTATCTGAAAATGAAAAAAATCAAAAGTTCTCTGGATGAGTTCTCTACAGGAAGGAGGTAGGCAGAGTTGCAGAGATCTCAACTGTAAAATTATTTTATTGCTTTTAGGTCAATTTACTTTAGGTTAGCATTCCGGATGCTATAAAACTAGTCAATCAGATGGCTACTTAATTAAACAAAAACAAGTGTTTTGAAATACTAATTATAGTGGCTTTATTTCATTTGGGCCTTCATACTGTTTTATGTGGTCTTTAAAACTGCATCTGTAGCTTTTGATATCCAATGACTTTAGACATTTCCATTAATCAATTTGTGGAATTGTGGGAAGCATAGAGAGATGAAATGTTGATGTGTGATCTCATGATAGAGATGTCTGGTAAGATTTACTATGACAATTGTGATGACATTTGGAGCTCTCTTTGTGTTCTGCTGGAATCAAACCCTACTGTAGTAGACTACATGATTACTATAGTAATCAACCATGCGTCCTCGCTAACATCATGTATCAATTTTATAGTAATGAAGTGAAAAGTAAACAGGTGAACTTCTTGGGGGCATGTTTCAGTTAGTCCCCATCCTAAATGTGAATTTTATTAGTACTGTTTTTATTAACAGACGTTTTCCTATATTCTTAGCTAGAGTCTCTAAGCCTCTAGCCAGTGTTTGGATGCAACTCAGGGAATACTGATAGTATATACAAACTTGGGGAGTAAATTTTCAGGCTTTTTTTTTTTTTGGAGGAGTTGGTTGACTCAACAATTCTTCAAAGACCACTCAAAAAGACTACAAATCACTCTGATATGTGTTTTGGGTGTATTTTTTAATCATTAATATACTTTATATTTTATAAGTTCATTTTTCTTTATGCAGAATCTCTAAGTCTTCTTTCTGCAACACCTCACAATGAAATTCAAATTTGCTAAAAGTCAAAGCCCTGAAAGCATTAACTTTAGCATGTCTCAACTTGTTATTCTTATGTTAGTATCTCTAAAATAAAAAATAATATTACGGAGCAAAGGGGTAATGATAAACTTTTCAACAAATGGGGCTCAGTCAATTAGTTAGCCATCTCCAATTAAGGGAGAAAACCCTTAACTTACATTATATATAAAAGTTAACTCAAAAAAGGAATATAGACCCAAATTTGAGAGCTAGAATTCTAAAATGTTGAGGAAAATATCTTAGTGAAGTTGTTTTTTGCAATGATATCTAAATAAATCAGAAAAGCACAAAGTAATGAGGAAAATATCAAGGGACTGGACTTCATTAAAACTAAAAAGATTTTCTTTTCAAAAGACACTTACAGAAACAAAAAGCTGAGCCACAGATTAGGAGAAATATTTTCAAAATATATATTTTGTAAAGCATTTTGCATAAAATAAATTTTGTAACCCAATAATAAAAAACCACCCAATTAAAAATGGGTTAATTATTTGAGTAGATGCTTTACAGAGAAGATATATGAGTGGCAAATATAAATGTCAAAATATGTTGAACATAATTTGTCACTAGATAAGTCTAATCAGATCATAATAAGATATGACTTCTGTTTCTCTCTCAAATGATAAAAATGAAAAATATTGATGCTATTGAGTGCTGGCGAAAATGTGAGGCAACAGGTAGATTCCCACACTGCTGATAGGAATATAAAATGACTCAGTCACTCTGAAAATATTTTTAGTTTCTTAAGAAGTTAAGCAAAATCTATAATGTAGCCTAGCCACATCATTCCAAGGTTTTGCCTAAGAGAAATGGAAGCAAATGTCCAAACAAATACTTGTACAAGAATATTCACAGTAGCTCCATAGGTAATATTCATAAGCTAGAAGCAACCCAAATGTTCATCAATGATTGAATGAATAAATAAATATCCACACCATGGAATATGACTCAATACCAAGGAAGAAGTATTGATATATGCGATGTTGAACCGGTTTGGATTAGTACTGGCTCACACGTTCTGGTAGTGTTCATCTTTATCCAATTGCAGGTTCATGTTTGAAGCTTGAAACCAGTCATGGTGGGATTTTTACATCACATGAATCGGCAAGGGCTACAAATTAGCCCCACTGCCCACCCCACACCTACAACCACCAGAGAGCTGATTATGAAATATTTACCAGGATGCCATTAGATGCACACAAAAACATGGATGAGAACAGAAGTCATTATGATAAATGCAAGGAACTAGATCATACAATTATGAATTTATTTTATGAAATTCTGGAAAATTCAAGCTAATTTAATATTCTAGAAAATGTATTTCTGCCTGGGACTGGGAAAGGAATGATTATGAAGAGACATGAGGATATTACTGGTGTCAATGATTATGTTCATTATTTTGATGGTGTGTTGGTCATAGGTGCCTTCATATTATCAAGACTCATCAGGTTTTACATGTTAAGGTTGTGTCATTTACTGCATGTCATTAAACCTTAATAAAGAAGAAAAATACCCATTGGAGCACCAAATAATTGACTTCATGTTGCCAATAATGTCCTATTTTTTTTCCTCTGCATTTTTTGTTAATCACACATCTTCTCTTGATCTTTGACCTGCCTCATACAATTTTTCTCCATGTCCATATAAATTCTTCTCTTACAGCATTTCTTCGTCAAAGTAGTGGAAAGTCGCTCTTCCTGCTCTGAGCCTCCACAGCTCTGCCATGTTGCCTACACTATCTTTTGGGACCTTAAATGATCCTGACTGCACCATTTTTTAATTCAGCTTTCTGTATAACTATGATGAAAATGATAACATTTGTTTAAACATGGTGTTTTTTAGAAGGAATAATCACAAACCATTGTGCAGAATAAATCTGGGTAAAATCATGTCTGGACTTTGGTCTCCAAAAAGGGTCAGAAGGTGAAAGTTGGTTATTCTCCATGCATTATGCTCTTGAGGAAAACAAGTAGTCTGACATGACTGAATTCTCTAGAGCAAAGTTGTATTTCTGTTTGGGAAGATTATGGGTATCAAATTCTTCTAGGAAACACCTGGATATTCTAGAATGAAGACAATAATGCACATTCTCATGGGAACAATCAACATTTAAAAGTTTTTGCTTATGTTTTTCATCAAATATACCAGGTTCTTTCATATACAGAAAATACTGTTATTTTATACCTGTAGATATGCCCAGTCACTAACAAATAATTCTTCAAACAGAAAATTGATCTGGGATTCTCATGAAGTTTGAGAAAATGAAAATATTTTTAGAAACAATTTGCTTTGTTTTTATAGCTATTCAAGTCATCTCTTGTTTTAAAGAATCAAAAAAATATTTCAATGAATTAATGAGTTGGATATATAAAGCATTGAATTTTGAATGTTTTTGTAGTACATAAATAATCACAGTGGATATGATTCTCAATGAATTATTAAACATTTATTTCTTCAATGTTGAGTGTCATTTAATACATGAAATCTTACTGAAAATCAATTTTTCATTTTTTTTTGTAGAGAATTTAATTTTCTTTTCAAATAGTTTGACCAAGGCCAGGGAAAGCAAATAGAATAGGTGAAGTCAATCAATCAAAATATTTATTGAACGGCCCTCAGTGTACCTTCTGTCTCATCAACATTTGAGTTCATTCATATACTAAATCTTAGTTTAAAGATTTGAAAAATTCTAAATTCAGAGTAACGCTGATATATGTCGTTTTCTTGATATAAATGATCTTAAAAGTAACTTCTCAGTCTATGATGAAGTCGACTTTGTAACTTTTTCTTTATATTTGTCATTGTGTAATTTCATTAAAAAAATTATTAGTTTTGTAAATAGGGAATATGGCCACAGAGTGAGTTAAAGTCCAATGTGAGACATAGTTTGAGCGATGTGTACAAATACTTGCAGTCTGTGGACTAATGGAAAATGGAGAGTGTGCCTGAGAAGTTCCCCTGTTGTCATAAAAAAGTAGTGGGTCAGCTCACTTCTGTTAGGCTGGCCCAGGGACAAAAGCAGCAGCGGCCATGCCCGGGAAAACGGCAGCCAAGCCCGGGAAAAAGGTGGATGACATCAGAATAAGGGATGCGACCCCCACACCTGGATTCACAGGGCCAATCCCCAATCGCCACATGGGAAGCCCGCGAAATTCCTCCGCTTAAAGAGCCGCTCCCCCTTTGTTCTGGTGCGCGACTTCCCCAGGCCCATTTTGCGGACTTGGGAGTTTCGCCCGGGTGTGCAAACCCCAATAAAGCCCTGGCTATTCGACATTTTTTGTCTGATTGAGCTTTTCTCCTCACGGAGCCCAGAAAAATCTTACATTTTGGTGCCGAAACCCGGGAAAAATGACACGGGAGAGCAAGGTCAACTTGATGGAACTGAGCCTGTTGAGCATGCTGCTCAATGAGTTCTAGTTTGCGTTTTGCTGCTGGAGTTCGATTGTTTCATAAGCTCCCCATTGCTGTGAAAGATCTCTTCCACATAGATTGACAGCTATGTTGGTGATATAGGGCTGAAGAGTTCCCATTTGCCCATCAAGTTCTTGTAGGAACAGTGCTGCTTGTAAGTAAACTAAAGCGGCCTGGTAGAGGAAAACGTCGACACTCCAAAATCTTAAAGACAAGTTGGAAAAGGGCTACGCCCCTTTAGAAATGGGGACCCCCTCCACTTAACTGTAGCCTGGACGGTTCCCGTTCTCCCATTCCTTCCTTATCATCACCAGACAGGTAATGTAAATCCCTTGGGGGCATGAATAGCACCCGCCCAGTGCCTCTCTGCAGGGGCTTGTGAATCTGTGATTCCTGTTTGGTTGGCGGCAGCTGCTTGCTGATCCAGGCAATTTTGGAGAGCCTCATTGATTTGTAATTTGGTTACTGGCAGAATGATTTTCTCTGGGTCAGAGGCTATGGGCTGGCGCAACCTTTGCCGACCATAAAACACCACAAGACTGAGCTTTTCAAGATAAGTTTGCAATATTTTTTTTATGTGTTTGTTTGTTTTGTTTGCTGGTTGGGTAAGAATACCCAGTGATTTTTTTTCCTTTTGCGTTAACACTCCTGTAGGAGAGTGAATGGTGGGAAACGCTGAAAAATGACGCGGGAGCGCAAGGTCAACTTGATGGAACTGGGCCTGTTGAGCATGCTACTCAATGAGTTCTAGTTTGCGTTTTGCTGCTGGAGTACGATTGTTTCATAAGCTCCCCATTGCTGTAAAAGATCTCTCCCACATAGATTGACAGCTATGTTGGTGATATAGGGCTGAAGAGTTCCCATTTGCCCATCAAGTTCTTGCAGGAACAGTGCTGCTTGTACGTAAACTAAAGCGGCCTGGTAGAGGAAAACGTCGACACTCTCCAAAATCTTAAAGACAAGTTGGAAAAGGGCTACACCCCTTTTGAAATGGGGGCCCCATGGTAGCGCTCCCTGATTTTTTCCACTTTAGTGCCGATTGTTGGGCCAGTTCTGATAATCTGTGTGTTACTAATGCTCTCTGAGATTCCTCCAGGTGCTGCTACAGACCAGGGCCTACTCTCCTGGGCCAGACGACACCAACCTCTGACCCCCTCCCCTCTACGCCCCACCTGTCAGCGGGAAGTAGCCAGAACGATCACGCCACCCCTTTATCCTATCAAAGAGGTTGGAATGTTAGGCTGGCCCAGGGACAAAAGCAGCAGCGGCCATGCCCAGGAAAACGGCAGCCAAGCCCGGGAAAAAGGTGGATGACATCAGAATAAGGGATGCGACCCCCACACCTGGATTCACAGGGCCAATCTTCAATCGCCACATGGGAAGCCCGCGAAATTCCTCCGCTTAAAGAGCCGGTCCCCCTTTGTTCTGGCGCGCGACTTCCCCAGGCCCATTTTGGGGACTTGGGAGTTTTGCCTGGGAGCGCAAAGTCCAATAAAGCCCTGACTATTCTGCTTTCTGTCTGATTGAGCTTTTCTCCTCGCGGAGCCCAGAAAAACCTTACAACATCTACTACAAGTATTTAGTCATGGTCATTCACAGAAATATTCTAGATCCTGGGAGTCCAGAGATGAGTAATAAACAGCTGATCACACTGAAGGAAGATGAAGAGAAAGATGTTAATCCAAGATGCTGCTTAAGGAACAGCAGTGAGGGAGATGAGCCCAAATGTTTTATTTAGGAAAGGTTTCCTGGAAGATGTGTGTGCTCCTCTTGAGGAATTACTGAGGTTATCCAGCTGAAGAAAAGCAAGAGCATTGCTCTAAGTAGATGGAATAAAATCACCAGAAAACTGAAGCATGAAATAAAAATTTAGGTGTAACTCAATAGTATTTAAACACAAAATGCATAATTGACTACAACTGGGAAAATAAATCAAGGTCTGATTTTCATATGTGAGTTTTGTTTACCCTGACAAGAACCAACAGAGGGCAAAAAGAAGGTCGGATTTCAATTTTATGTATTTGATGCACATGATCAAATCTCTTAAAGCAAAATATAATCACTCTGCTAAAACACATTTTGCATGTTGGATATAAGTTGAAGTGAGTTGACAAACAAGATCGAGAACATTTCATCAAAGGATTTGAAGACTATTGTTGCATTGTTTTCAGAATCAAAACTACAAGGTTCATTGTTATTGTTTCAATTTTCTCTATTTACTTCCTCAGAGAGGGAGAGATTTCCACTTTATTGCTATGAGGATGCCCAAATGCATGACATCTGACAATGGACTCATGCAATAAACAACAATTTATTAGTATGAGAGATGTGAGGTCCAGAGAGGGGTTCATTAAGGAACAGTATGAACAACCAGGGGCTGTGGAGACATATTTTGTAGTACACAGAGATGAACTCAGTTTCCTATGGAAGGATATGATTGCTTAAATAATTCTATTAGTGGCATGCTCTGGTGGCCTAGTGGTCTAATGCACCTGGGAGTAGTCCCATCCAAAGTCCTGGGTTCAAGACCCAGGGCCAGGGTAACAACCCATGTGAACAACTACATAAAAATAAAGAAATGCTTCTTCCTCCTCTCTCCTCCTACCTACTCGCCTTCATTCCCACCTGTACCTTTCCTTGAAAAATAAAAATAAATAATTCTGCTAGCTGACAGGGAAACAAAGTCATCTCTGGAATAAACAGGAACCATATTCGGTCTCCTTGATAAAGGGAGAATAGTTTAGCTAAGAGACATTACCCATGGGAACTGAATCAGGAGGGAACTTGTTTTAAATCTTTCAAGTTTCTCCTGGTTTCAGATATCAAGGCAGCACATGTTGGGGGGCCTGATTTTAGGAATTATACCACACTTGCGTCTCATAAACAGTGAAGATCACAAGGCATCTCTATGATTTACTAGCCATGTTCTGTGTGTCAGATATCCATTCCAAAAGTATTGCAAGTATTACTTATTTTAATTTTTAAAAAGTTTTCAAAGTAGAAACCATAGATTAGTCCTCGTTTTAAACATAAGACAACTGAGAAAGAGATCAGCTATTTGATTTTTTCAATTTATAGTAAACATTAAAACCAAGATTTGAACCCCAATTTGTCTAATGTCAATGTCCTCAGTATAAACATGATGCATCATACTAGAAAGAAATATTGACCTCATGATCTATGTTTCAGCTAAATGCAGCATACATTATGACTTATAATACTAAATGTGCTTAAATTATTTAGACAAATTCCAATAAGCTCTTGCCTAGAGGGAGACGCTTTGGACTCTGAGCCTAGATTCTCCTCTGCATACTTTCGCTCTCCTATGCTGTTAATGATTCCTCAGTGGAAATTTGATAAAGTGCTAGTAGTAGAAGAAATCTGGTCTCATTATTAGCTCTGCTACTAAGAGTGAGTTCCAATAGAAATCATTTGACTTTCCTCCACATCAGCTTTCTTTCCTGTCAAAGGAAGAAGCTGCTTTAATTGTCCTCTGAGATCAGATAGGGCTCAGGTCACCCAGCCATGAGAATATTTCCCATTAGAGTTTATAATCTGACTATGGAAGACAATAAACAGGTTATAAAACCAAATGCTGTGACTTCAGATAGTGATAAGTGCTTCAGATACAAATGAATAATGGTAAAGAGCTAAACCCAGAAGAAGAAAATTCCAAACTGTGAAAAAAGAAAATGTTCCTGGAATATGCCTGCAAAGGAAGATCAGAGTTGCTGGGGGTGAAGAAAATCCAGAGGAAAAATAAGAGTTTGGGGGAATGAGGGGCAAACAGGAACCAAACCAGAGGGAAAACAAAACTTAGAAAATCATGTCTAGATTTTTTAATCTAGAATATGTCACCTTTGGAAATATGACATATAGAAAGATATCTAATAAAAATATAAAATTATCTGAAGAGGAGATTCCAGGATATAAAAGAGCTAATTTTTATTACATGCCTGCAGCATCACTGGAGTCCGGTAGATGTAAGGAGTCCATTACTAGACATTAATATCACACAAAAAGGTATAGACATCAAAAAAAAAAAAAAAAAGCATGTGGCATGAAACTGTCATGGGGGGAGCTGATAAGTCACTAGTCATCTTTACAATTTTTCAGTTTATGTTTAGATACAGAAATTAGCTTGCAATAGGTTAAAGATTGAGAGAGGAGGAAAAGGAAGAGACTAAACATAATCAGGAAAAGCTAGCATATTAAAGATAGAATAAACTCAAGTAGAATATAGTTAATCATAAGACTGATGTGGGACTTTTAAATATGGTAGCTGTTTAAACTTACTTTATGCGGAGGTGACCAATAAAAGAAATTGAAGCTTCCAAAGAGAAAGCGTAGTTGGTTAAATTTCAGTTAGGTTGAACAAAAAGGCAAAAAAAAGAAAATCATATTCTGAAGGGGTCTTTAGAGAGAAGAGAAAATGTGCCAAAAGACCTGGAATGTTGAGGAGATAGTGAGGGATTAGCTGGAAGTAAGAGCAGAGGGTGGGAAAAATAAAAACTTGAGAGCAAATACTAGAAGTTGAGAGGTTGCACTTTTGGAGATAATAAAATTCTTATCAGGGTTTGCTCTTATTTTCTAGGTGTCCAAAAAGATTGTTTTCCTTATTTCCCTTACGTTAAAACCATTGTCTGATTCACTCTCTGTCATTTCTGTAGTATACATTTGCCTCCTGACATATACCTGAGACTTTGGATTTGTATCATATTCTGATTATAACAGATCTGGTGTTAAACATGAAATGCAAATCTTGGGTAACATGAGAGTATGATTTGATTGATAATGAAAAATGAAATGCCATATTTTTTTAGGCTTCATTCTACAGCTCCAAAATTCTAGTGTCTTTATTGATTTTGAAATTGAATGCTAGGTACTGTGCTAAATACATAAGCTTGGAGTCTCAGCAAAAGCAATAACAACCTCAGTTTATTTTCCAGATGTACCATAACTTTAAAATTGGGTTCAGGAACAGGAAGGCCTAGAACAATGCTAATCAAATTGTGTTCTGTGGACCTGCATCAGCTGAGGAACGGTTTGATACCTGCTGGCAATGAGTAATGAAACTGAAAGTGAACATATAAAGATGTGGATCAGTTCATTGTTTGGATTCCCAGAAGGTCTGGGGATTTCTTGGTTTGGAGGTGTGGAAGGAGTGACCCAGAAAACACTTTGAGTATCCAAGAGGGTTTAATGAAAGCTCAACGTGGGCTGTGTTAGAGGAGCACACCAGCCCCAGTGGAGCAGGCCGTTGGCTATTTTTATAGGAGGGTGACCATCTTGCAGGTCTTAAAGAAAATAGGAAATAGGGTGGGCTTTCAGATTCAGAGCATTGTATGCTGCAATTCACTCAGTCTGGAGCAGTTGTCTGTGGCTGTGAAGACAAAGAATCTCTTAAGAAATCCATTAAAATGTTAATATAAGACTTTAGTCAAAACAAATGAGGAATCTTATGTAAGAAACTGAGAAAAGGGCCTAGGACCGGGTGCCACCAGGAAAGACTGAGACAAAAGCCTGTTGAGAACCCTGCCCAAATGCCACACAACGAAGTCCCCAGCACAAAATGGCATCACCCATGCCTTTCTGGGAGTCCTTATCCTATCATTCATAAGATCAGTTTATTTCTGTGGACCACAATTATTAAAATGGGGAATTCAATGCATTTTATAATTTTTTGTGTTTGCGTTTCACATTTTAGAAGTTTAATTTTATTGCATTTTTCTAAAGGTAACATAACAGATTGAGAGAAAAATATAAACTAGTCCTTCAACACAGAGACAGTTTTAGAAGCACTAACTTCTTACCAGTTTCAGCTAACATTTTGTAAGAAACAGACTATACACAGCAACCTACTATATAATATAAGCTCTTCACATAATGCCATTAACTCTGCATTTACACATCTAGATCATTAATATAGAATTCTGTGAGAAATAACACATATAAAATTAAACTTCAGAGGTCATTAAAACAAAACAAAAAACCTCCAGAAAAGGAACTCAGTAAAATATTTCATTTTTGCTGCATTTTAGATATCCATTAAAAAATGTGTTTGCTTTTTGCTATTAGAACTAAGGAACATAGAGGTCATTAGCTTTTAGGTTCATTTTTTAATGTACTATGTTAGTTTCTGCTTATATATTAAGTTTATTAAATACCTTCTGTATAAAGCATATGGAGGCAAGTAAAGTGATTCCAAGAAAAGCACTGGTCAAAATAAATGCATATAAATTTGTTTACTATGATGATACTATCATGCAAAGCACTTTGACTATCCTTATTTCTTTGAAAGTACAGCTTCTACTGATCATTAAGAATAGCTTCCAATAACAGAAACTCTGTGGATAAAAAGCCAGATTACAATTAACTAAGGCATATAAAACACTTGGACAATAAGTGTATCAGTAGTTTGACTTTAGGACACAATGTTAACTTGGAAACAAGAGTTTGATGTTTGGACCTGAAATGAGAAGCAGCGCAGCCCAAGACAAAAACAATGTCTGCTCCTTCTTTCCAACTTTGGCTGCAAAGACATACCAAATTTGGTCTCTAGGTGGCAGCAGCAGTCTCCTGTTAGGAACCCGCTTATACCCAAGGCAAGTCTCATACAAAACGTAGAATATCCTGTTTGCCTCTTCAAACCCGACCTGATTTAAGTCCTTTTATTTTAGAGTTTTCGAAATTGCCCTTGGTCTATTCTCACATCCCCCGAAGTCCTAGTTTCCATTGCATCTGCCACTGCGTTTGACTAGTAAGTGTTATCTGGTAACCTCTTTCAACTTGTAATTCTGGGTTGTACTTTAGCTTTCCAAGGGCTCTTATTAAATTCAAACCACATCTTTGTATTTTCCTCAGTAACAAATATGGTTTAACTGTTCAGTATAGTTGAAGTGTCTGAGCATCTCTGATAAAAAGGGCATCATTTTAGACTCAAGATATACCATAATCAGGATGTGTTGGGTTATAAATTTGATCACGTATCACCTGTGAATCTTAAAGGCTTAACACAAAGGTTTGTTTCTTGCTCTCTATCATAGGCCATCTGCATATCTTTTTTATGCCTAGATCTAGGTTTTCAGAGCCGACAGTGTCTGGAAATGTGCTAGATCCATGGCACAGAAAAAGCTAGGATGCTATGTCTTACACCTGGAAGTGATATGCGGCACTTCTAGCTATATTTTCATTGGCAAAACAAGTCGTATGGTCGACTCTTATCCCAAGGTTTGTATAATCCTACCATATACATAAGAAGAGAACCTGAAATATTTGGTAGAGAGAGCAGACAGCATGAGACATATATATGAGGCACACAGTTCATCAATGTGAAAAACAACACAAATTCACATGGTACCCGAATTATCTATTTGACATCTATTATAAATTTTACACACAATAGTGGGTACTGCTGAAACATTCCATACATACTCAGTCAATTGTCACTTGAGTATTATTCTGTATATTTTCCCCCTTCTAATGATCAAATGTTTATTAAACTTACTAATAGTGAAGAATGACTACACCATAGTCCCAGCTTGTTCTTTTATCATATGCTCCAAATAGCTAAGCATCAGGTCATAGTTAAGCACTATCAAAGCTGAACAACAATCAGAAGCTCTGAATTGAATTATTTCCCTGTCTAGTCCCTGGAAAGCAAAGCTAGTTAAGGCAGAAAGACCAATTATTTAGAACTGGTAATAATCTTATACTTATTTTGAAAGATTACTTAAAATAAGATCTGAATTGGTTTAGAAAATATGCTACTTAAAACATGGGCTTGGGGCAATGTTTACACTGTAATTAATATTCAAAAGAATGTAAAATACATTAACTGCATTAACCTCTCATAAAATTCATGGGTTTTGGGGCACATCCTTGCACCTGAGTGCCTGTAGGAAGAGAAACTTTGCCATCTGCATTTAATTGGAAATTGCCTGTTGCCTTGGTCCCATAAAAAGTTATCTTATAAAAGACATCTGTATTAAAGGGAGGGCAACAGAGAAACTGCAATAAAAACAGAACCTGTGAGCATTGTTTTCTCCACATAGACACTGGTTCTGTAAATCGTCTTGTCTTGTAAAGTTAATGAGGCTCCCCCAAGCCTTTAAAATGACTGCAATGTGCAATCCACATTGCAGGAGTAATAAATGGAAGTTAACCATACTATGAGCTTATTATACTTCTTATGCTAACAGTCCCATAAAAACTTGGCCTAAGTGAACAGAGATATTAAACATTTTACTGCACATATATATATACATATATATGTATATATATATATGTATATATATATATATACGCATATGCCACTGTGAATTGGGCAGTGCAGTTAGATCACCAAGTATAAGACTTTCATGAAGAAGAAGGAAAAAGGATCATTCCAGAGTATACA
The DNA here is from genome assembly GCA_004363575.1 of Solenodon paradoxus. Classification (NCBI taxonomy): domain Eukaryota; kingdom Metazoa; phylum Chordata; class Mammalia; order Eulipotyphla; family Solenodontidae; genus Solenodon; species Solenodon paradoxus. The sequence goes on from RJWH01001064.1 coordinate 369,564, forward strand.
AGGTCTTGGAATAAAGCACTAAAGCACTAGATGGGGCTTGAATAGCAGTGGGATTTGTGAGCAGAGAGAGAGATGTAATGTGAGCAGAGAGAGAGATGTAAGGTACGAAAGAAGGAGAGAGGGAGAGAGGGTTAAGGGGAGGAGGGGAGGGAAGGGGAGGAGAAGGTGCACGATGACTTACTGTATTTATAGTGCCGGACCTGTACTATGATTGGTAGTTAAAGCTCCCTTTCCCTTTGAGGGTATGTGGGTGTGTGGGTGTGTGACTTTAAAATTATTTTAATACTTACAATAAAGGACCCAAATCTTAAATGTACAGCTCGACTCACTTTGTAAATGTAAAACCACCTATATACCACCACCCAAATATAAATGGACATTTCCAGAACCCTAAATACTCCCTTATTATCTTCCTCAGAAGGAGAATGACCAATGCCATATGATCTCACTCATGTGGAATATAAGGAAATAAACAAGCAGACAAGGAAAGACAGGCCTCTGGACCTTGACAATAGAACTGCAGTTACTAGCAGTGGGGGGATGTGGGAGCAGGGTGTTTAGGGAGCAATAGACAGTGATGGAAAACTACTGAAAATTTGGTGGTGGCTGTGGTGTGTTACCATATATTTGATGAACTGTGAACCTGAACTAAACTTATATTATTTTATAGAAGAAAGCTAATTAAAAATAAAACTAAAGAAATCTGAAGAAAGGGTGCAATTTAGTTAATGATAATGATGTAAATGTCATTTCATCGATTGTAACACATGTAACAAACTGAGGTAAGATCTTAATAATAAGGAAAACTGGTCACAGGATATATGGGAGCTCTGTACTATTTTCAGAATTTTTCTGTAATCTGAAGATTTTTTAGAAAGTCTGCTAAGAAACATGGCAAAATATATCCTCCGTAATTTATTGCCTTCACTAGTCAATACAGTAGCCATATTCTGACTTTTATCTCCATGAATTGGTTTTGGCTATATTTGAATCATCATAAAAATAGAATCACATACCATGTGCTTTTTGTGACTGAATTTTTTCTCTCCTCTCTCCTTACTTATACTGTTATTGTATCCCTATTTATTGTTTGCATGTTTTTCCCCACTACCTTATATTTTATCTGGAGTTATTCCTTTTCATGCCTCTTCCTGAGGACCTGATTCTTGGTGTCTATAAGTGAATTTAAGATTTACTCATGTTGCTCTATGTAGCTGTAGACTGTTCTTTTTTACTTATCTATTACATGTTTTTTCTATAAAGATACCACAACTTTTTGTTTCTGTCGGTAGTTCTTTTGGAGTGGTTGTAGTTTGAGGTGATTATGAAGTCTACTATTAACTACCTTCTTGGCCGTATCTTCTGAAGCAATTATGCTCACATTCTTTTTGTGTAAATACATGGGTGGATTTTTTAGAGAATAAGAAAAGCATTTGTTCAGCTTCAGAGGATATGGGCAGTTTTCCAGTTAGTTCTGCATATTTACACTCTAGTCAGCATTATATCAAAATTAGAGACTCTCCCCATTTTCATTAATAGAAGATATTGTTAGTGTGCTTATATATTCTTTTCATTTTCGTTATCCCATTGTGTAGTGTATCTCATTTTGGCCTTTACTCACATCTCTAAAATGAATATTAAAGCTGAAAAACTGTCCAGAAGTTCATCACATTTTATTATTATCTTTTGGAGATGCCTGCTTAATCCAGCCATTTTGGATGGGTTGTCTGTATTTTTCTTATCAATTAGCAGGCATTGGTTATGTATTCTGGATACAAGTTACTTGTCAGGAAAATACATCTCTAATATCTCACACACAAAATCTTCTCTCTGGTGTGGTATCCTTTGTGTGTGTGTATATGTGTGTGTTAGACTTTACTTTCTGAAAATTTCCAGTATCCTGGAAGAATGTATTAGATAATATGAAATTGAATATTTCATATTTTTCCTTCTAAGCGTTCCTCTCTCCACTATAAAGCTGATTTTTGCTCCTGAATCTCTTATATTCTTGCCTTGAACTGCCCTGCTGTCTCCAAAGACTCCCTGCTTAATGGATAGATGTTCCTTAATTTTAACAAAGCCCAATCCATCCATCTGTTCACTTGAGTTTAGTGATTTCACATAATTTTAAGAATTCTTAGTCACCTGAATATCATGATAGACTATCTGATAGTCCAGACACTATATAGATTCTGATAAGAGGGATAATCTAAGGCTTGGGAGTTCTTTCCCATAGAGCTATGTGGTTAATGCAGCAATACTTCCTGAAAAGGCCACCATTCCCCTCCTCCCATCTTCTGCTCCTGTGGCATTCCTGTGGCACCTTCCTCTTTATCAGGTGATCTTATGGGTGCAGATGTGTTTCTGGAAGCTCTTTTTTGACCCATTGATTTATTTAGATATCATCATACGATTACCACTCCGTTTTAACTAGCTTTAAAATATGCTTTGCTAGTATAAATTCTCCACTTTATTCTATTTCTTCCTCATTATTCTTGACCCTTTCCATTTCCAGACAAATTTTAGAATTACCTGATGAGTTTCCACTTGCCAAAATAAATGACTACCAGAATTTGTATTTGGATTGGATACAGATTAAATTTGTAGATGAGTTGGGGAAAGGTTGACATCTGTACACTGCAGAGTCGTCTAATCTAAGAAGAAAAAAAATTTCTGTCCATTTATTTAGATCTTTTATTTTTCTCAGTGAATTTTGTAATTTTCAAAGTAGAAATATTGCACACTAATAATTAGTTTTATTCTTAAATATTTGATGCTATTATACATTTTTTTCAAATTCCATTGCAAATGATCAACATGTTTACATTTCTCTTATACCCAGAAAATTAATCAGTGGTACCTACTAATTCTAATCATTTATCTTTGAATTCTTCCATATTTTCTACATATTCAAAGATTGTACTGTCTACTTTTTAATTATTTTTGTTTTTGTCTTTATATCTTTACTGCATTGGCTAGTGTCTTCAGGTAATTTGAGTAGAATAGTTGATAACAGACATGTTTACTTTGTTCTGATCTCTGGGATAAACATTCCATTGTTTATAATAGCTTAACAATGACTAAAGCTCTTGTTTATCTTTGTAGATAGATTTCTAAAAATAAGATTAAGAATGTTCTATTGTTGTTTATTAAGAGGTTTTTGGGTTGTTTTACTGACTAGGTATTAAATTGTATGTATTTCTTGCATTTTACATCTATTGAGATGATTATTCTCTTTTGTAGTAATGTGGTGATTTACATTAACAACTTGATTTCAATAACAAATTGATTTTTAAATTGTGGTATGACATGGTCTGGTGGAATAGCAGCTGGGTCTTCCACCTCTGGCTGGCCACATACTTCTCAAGGACCCAATTTTGTATACGGGAAAGGGGGAACAATCAAGATGAACAACTATAGAAAAAAAATAAAATGCTTCTTCTCTTCTCTCTTCCTGCCTGCCTGCCTGCCTGCTTGGTTCCTTTCTGCCCGAATCTTTCCTTTAAATGAATGAGTAGAAATTACATCTATACAGATACATTTATTTCTTCTTGTGTCCAATTTTTAAAAATTATCTTGAGTTATTTTTTATTTAATCTAAAATTTAAGAAATCTGGCCTAAGATGGAAGCTGAGGTCATTCTCTGTTTCACTTCTAAGAGACACAACTACGTTTTATCACAGAAATGATACCAGTGGGGAACCCCACTCCATCCTCCAGCAACTTGGGAAACTACAACTGCATTAAAGGTTTAGCCTGAGGAATTGCATGTGTCCCTGTGACTAAAAGTGGGTCAAGAGGGATGCTCAGTATTATGGAGGAAGGGCTGCTGTGGTGGCTGCAGAGGTAGCCAGCAGGAGGAGGAGCTTTGAATTCTGGGGAAAGAAAAGCCAAGATTGTGTGATTACTACACACACATGCTTGACTTGAGTGAAGTCCAAAGTGGAAAGGCTGAGGTTAGAACCATATTCACCACACAGGTCAGAAACCCAGCAAAAATACAAGTTGAAGACCACACCCTCTCTCTTCTACTCCTTAGGATCTATGTTCAAACAGTGAAGGGCTCCAGCACCACACGGTTAGACTGCCAGACCCAGACCTGTGATCCCTGAGAGGAGGATTGACCCTAGTGCCAGCCACACAAACGAGCTCCCCATTTCTCACCAGCAGTCCTGAATAGCAGCTACCACCTCCAACCTGCAAGTCCCGCCCCTATCCAGCATCATCCTCCACCTACCTGACTCGATAACTGAGCTTACTATAGAAGCTTGCAAGGGTCAAAATTATAAAATACAACCAGGTCACCAGCTGGTAGTAAAACAAACAACAAAATACAGCTTAGCTCCAAGTCTCCCAAGGGGAAAGAGTATAAGATTCTTTAAGGCCTTTATTATGGCATCACAAGGAGATGACACCTTGTGAGAAACCAAACCCAAAGAAATAGAAGATTATAGATTTCTAGCAGATGAAGAATTCAAAGTAGTAATTGTAAAGGAATTCAAAGAGTTAAAAAATAAAACTCAGAAAACAGATCAAAGAAGTTCAAGAAGACAGCAAAATAAATGAGCTCAGAAATAAACTTGATGACCAGAAGACATAAGTTGAAGCATTAAGTAAGATAGTAATAGAGAGTCAGGAGATAAAGAATATAATAAACAAGCTGAAGAGTATTATAGAAAGGTAAGGAAGTTAAATTGGCCAACTGGAGGAACGGATCAGTGAGCTGAAGAACGGGAATGCACAAAGGAGCCAGGTGAAAGAAGTAAGATACAAGGTTGGCTCAGGTCACTAGGGAAGCTTGAGACCCCAAAAGGGAAGACTTAAAACAAGACAGGGGACCGTTGCTACAAGGAACCATTGCTACCACAAGACAAGGAACCACTGCTTGTCTCCTTCCCTTCTGACGCTTTAAAAATGCACCCCTTCCTCCCAGAGGGTGCGACTTCACTGGCCTCCATCTTGAGACCCGTGACCCTCGCCCGGGAGCACTCCCCCAATAAATGCTGCTTGTGTGCTGCTTCAGTCTGTCTTTTCTTTTAGTCTCGCTGCGGCCCTGGTTGTAACCTGACAAAAGAGAAATTAACTATTAACAAAAAGCAAAGAAATACTCTGAGAACTATCTAATGCCATTAGGAAAGATAACACAAGATTAATAGGAATCTCAGAAGGTGAAGAGAGAGAACAGAGAAGCTTTTTGTAAAAAGCAATAATAACTGAAAATTTCCCAATCTTGGGGAAAAAACTGAATATGCAAATCGACAAAACTTCTGATTATCTAAATGTAAAGAGACCTACACCAGATATAATTGTGTAACTAGGAAAAGTCCAAGACAAAAAAAATAAATAAAGGTGGCCATGGATAACATGTAAAGGTAGTCTCATCAAGGCATAGTCAGATTTCTAAAGAAACTCTGGGTCAGAATAGAGTAGAAAATATATTCAAAACTGCCAGGCAATACTATGTCATGCAAAACTCTCTTTAGGGTGCACCCTGGTGGCCTAGGAGTCTGGTGTCCTCTGGGAGCATTGCCACATACATTTGATGTCCAGGTTCAAGACCTGGAACTGGGGAGAACAACCAATGTGAACAACTAAATTAAAAGTTAAAAAAAAAAAAAAAAAAAAAGCTTCTTTCTCATCTCCCTTCCTTGGTCTCTCTAAGAAAAAGAAAAATTCTTCAGATACGAGGGGAAAATTGTCACTGGCAAATGATAGCTGAAAAACTTTGCTATCACAAGACTTCCCTTAAAAGAAATGTTTATTCTTCTATCTGAATGAAAATAAAGAAAAGCTCACAAAAAATAAGCAAGGCAATAAATAAACAGGTAAAGCCAGCAAACCAAAGTCAAAATGTCAGTAACAAGCCCTCAGACATCACTAATGGCCCAACTGTAAATGGACCGAAGTCACTAACAAAAGTCACAGAATCATTGGATGGATTAAAAAACCAAAATCCAACTATATGTTGTATAAATTTTCATATTTTTTGGAAAATAGTCATATACTCTTACTCTCCTTTATTATTTTAATTATCTTCAGAGATGTACACACTTTAAAAATTCTTTCCTATCTTCTTTCTCTTTAATAGATTTTTGATCATTTTAATTTCAACCTGTTGTATAACTATATTGAAGAACTGATTCTTCAAAGCATCAAATGTTTCTTGTTTTTTTTTTTGTTTTGTTTTGCTTGTTTATCATTTGTTTATTTTATCCAGTTCCATAAATGTTGTGCTTTAGTTTGACTAGTTTATATATGCTAGATTTAAACACTGTTAAATGTTTTCTCTGAAATCTTGCTATGTGTATTTTAATCCCATATATTCTTGATTATTTCTATTTTTTAATCTTGTGTTAGCTTATTTAGCTAACATTATATTATTTGGCTTGATAATTATATATTCTATTTCTGTCATTGGCTATTAAATTTTATCATATGACTTCATTCTTAGCATAATATAGTCTTAGTTTTGTACTTTTAATACTTGATAGGTAGTACAATTGTTTTACAATACCTAAGTTCATTGACTCCCACTACTAACTCCACACTGATAAACTGTTGTCTTATATTTTGATTTCACATGTTTTAAATCCACAAGACTTTGTAAGCAGTCAATATTTATTTATTTTTACATACATTTACCTTTTCATTGATATTTAGTGACCCTACATTACTATGCTTTATCTATGATTTTCATCATTTGACATAAAGCACTCCTATAGGAATAATCTTAGTATTTGTCTGCTGGCAATAAATTCTCTCAGTCACTAATTTATTTTTATTTGGGGGGTTATATATTAGCTGGGTAAAGATTCATTTTTTAAAATTTAAACAATTTAAATATTGCATTCTTCTAGCTTATGTCTTTCATATTGAATCAGCTTTCAGCATTATATTTTTTCTTTGAAATCAATGCACTGTATTCTGGAAGCTTTTAAATTTTTTTTCAGTTCTCATTGTCAGCAGTGTTTCTGATGTATCTAAGTAAAAGTTTTTTGTTCTTTGGAGAGAGGGTTTGTTGAATTTTTAATATATATATTAAAAAAAACTATATATATATGTATATATATATACATATATATATATATATATATATATATATATATGGTTTGAATGTTTTCCTTAGTTTTGGAATACGTATTTCCAGCATTACTTTAATATTGATCTGGCCCATTTCCTCTTTCCTTCCTTTTTGTGATTCTGAAAAGACAGTGTGAGTTTTATCAAGAAGATAATTTCTTTACAGTGTTTCTTTTTTCACAGTTAGCCTTTCCAGATTCACAACTAAAAGTCTCAAGTTTTTATCTAAGGCTTTCTCACTTGGTGGGAACTTGAATCTAATTGTTTTATCTCCAGAACAAAAACGCTACGTTCATTTAGGTCTTTAGCTTCTTAGCAAGCACTTGTTATTTGGTTTCGTGGTGCTTAGGAATCACAAAAAACGTTGAGACAACGGTGTTCACAGAATATTGGAGTCCCACATCTCAGGAAAGTTGGCCCTTCAAATTCTCACTTCTTAATAACCCAAACTTCACTTTTTATGTTTGATTGTTCTGTTCACCGTTTACCTGCAGGAAATTGGCAAATGTCCCAAGGAGAAGCAGCAGCAGAGAATTCGGGATTTACTTTGATGAATTCCCTGTCTCTTTGGAACCTTAGTTCCTCCAGTCTAGATTACTTTGGTTGTTCTTCAGGATTTTGAACATCTGTTGTGTATGTGGTGTTTGGTTTTTATTGTTCTCAGTGAGATAGTTCGTCTGATACCAGCTATTCTGGTACAGCCAGCAACAGATGTCTCTTCTCTTATTTCACAAAAGTAGTATTAGTTCATTTGTTACATTTATCAGTGTGGAGAAGCTATTTCAGTAAAATGCCAAGGTTAAGGATATATTATTCTGCTAAATCCATGAATTATTTGGATAAGATAATCATAAAAAAATAACACTTTTCACCACGATTTATGTTGTGAGAGAAGCAATTAATGTTATACATTTTCTGCTGTCTACATTCTAACAAATGATTAATTTTGCCACTCCCTTCTCACTTTCTAACATGACCAAACTGGAAATGTATTTGGACTCAATAATCAGTAAGTAATCCTTGAGCCATTTTTTAAATAGTCATTGAATTCTATGGAAAATACAAAAGTAACCCAGGTAAAGAATGTGGACTCTAGGATTATGGATCAATGGGTTGCTTCTTATCAGAGCAGAAACCTCTGAAATCTTTATCTTGAGTTCCCAAGGATGCCCCATATCCATTACATATACAAAAACATGAAAAAAAAAAATAATGGAGAGTCGATATGAGTCTGCTCAGCCCTCCAGACTCAGATCTCTTTTTATTGATGCACATTTCACTATTTTCAAGTACGTAGGTCTCCTCTTACTTAAATTGTGTATGCTACTTCCGTTATTTTTGTTTTAGGCAAAAATATACCAAAGGAAACTATTTTATATGGTCTTAGGGGGAAGATACAGTGTACAGTTTAAGAGTCAAATTACCACCCACCAGGCAAATAAGTCTGTGCCTTTTTTTGTAGATACAATTTTAATGAAACACAGCCACCTCCCTGTGTTAGTATATTGTGCAGAGCTGTCTTCACATTATAAGTGCAGAACTGAATTATTGCAGTATTGACTATGTGGTTACAAAGTTAAAAAAAATTACTATTATATCCTTCACAAAGAGAGTTTGTCAACCCCTAGTTTAGTTACTAGTATTGGGGATTATAGGGGTTAGGGGATTAAGATCCCCCAATTTAAAGGTAAGAAATGAATACTCCAGGACAAAATTAAGAGACAAGATTCCTTGGTATAGAGGAATAGTTGATCACCCAAACTCTTAAACTAAAAGACTGCAGAATAATCTGCTTCCTGATGAATGTCCTCCTAGTATTTTATCCAAACTGTTTTGCTAGTTGTTTACTATCTACAAGTCTTAAATATCTTCAACTATAAACAGGGACCATAATGTCATTTACTTCATGGAATTGTGGTGGTAATGAAACCTGCAAAACTATTAGATCAGTTTTTAATAGAGTAAATGTTCAATAGCTTATTTTCTCTTACTTTTCAAATATTTTCAGAGAGCACAAAGGAAACTTTCTGGTGGAAGAGAGGCAATAAAGAATATTATTTAGTTAGCTTTGACTTAGTGACAAACTCTCTTTTTGAATGTTCTCTCCATGTATTTGCTTCCCAAACCCTGCTTTGAGATTCTTACTGACAAGTGGATCAGTATCCACTCCTCTTTCATTATTCAGGTCAAGCAGAAGGCTAGTTATATTGCAAAAGAATTTGTCCTAATGTACATAATTGGTTTAAATATGACAGAATCATAAGGATTTCATATTTTAAGTATCATGAGATTTTACATCTCCCCAAAAATTGACTAAAAATTCAGAAACATCCTCCAAGGCATTCTTCAAGTGAGAAAATTGAGAACCAAAGGCAATGAGTGATTTTTTATAATTAAGAAGCAAGGGGTCATATCTGGGCATATCACCTGTTCATGTGATTCTTAGGCAATTCTTTTCTGTCTCTGACTTCCATATTGCTAATGTAGCCAAATACTTGAAATTTCATTTTCTCTTCATTTCCAATACATTAATATTTTTCTCTTCTTGTTTTGATCAATTATCCCTGATACTCATGAGCATGTTGTTTAGAAGCACACAATTATGTCTTGATTGCTGTTTATTTGTTAGAGGCCAATAATGCTTTTTACTCTTTCAAAATTTAACCGTTCCCTCTCAATTGGCTTAGCTCATAAGCAACAGCAGTTACTCATTTTTATTTAGAGAAACTAAAACAAGAGATGCAATTAAATTCTCTACTGTGATGACAGGGCATTCAACAGATCATTCCTAAGTAATATTTTTCTCTTTTGCATAGATTCTTACTAGAGCGCTGTGAGATTAATGATTGATTGTAGTACATAGTGGTTGAGGGCTGAGGAAGAAATTACCTTGTAAGTATAAAATATTAGTTTCAAGCTTGATTCTTATTAGCTGAGTTAGGTTTTGCAAGTTTCTCAGTAATCCAAGTCATTCAATTAAGTCTTATTATAATCCACTGCTTAATCTTACCTTTCTCCATGAGCACACAGCACAGACCATTTTGACTGGAGTTAGCCATCAGTCTCCAAGGGATTGTAAGATGAAACTACTTACCAAAGCCAGCATACCAACAAAGGAGTAGGTTAAGCAAACACTGCTATTCAAAATGAGCAGGGTACAGATATGTATTCTTACTTTATGACCCTCGCCCACTGGTAAGTCAAGAGCTTATTATGTGGAGAGCCAATATGGGTTTGGAGCCAGACAGCTTGGGTTCTAAGCATAGCAAAGTACTGACTAGTTCAGTGGCAGTACGGAAATCATTTATCTAGTGGAAATTTCTCTTGTCTATAAGTCAGTAACTACCCCAGAGGGGTAGTTATCAAGAGTGAATAGGAAACACATATAAAGTGCTTAAACTATATCACAAGGTAATCACTCAAGAAATGTTAGTTGTAATGATATTGTTATTATTGCTGCTATTAATAATTCTACTTTTATCATCTCTTCTATCATAAAATCATTTCAAATAGAAAGAATTTGAAATTCAAGCACGTATTCAATAAGCAGTGAAGGAACATTGGTATAGACACTTGGCTAGATCCCACAAATTCATGTGATGAAACATCAAAACAAAATAATTCATCTATCGGTGCAGAGGAACCTTCCACAGCATCAAGACACACATGGAGTCCCAAACTGAAAATCTCTAGTGAAGGAAAAATGGCAACTTTCTTACCTCGTACAATTCATTATTGGACGAATTTTACTTTAAATTTTCTCAGTTATTTCACCTGAGTTTTAAGAACAATAACAACAAGAGCAAAAATAAAATAAATTGTTCATTTACAATGATCTGCTATGCCAGAATTTTATGATTCAGTTATTATCACTGCACAGCAAACCACAAAACATAGTGATCTAGAGCAATAGTCATTCCTTTGCTCATTGAAGCTTTCATTCAGGAATTAGGAAGCAATATAAAAAGATGCCTTTTATTTGCACAGTCTGGAAATTTACCTAGGAAGATTGAATGGCTAGAGGTAAAGTTAATGACTTTAGATTTGAGTCTTCTGAAAGGTCATTCACAGGACGTGTTGTTGATTAGGACCTGAACTGAACCTGTTGATTGAAATACTTGCATGTGTCTTACCATATGATTATCTGAATGTTCAGCATGACTCTTGAATCCTGAGAGAAAACAGAACCTACTAGGAGAATCTGATGAAGGCAGGTCACATTTTAAGATCACATCGAATCATTTATGTCTAATAAAGCCTACCAAGAACCAAGAGCAAAGAGCATAGATCCTTATCTCTTGATGGAAAGTGCTAAAGTTACATTTAAAAGAAACAGTTTCTAAGATGTTAATTGTTGCAACCTATACATATGCATTTGTTTCAATGTTTAGAATAAAAGTTATTGCAATAAATAAGTAAATAAATACCTCTTTATTCAAATAGATGTATGCATCCCCATATTCACTGCAGCATTATTTACATAATCAACAGTTGGAGGTGTTCCCTGGTGGAATAGTGGTTTGATCAATTGTTTCCAGCCAAGTGTGCAGTTCATGCACATCCCAAGGATCCAGATTTACATCCTAGGGCTGGGATGGGTAAGAGCAACCAAGATGAATAACTAGATAAAAATATATAAAAATATTTTTTCCTCCTCTCTCTTCCTTCCTACCTACCTATTCGCCTTCATTCCTGACTGTACTTTTACTTTCAAAAAACATTGGCAGAGGTGGGGGGGAATTACATTTTTTTTTAAAAATTGGAAAATATATTCTGTCATAATGATAAGGAGATTCTACTGACATGGTCAGAAATTGAAAACATTTTGGAGTCAATAGTCTTCTATACTGATGAAGTATCAGACTAAAGAGAAAAGAATAACACCAGCTAACTGATCAGAAAATCTTTTGATATTGTACACACCTGGAAATTATTCTTTAATCCTTTCTCTACTCCCACTGCTTAGTCTATTCAGAGCATGATAATAAACTACCACAAACTGAGTAGCTTAAACACCAGAGATACATTTGTCACAGTTCTAAGCGTTGGGCAGTATAAGATCAGAGAGCTGATAAGGGAGATTTCATTATTAGGTTTGGTCTTTTGACTTGTAGACAGTCACTATCTCACTCTGCTCTCACCTGACCTCTTCTTTATGAGTTTTCCTACAGCCATTGCCAGAAAACCTTCACTAATCTTAATTATTACCTCTGGGCCTGGTCTTTCCCAAGATTTTTTTTTTCTATGACATCAACTGATGAAATAGCTTTGGATACAGGAAGATTATTATTATTCCTGCTTTTATTATATATTCACTATAACTGAATATATCATTATCTACTTGTCAGCTTTCTCTACTAAATAGCAAGGATCTAATAAAACGGAATGTTTTAAGCACAAAAGTTGAGATACATTTAACTATCAGTCTGTCTTATTTATAATTCACATAAAACATAACACTGCACATGAATAAGGAGTCAAAAACAAAACTACAAAATGAAAATACCTAAAATGTAATAGTATAGGGAATAGAAGCAATATCCCTTTTATAAGCTGTTAGGATAGTGTGTAATTCCTTTGTAAATATTAGAAACACACTATGAGATGGGAATAATGATCACTTTTAAGATAATTGAAAGTGCCCACTTGCCACTTGAATTCAAGAAATACTGTACTCTCATTTTAAAGTTTATAGCTAATGAAGTTTCATTTTATTTATCTATTGGGAAAAAGTTATCATACTGATTAAGCTGCTTAGTACAGAAATAAACACTAATGAGCAACAAGGCTTACAAGTGCAAAAGGCATGAAAGAGTGGAATCATGGTCACCCTCTTGGATGATCTGAATTTGTGCTCAGAATTGCTTTGCATCAAGCTTGCTCTTAAGCTGACAAGGGGATTTTGGTGAAGAGGTTTTGACCTTTAAAGAAACCAACAGTGCCTCTAAATATAGAAAAAAATATTCTTGCCCAATATTAATATATGATATTAGCTCTGTAAGCCCTGATTCAACTTGGCCAAGGTACTCTTTTTATTGAACACCTGTGTTTTCTTTTGTTGCTGCTAATAAGATTGAGGGCCATATTAACCACTCAGTCACCTCTTTTTGTGATTAGAAAACATGAATATCTGTGAATCATTTCAAATCATTAAGCACAAAAGGATTCAAACCAGCAGAAGACAACATGTACATCTTAGAGTGGGACAGGAATATTGAATCTGTAAGTGGAAAATTATAACTTGTGAATTAGGCATGGTTTTGTTTCTTCCAAGAATATAAATAATTTGTCTTTCTTTTTTCGCTATCAAGACCAATTTCAATTTCATTTGAGTTATGTGATTCTGAGAAGCCCAGTGACAGATGCGATGAGGCATAAGGAGGTTTATAGGAAAACAGTCTGTGACCCTAAGAAACTTGCCTCCTAGGGAGTGATGTATCCAAGTACCTAAATATAAAAGAATGTTATAAATTCCCTAAAGATGCAAAAACTACATTTCCCGTGTAGTGAACTTACTGAAAAGGCAGTACCTAAGCCTGCGGATGGTGAACTTTCATCTTGAAGAAATACCAGAGGAAACAAACCAGGTAGATGGAAGTACATGAATAAAGATTTGAATTTATATTTTATCTTCATGAATGCTTATTTTTTAATAAAAGATTATAACTGCTAAATATACTTTCAATTGTACTTTTATATATGCCCAGATATGAGTCAGCCAGACTCACATGCTATTTATGCCTTTGATTGGAGAAGGGTGAGAAGTCTCCTTGAAAAGGTATGTTATTGAGTACCTCTTAAGATACAACATGGAGCCATGTGAACCAAAGAAAAACAATGATGCCAAAAGATAGACAGCATTGGGTAGACATGGGAAAACCAGTTGGACTAATATACAAACTCTCATCAGAAAATGAACAGTCAATCGGTCTTTCACTGAATTAACCTTCCAAGCTTCATCTCTCTCTTTAATATATCTTCATATCTGTGTGTCTCCATTGACTAAATAATCTTCATATTCAACTATTTGACTTTCTCAAATGAGGAATATTGCCAGTCTTATATCATAGAGTTATATTTTTATTCCCTATCTTGAAATATTTGACGACTACTTTCTAATTTGTTATACTTTTACAATTTTTCAAATTCTGCTCAGAATTTAATTTTCTGAAATTTTCTTTACTTATTTATTGTAATCTTTCACTACAGTTAATTTAATCCAGTCTGCCAAGGATCTCTTACATAAATTAGAACATTAAATTGTAATTCCATATCTATCTGCCTATCTCCATCACCTGTGAGTTTAGAAAATGAGTCTTCTCAGTTTTACACTTCTGTGAACCATCACAGAGTTATAGTATGCATTTTTTCCACTCAATAAAATGTTAGGAATGACTAAAGAAACTAAGTACGAAATGAGAAAAGCATAAGGGAGAGAACCAAGGAACAGGGTAGAAGAATACTTAATGAGTGTGAGACATTTTGCTAGTATATTTTTAGGACAAATAGGAAGATAAGATCTGAAGTAAAGTTAAATCAGCATATCTAACCTTTAACAATACAGAGACTAGAATTACTCTCTTTGCAAAGTTTTCTCATACACAGTCTAGTGGACTATGGAAAGACTAATGGGAAGGGTAAGTTTAATGGATCCCCATAAATTAATTCGGTTAGAGAAGACAGCTGATGAGTCCAGTACTATAAAATGAGTCAATGATAATCGTCTTACTAAAAGCTGGAGTAGATGAAGATTGTTGTTAGTTACTGAGATAGATATTAGTCATGGATCTTAGAAATTTTATAATCCAATGAGACAAGTAGAATTTGAATATATGTAGAAGAAAGGACAAAATCCTTTTAAATAGGACTAGTAAATGATTATACAAGGCATGAATGTTTGTGGTCTCTGTTAGGAACATGAATAAAGACAAACTGTCTGACAATGGGTTGCATGCTGGTGAGCAATTTGATATAATGCATATCTGTTTTGTCATAGATAAGATAATGGTGATAACAGAAATTTAGCAGCTCACATCTCACATGTTGAATGTCAATTACTAAAAATAATTGAGTTCCCTTTCTGCTTTGGGTACTATTTAAACTTCCATATGTTCAATGCTAGCAATTATCACAGAACTATATAGTGAAATTTTAGATTATTCTTTTTATTGGGAAAAAATCAAGAATTACCTAATTGCTCAAGATTCTTCAGAGTCTCAAGGATATCCACGACTGAGACCTTGGTATAAAACAAAGAATAAAACCGAGGTGTGTCATATCACAAAGTCCATGTTGCTCCTTTTATAATTCTCTTCCTCAAAGTGGGACACATGCAGTTGTGGTTCTCAACTGAGTAATAGATAAGATCTATCTCATTCATTTGACTATTTTCTAGATGATAAAAAACAAAAAGCTAACCCTAATGATAAAGTGGCGAAGCATACGTTTTTTTTCCTAAAGGAAAGTTACAGGCCGGAATAAAGGCGAGTAGACAAACAGGAAGGAAGGAAGAGAGAAGAGAAGAAAGAACTTTTATTTATTTATTTATCTTTATTTAGCTTTTTGCATTTCTTGTTGACCCTGGCCCTGGGTCTTGAGCCCTGGATTTTGGGATGTATGTGGGACTGCTCCCAGGTGTTCTAGACCACTAGGCCACCAGGGCACACCCCATACTTTTTTTATAAAAGGTAAAATTATATCTCTCAAGCAGATCTAAAATAAACAGATATTAAAAGATCGTGTATGACTCATTAGTAAAGAGGGAGCTAATAAGACATTACAAAGAATTCCAATGAAAACTAACAGTCACATTTGTAGATAAGGAATAATGAAACTGATTTGCAAAGAGACACAAAACTAGCTGTGTTCAGTGTATTCATAGGGAGAGGTTGTCCATCTACTGGACAGAATTCATACTCGAGAATTATCTTTCATTGTTTTCAGTCATCTACAACTTGTGGAATTGTAAGCTAATTCAAAGAAAATTAAAGACCAGAATCTGATAACCCAGGAGTGTGTTAAGTGACACTTTTCAATAAAATACATCCATAATATTCAGTAATACTGTTTTTCCTTATTCTAGATTTCCTTCAGATATCTTAAATGAAATGAAAACTTGACCATTAGGAGTGTTTCATGTTACCCAAGGATGGGGCACTCAAGGAACTGACAGATCTGGTTACTGTCCTGGTTACCTCGTAACTTTACATGAAAGAAAGTAGAAGAGCACTTGGGCAAGAGTGGGAAGGTCTCCTTTGTTAAATTCCACTCATGAGAACTCTACCATGATAAAACTTCTTCCCGAAGGTCCTACCCATTACTACTATCACAGCAGAGATTATGATTTCAACATATGAATGTTGAGGAAACATGAAAATTCAATCTACAATAGCTCAAAAAACATAATAGTTAACAAAATATAGAGACTTGAACTTCATCTATGCAAAATTTTGAAAGATGTCTTTCTTCTGTTTTCAACCATGTATGTAACTCAAATCATTGTTCAAAGAGAGAAGATATTATTGGTAGATTCTTTAATATGTGGCTTTCTCCTTTCATTGAGAAATAAAGTAACAAGTTGACTCTATGAGTTTTGGTTCTAAGTATGAGCTGAAAATTCAATTTAATTATTTGAGTAAGGAAATATATATTTGGGAAAAATTAAGGGACACAGAATACAAATGCTCTGCAAGTTCAGAGGATGAAGTACATCCCTATCTGCCTACTTTTCTGTTCAAATGCAAATATGTTTTTCCCAAGTATTCTAGCTTCCAAAACTCATTCTTACTCCAGAGTCAGCTTTATTCTGAGGGACTTGGATTCAGAGGATCTGAGGCTGACTTTTACTAGCTTTTCTTTTTCCTCTAGGGGCTAAGTTCTTAACTGGGTCACTATGGTGGTATGTGTAAAAGAGCAAAGAGATGACTGAGATTATTCTTTTTTTCCACTAAGAATTTAGAGACATTCTCAGCTTATCAGTTTGATGTTGAAGCTAGGGCAGAATACTAACTAATTGAATCAAACTTGGTATTATAGTGGCCAGAATTCAGGAAGGCAAAACAATTCAAGGAAATATGCACCAAATCTAGGCAATGAGCAGGAAATAGAATCAAGTCAGAGAGCTATGTAGCCTGGCCAAAGATGAAGCAGAAGAACAGATAAATTCTTCAGAAAAGGCACATCCTTGGCATACAGGCATATATCCTACATGAATGTGAGGTCAGTTTAGATGAAGCATAGTGGTGGGACTCAATGTTGAGTACACCTGGCCTATGGAGACTTTGTTCTGTAGTCTCCCTATAATTTAAAGACTAAAATTAAAGCATTACCTTGATATCTGGGGAAAAAAATTGAGGGAGGGTGTCTCAAAGGACCTCCTGACATTTGCACTTCACACTCTGCTCCCATGGGTAAGGTCAGCTCAGCAAACAACCCTCCTTACTGACAGGTCTAGGCACAATTCCTACTTATTCCAGAGTAGTGTATTTCAGTTCCCTGTTGGCCATGGAATTATTCTAAAAAGCCAAATGCATCCTTCAGCTGGAACTAGGAGTAATCAGCATTTCAGAGACTGGCTATTCCCTTTATTCTTGAGTATAATTCTTGTGTGACCCTGTATGCTATGCAGTATCCTCCCTTGCCTGGGCTTTACATCTATGTGACTAATAAGTTACTATTGGTCTCATTTGTCCAGCATCAGGTGTCATAGGTTGACCTCCCCCAAACCCTGGTGTGGGAATTCTTCCTTTGCCAATAGGGCGACAAGGAGGCAATAAAAACAACTGCATATTGGCCCCATATTCCATGACCTGGTTCACTTGTGACTTTTTCCTATTTGTGGTTAAAGGTAAAAGAAAATGCTTAATGAACTACATAAGAGCATGGACTTGACAATTCCCAGGAGATACTGAGAAAAACTAATGGACAATCAGAAGAAAATTGTCCTTGCTTCTATTACAAGGTAGATTGCGTAGTGTCACTCAGGTACTAAATATTCCACTAAATGTGTTAGGACAATAGCAAGGAAATAGTGAGCACACTTCTCATCCTTCCAGTGTTGTTCTTTAAATGAAAATGATAGGGCACACCTTGGTGGTCTAGCAGTCTAGTACCCACTGGGAGTGGTCCTGTACACATCAAGTCCCAGGACCTGGGGGAACAACCAATGTCAGCAACTAAGTTAAAAATAAGTAAAGTACTTCATGTTCCTCTCTCTTCCTGCTTGCCTGCCTCTTCTTCATTTCCTTAAAAAAAAATTGAAACTGATAGAAAATTGCCCCTTCAAGTCTTTATTTGGTCTTCTTAAAATGTATTTTGTTCTAGTTCATCCAAGAAGTTTCCTGCATATTTCTTTTTCACAGATTCAGTTTAATGCCCTTTTGTGTGCATCTTTGCAATAAATAACATGTTTGATATGAATATATCCTGTCAATAAGATGTATGATATCAAGGAGAACATCTTCTATGTGTGTGCTCATACATCTAGGCCGGTGTCGGTACTTCTTAAGGATTTGCTGGCTACTTTTACCAAAAATAAAGGTTTGTACCACAGGCTAATGAGTAACCTGTACCTGTCATGGATTTTATCTATGCCTGTTACTCTCAAATGAAGTGCATTAACTGTCTTAACTACTGAATATAAATACTTAATCAAATGCTATTCAAGTATCACTTTTTTTGTGGTTCTTTTTTATTTTCTTTTAAACAATGAAAGCAACATGCCTATCAAAAACATGAACTAAATGAAGTTTCATTTCTGTGTTGACAATCTCTGCACAAGACTGTATGAGGATGAGAGAAAACACTTTGTAAAAAATCCTTGGCCACACACACAGTCTTGTTGGCCTAAATTTTTCACTGTATTTACTGCCAAAGAAAGAAAGGGATTAATATAATTACTATTAATTAAATTATGTAAATTAAACAAAGATACCTATACCACAGATTAGAAGAGTATTAGCAAAATGAATCTCTCCCACACTGGATGATATTTTAAAAGATATGCAAAATTCAAACTGAGAACTAGCAAGTAAGAATTTTGTTGTTCAAGAATCCTGAATTAAACATTTATTGATAAAGCATTATCTCATATTTATTTAAAATAAAATATCTGAATATAGGCTGTCAAAATAGTTCAGATCAAAAAAAAAATAGCCCAAGAAATCAAAAATATTAGAAAATGGCAAAGCAGAGGAAGGAACATAGTCCTTGTCTATGCAAACATAAAACAAAGCAGAGTTGCAATATTAATAAGAAGCAAAGTAGAATTCAAGGTAAAATGAGCTAAATAGGACAAAGAAGGTCATGTTTTATTGGTAAAATGTAAAATCTAAAATGATTATATGAATGTCACAAATCTTTATGTGCTCAATAGCGTAGCATTAAAATGTAGTTAAGTGGAAGCTCCTGTAAATCAAGGAAAGTTGAGAGGACTTACTGTCAGAGACTTTAGCATCTCTCTTTTGGTCCCCATTTAATCAGGCAAGACAAGCAAATAAGGATAAAGACAATCTAAATAAAATAATAAATAAGGTAATTTAATAATAATAAACTACATGTTAAATTTCATAATCTGCACATAAAAATGTGTCCTCTTCAACATGCCCACAGAGTACTTTCAAAAGAACTGCATTTAAAAAAAAAACAATAACCCTGAAAAGAGAGACAATGTAATATAGGCCATATTTTTTTATTATAAAGCAATAAATCAGAAATTGATCAAAATTTGAAACAGCTACTTAAAAACCAATGTCACTATCTTATATTTGACTCCTAGTCACCAAATTCAAAATCAAAATGACAAATTATTGGAAAACAGTGAAGAAAGGGAAAATAATCATATCTATGAAGTACACAGACCTCTAAGAAAGAAGTGTATATAAATTTATACTAAAATGAAATGTGGCTAAAATATAGCTCCAATGCTTGTTATAACTTCAATATGGGATAAACCAATGCACACTCACTTTAAAGTGAGGGCATTTCTGCAGGCAAGATAATTTCACATTAAAAGTACTTCTAGTGAAAAATCTGGTTTCTTGTCCTATCTGACCAAGATATTGCCTCCTACTTTGGTCACATCCATATTCAATGACTCTGCTTTTGTTCACAGGGAAAAAAAAAATAGAGAGAGACTAGTATCAAGTTTTTATATTTCTAACTTCCATTCTTTCATTTCATTACATCAAAATCAGGTTTCCTAGAAATGAGCGGTGTCTTAACCTATCAAAAGCAGCCTACTCTTTCAGTGTCAAACTAATTTGATACATAATAAAAAATGGTGAACTTCGGCATTTATTGTGGAAAAAAGAATAGAATATATGTTAAAATAAAATAAGCTTCAGTCAGGGATTGCATTAACTAATTGAAAATCTCAAAGAATCTCAAAAATAAATCAAAAGTTAACTTGTGGGCTTCCTCACAAGTATTATATATAATAACAGCAGGATTTACAGCACAGAACTGTATGTGATACTTGCTTTTTTATTCATAGAAAAATAAGGTGTATATTTCTTTTAAATATTTGCACAAGTTTGTAAGGTACCTGACAGCAGAGAATACCTTTTATTTTTCTTTACTTTTCTGATGCCTGGAGTAGTATCGGACATATTACAGGAACTTAATAAATGTTTGATGAATATATAAAATAATAAATGAGTAGATGAAATCTTTAACTCATGGGGGCAAAGTAACAGCAACAGAAGTTTGAGCAGTGACTTGTGAAGCACAGAGCAGTCCCCTGTATGCAGGGGTGAGTCAGCAACATCAATATGGTATGCCAAGAGTCAAATTCCCTTCAGAACTTGGGTAGATAGAGAGATGAATGTTCTTTTTCATCTTATAATGTTCCCATAGATGTAAGAGGACATAAAAAACTTTGTTCAGTCTAAGTGACAGGGTCACTGCTTTGTGCTCAGACATTTCTCATGAAAGAATAAAATTCATATTAAATTCACTCCTAGTTTCCAGAAGGAGTTTGGGATTTATATTGAGAATCTCTTTATAAATTTTTAGACATAACCAATTGGAATAAGATTATGAGTTGATAATAATATTCAGGATAACCATTTTCTAACTTACCCAAAGTATCACAGATATGCACTTCAGGTGATACTAATTAATGATTTGTCTCCTTCCTTCTATATTGGCCATAGAGATGCTCGCTCTAGCCAGAAAACAGGAAGAGACAAGACTCAACTTTAAAGTATGAGTAGAAGTTAAAACAATAAGTTACAAGAAGGGGCATATGATTAGACATGTTCAAGCAGGGTGGGGAGACAAGGAGCTGGTCGAGTCAGTAGCAGAAGGTGGAATAACAAATCCAGAGGCTACAAAACTTTATCGACCACCACGTCCCTCCAAATTTGAGTGGTTCTCAGCAAATCAGGTCAGAGGGGCTCATGCACAGTTTATAATCTGTTTCAGAGTACACAATGAGCCATCTTAGACCTACCATCTTGATGGGCACAACTTTGGCAATATAGTATACCTCCTGTTCTCTTCTCACATTCATCCCCTGCACATTCTCTATTCACTAAATAATGTGAAAAAAGTCTAATCATTTCAGTTTGGTTGTCCTTTGCTTTGAAAGTCAATCATTGCACTCTAGACTAAGCCACTGTAGTAGTACTTAACCATAAACACGTAACAAAGCATTAACAACATACATAATTCCAGAAAAAGGAATCCTTATTGTATGAAAATTGTATCATTAGTATTGCTTGTAAACATGAGAATGTAATCTTTAATGTGCTTGAGTAAAAAGTAGACAATGTCATTTTATAACTAATTTAATCAAATATTTAAGAACTAGTCAAAGAGAGTGAGGAAAGACCCACTGACTGATAATCATTTATTCTTTTAGATAGAGGCCCATAATAATTTGGTTCATCAGTCATTCTGAGTTATTCTGAGTCAGATAGAAATACCTCATACCAGAGAATAACTATTCAGGTTTCTGACAATAAGTGAGAATGTGTGATTCCCTAAAATGGTATCTCGTACTCTCAAACCAAGGATTGCAATTGAGAAAAAAATAATTACCACCAGAGAGGATGCATTAGTACTGCTTGACTTTGCAAACAACATGACAACTAGGTAACTATGGAATAAAAAGAAATTCAGTTCATTTTTCTGAATGCTGCCTTCCTTCCTTCTTTTTGCTTGTATTTGTTCTTTCTTCCCTTCCTTTCTCCTTTTTTTTGGTCACAGTTCAGACACTGATATTGAGCACAATATAGTCTGAACATTTTACAATTTTTTAAAAGTCTAAGAAATATAAACTTATTGCTTTAGTGCAATGAAATGATTATTTTTCATTACCAGATTAGCCCTTCAGATAGTTTTAAAGTTTAATTTAAACCTTTCATCTCATTGTAATCCTCTGTCATCCCATTTTTTATGCTAAACTCATGAAACTTGAGATTTGTATTTGGTAATCCATCATCCTCTATAAGGGCCTTCAATTTTATGTCTTCTTCATATTAATATTTTTCACATTTATTCCTTGAATAAGGATCTGAAACATTTAATGTGTACATATCTTATGCATATATTGCATGTTCCACAATGCCTACTGCAACTTCAGGTACCTAATAAGTGCTGGAATGAATGAGTGATACTTGCAGCTGCTGTGTTCGCACATTAGCAACACACACACACACACACACACACGCACACACACACACACACACGAAACAAAACAGAAAATACTGAGCCAAGATTTTACAATTCTTTAGGGTTGCCCACAGGCACTTAGGAAGCTAAGGAGCTCATACAGGAAAAGATTGGTACACAATTTTATAAAAAATTAAAAGTATATTAAAAAAAGTATGCCAAATTATGAACTGAGGAAAATTTACAACATATAAGACAAATAATCACAAGTCCTTTTTATGTAAGTAAATATTAGAAATCTTCTAGAAATAAATACAGGCACTACGCCATATCTTCAGAATACATTAACAAAGAAAAAAAATGACAAAGATCCATTCCCTCAATACATTTACCATCGAGTAGCGGGGAGTGGAAAAATGTATTTTTAAAAATAAGCAAATTCTAAGCTGTTCTGTCTTCTGACTGTAATGTGGACCTGTTTAAATCACACTATTTGCTCAAAAATTTTTTGTCTGATTTTCTTTATCAATGCACACACACACACACACACACACACACACACATCTTGGACATCAGTGGAAAATGCTAAACAGCATCAGGTGTTTCAGTGGCTGCCATTTAGTGTCATCAGCTCACAGGTGACTGGGTGGTCAGACAGGGATGTGCCACAGAATGGCATTGTCTGAAACATATCTTTTCAGAGAAGGAGCCAGTAATTAGGACAGTGGAGCAGCAGCGAGTTATGTGGGTTGTTTTGTGGGGGAAAGACAGTAAATTGGTATCCTATACCTTTTCTAAGGCCACTAAGCATAGCTAATGATAAAAGGACTACTTATTATAGTGCCATTCTTAAACCACTTGAAAAATGGCAATCTGTAAATGATAAACCTGGTAAGTTTCACCTAGTCAAACTATCGTTTGTGGATAAATAAATGATGAAAAGACTTTTTTGTCTTAACCTATTTAGCTCAGAAGCTAACATTCAAAACTTCCATCAAAGTAAACATTCTATTGACCCAAAGATGAAATTTCAAGTTTAAAGTCAGTGATGGATGCTGTCCTGATGATGTTATGTCATCATTTTACTGAATCTGCACTTGTGAAAAGTCTAGGAGAGCAGGCTGGCTGTGAATACTTCACTGTGGAGATCCTAAGCAAAAGGAGATAAGAGCAAGATCCCTCTTTCTAAAATCTAATATAAATAACTATCACAAGAGGGTAGGATCTAACTCTGTGATATTTCTAAGGTGGCAATATGGAATCTTTTTATAAATTGATTGATCTGTATTTCAAAGGAAATTTCTTCTCTTGAAATCTGAGCAAAGTGCTTGAGGCTTTTCACAAGTATGGCATATGGAATATTAACACTCTTCCATCAACTGCATTTACTTCAGTCAGACGCAGAAAAAACTCATTTTTGAGAAATCAGCCAAGTTTTTAAAGACAAGCAGATGATTTTCCTTGACACGTTTAAGTTGATTCAAAGTTGTCTCATCACTGCTTAGGTGAAATAGCTAAATACTAGCAATGCTTTCATATGAACATCGGGTTCAGTTCTAAAAACCCTCTGGCAAAACACAGAGTCCAGAAACACTCCATTTTATTAACATTTATTACTATGACACTATTTTAATAGAATAAATATTATTCTAGTCTGTATAATTAATAGACATTTCAAATATAAAGGAATGAGGAATTTTTAAGGTATGAATGTTTCCTATGAAAGAGCAGAGTGAGGTTTTTAGAGCAATGTTTCTCAAACTGCAGGATTAAGTATTCCATTTAATGACTTTTGAATCATTAGAGGAGCATGAAAAAGATTTTGTAAACTACTTTTCAGTTTTGCTTTTTTTTATTTAAAAGTAATAGACTAGACTAGAATAGACCACAAAGGATAGGATAGCACAGGCTAGGATTAGATCAGGATTTATTACATAGAGCAATCACATGCTCTAGATGTGTGTTGAGGTGATGACATATAGACTTTTATGTGTGTGTTCAGATGCCAAATGTTTATTAGAAGATAATGAACCCAAGGAACAAATTTACTTCTAAATACTCCAAAATGCAGTACTATTTTATATGAGAAGAGGGAAACAAGTATTTAAGAAACATGTTAAGCATGACCACAGTCCTATATTCAAGCAGTAAGCTCTGGCGGGGTTGCCACATTGAAGGCCCTTGACTGGTGCTGGAAGTACAAAAATAAGAGTTGACTATCCTGTCCCTCAAGGGTTAATTGAATTACAGCACCACTTTTGATAATTCACTAATGAGGCTGAATCTTTGGGGTCAAAATGTATTTGCAACCCATTATTCTAACCTAATGTAGAGACAAAGGTATTTAATTGTATAAGTCCTAATATATTTAAACATAAGCTTATAAAACCTGGAAATTTAAGTTTAGGGAAAATAAGTATGTTAAAATTGATTCTGCTTTTGAGTTTATGCTCCATTTTATTAACATTTGTAACTATGGCACTATTTTAGTAGAGAAAATAAATATATTTCTGGTTTCTGTATAATTAATCGACACTTCTAATGTAAAGGAGTCAGGAATTTTTTATAGTTTTGAGGATATAGTAGTCAGTGAAGCCTGCCTAATTTGAAAACTGTAGTGTCCTCACTCACCAGATTTTTATTTTATAGAGGGGTCTTTCATTGTGGAGATCACAGAGTCTTTACAACTTAGGTTTTATACTTGGCACATGTGGTTCATTCCACAGCTCATGAATTGTCCTGTCTCTAAACATGTATTGAGACATATGAAGGCATTTGTTTCTGATAAATGGGTTCTAAAGAGAATTTCGGAAACAATCAAGAATATTGCAAAAATTTTGTTGAAATTGTCTTCTATATTTTCCTCATTGTTTCTAAAATTAGCTTCATCAAGAATGGTTTGCAACGTTTGCCACCACACAGACTCAATGTCAACTTGTTTTATCTAAAAGAATATGGGAAAGCTGGTACACCTTGTAGTTGCATAGTGTATATCGTCAAAATAATAAAGAAAATAATAGCTAAATTTTTAAAAAGAAAAGAAATCTCATTACTCAAAATGACATCAAGTGACTACAGTTGATTTTATAATGAAAAAGAATGGAGAGGACTGAATTCTAGAAATTCTATAGTTCAGAGAACAGTCACCATTTAGAGGACTATAGACCATGGGAAAGTAGTTGATAATTTCATACTTCTCCAAGAAACCTTTCAATGATTCTGCATTACCAGTTCAATGCAAACTCCTTATCTTAATGATTGGATAAGTTTGTGAGGGCTATTGCAACAAAGTGCAACTGACAAGACAGCTTCACCAACAGATGCACAATTTTTCATAATTTTAGATACTAGATATCTGAGACAAAGAAAGCATTTCACTTTTTTAAAGGCTGTGAAGAAGTATCTATCCCAGGCTTCTCCTCTTGACTTATAGATGTCTTTCTTCTCCCCTTGTCTTCACATTGTGCTTAATTTGTACCTCGCTGTGTCCAAGTTCACTCTTAAAAGAACATCTGTGATAATTGGGTAAGAATCTTCCTTCTTTTCTCATTTTAGCTTAATTACCTTTATGAAGACACTGCCTCCAAATACGGTCACATTATGAGATACTTAATCTAGAATTCCAATATATGAATTTTGAGAGAGACATAATTTAACCTGTAACAATGCTCAATGGCATTCTATATTGTGAGAAATAGTTACTATGTCTAGTTTACTAATAAGAAAGTCAGTACTCACAAGTTATGTGAGTGGTCTAAATTCATACACCCATTTAAAAGCATATTCAGAACTTGAACCTGGATATTCAGGATCTAATTAGTTGTTCTTCCTAATTCTGCATTCTTTATTCTATAAGACACTTCAGAAAATGGCCCTGCCTCACATTTTTATTTCATCTCTCACGTATTGTATGCTTTTTCTTGCCTTTATTTCTTTTCAAATATTTTCCTATCCTCATCTCTATTGCTGCCTGCCAACATTTTATCTATCCGTAAAGGTTTCCCCTCAATACAACCATTTAATTATTTAAAACACCTGGCAAAAACTGAAAAATCTTGATGTCCTGCTTATGACCCTTGTCAAACCAGTATATCTGGAGTTGCAGACCAGATATGATATTTCTTAAAGCTCTAAGGTGATTCCAATGTGTAACCAAAGCTGTGAACCACCACCTCAATATCTTTCCTCATCTCATCATCAACCTTTTATCTATATCACAAATTTTCCTATTAGAATTTTATAGTGGAACTATATTTTGCTCATTTGTCCTTTTCCTTTCCCCATCCAGTACAATGTCTCACATATTTAGACACTAATAATGCTATTAACTTAAATAAATTGAATTTATCTGATGGACTACAGAGATGAAATGGAATCAATATGGACTAATTTTTAGGAATTTTTTTCCTTTGGAAAAGCAAATTGCAATTTTGGCACAAAGATATCCATTAAGCAAAAATATAATTCAAATATGTTCATTTATTAATACTTCATGATGTTTGCTGGCTAATTGTTCATGAAACATTAAATTCAATGCACACATACTGAATTTACCACTTAATGTAATTACCTACACATGCTGTAATATCTCTCTTATATTAAAGACAATATTACAGTGAATTGAAACTGTATTGCTACCATGCACCAAAGTATATAAATTTCCAAGAAAGCCATATGAAGACATTTTATTCTGATTTGTTTTTATTGAAATGACTTTTGCTTATTGGTACTACAAAAATGTTTTTATATTGATATAGTTGTCATTAATGCTATCCCCGTCACCTGCATCTTCCTCCTCACCACTATTATCACTTACTAGCTATTGACCTCAGGATTTCATTGTTTTTCACTTTAACTATTGCAGTAGATTCCTTCCTTATCACCTACCCCTTTACATTCTCTATCTTTCTTCTTTGTTTCCATAAATAATGCTCAGCTAAAATTCCTGTAATGACTCCATAAACATACAATCACATTAACACCTGATATTCATTTCTTAGAATTCAAATTCCTGTCAAATATGGCTTCTATATGAAATTGGCAGCAGTGTTTTTTCCCATAATATACTCATTATACCTTGTAGACTTTGGGGATCTAATCACCTTTCTCTGACTATATCCTAACCATTTTATGCTACTCCCAATATCTTCCTCAGACAGTCCTAAAATTTCCTTAAGATCACATAAAATCACTTCTATCAGAAAACTGCACAGTCTCTCCACTAGAATTAGTGTATCATTCCCTTCAGCACTGGTTCTTCTAATGCAAGATTATGGATAGAGTTTAACGGTTTATTGATGGAATCTTAGATTATAATTGTATTTTTGTATATGCATTTTTCCAGATGTCATTCTTCATCAGCATCCCCCAAATTTCATAACACCTGTGGTAAGAGTCAATGATCTATGAGAAGATTTATTAATATGGCTATATTCAAATTACTTATCTAGATATTTCATTAGAACAATAGTCTCCTAGAAAACAAGATCTTAGTTTTGCTTATCTTTATAATCTCCTCAGATTTGACTTCAAATAAAATATAAGAATGATCTGGAAACAAATTAAAATCTGATTAATCCACAAAATAATACGGACATTTATTTGAGTTTTGTGGCTTAAAAACTAAGTAATTTCTCCCTAGACGGTTAGACTATACTTATACAGCAAAGAGTTGGTCAGATAAAGTGTATTATAACATAAGGAATCTTTGAAGAAAACATTCAATTCATTAAATCGAGAAAATTATTTCCAGGAACAAGCAGGTGATATATAAAAACAATAGTGGAATTCACTATAAAGGGTATGGACTTTTAAGGAAATAAAGTACTCCGTTGAATGAGCAGAACTATGAGAGTGTTTTATTTTCCTGTCTGCATTTCTCTAACACCTAATCCAGTTCTTTGAGGTAATTGGTTCTTAATATAAAGGTATGGGTTGCACAATTAAGTAAATGAGAAGTGCATGTGTGGCTAAAACATGTACATGTAGTGGAGGTACATTCTTAAAAGTGACAATCTCTCATCTGTCTTAGAAGGAGTAGCTATGCCTTATTACAGAAACATATGGAAACCATTTCCCTTTACCCACATTACATTAAAATCAATGAATTTCCTTTTACAGACCATGCACTATTGCAGTGAAAAAATGCTTGACCTAAATTAGGTAATATCTCAGACATGTTAATGGCTGGAATTCCAGTGGGTGCTAATTTATCGGTGTTGTTTTACTGGTGGATTATGATAGAGCATACACTTTGGGGATAGCATGAGACACAAATATGAGAAATTACGTTTGAATCAATGCTTACATCTAATCTTCATCATATTTTGATCTTCTAATTCTTTCAACAGTCCTTGATTGATAAAGTGAAAGAAAAGGAATGATATCAGTTTAAATTCATCATATATTATATGATACCTAGCAGTGGAATAGGGGATGGTGAATTGTATGACAATGTTTGATGCACATGCTAGCTCTCTACCATTACTAAAAATTACTAAATAGGAACACTACAGTACACATGAAATTCCCATGAAATATTGAATTGGTGTTTTGAGAACTGCAATAGCCTGCTACCAATGGGTGTATGAAGGAATGAAAACATGGGCATGTCTAAAGTTCTTGCCCTTCAATGTGCACCTTGTTTCTGGTGTTTGAATTATCCATAGGATAGCATTGAGAAAGGAGCAAGACCAGAATTCCACCAGGATGAAGAGAAGCATGCTCAAAAGAGGATAAAGAACATTCTGGAGTCTTAGTTTGATGTTGACATTGCTTCAGGACAACCAGATATTGTAACTATTGCAATAGCATATTTCATACAGAAACAGAACTGGAAAACTTCATCAGTCATGGGAAATTCCTTCATTCCAAAGGCACCAGCCCTCCCATTGCAGGAGCAACAGGAAGACAGCTCACAGCAGAACTTGTCATGTTAGCCTACAACATGCCAGAGAACCCTGGTGCCCAAGGGGCCCACACGTGGTCATTGCACCAAGGTAAGTCCTGCTCAGATCAGGCCTGTTAATAACTGCTATCATGTCTCCATTTCAGATGTTTGAGATAAGTAATTCCTCTAATTTAGACTAGGATAAGTAAATATTTGTTCTAGTCCTTTTGTGATTATTTTGAGAAGTAGTCTATGCAAAAAATTGTCATGGGGTTATTCAGTTTTTTTTCTAACCAAATTTGCCTCAAAATGGAGAGCTATTTTAGAAATCTTTACTGTTACTCCTGCCCTCCTTTTCAGTGGTCATATAGCACCTGCCTATAACATTCATGACTATGGCCTTTCACCCCGTGGTATGACCATTTCTCTGTTTCTCTTATTTGAACTGGCTATCCCTGAGGTTCACACTTTGGCGTCTCCAGTGTTGCTTAGTCTTTACTTTCAGATAATCAGAACTCAATAAATCTATTTTGAATTACGGGAAAAAATCCCAGCTTCAAGAAGCTCATGAGTGGGCTCTCCTGGCAAATCAAGTAGCAAAATTTTTTTTCTGATTTTTTTGGTCAAAATTTAAGAGACCATTTTTTGAAATTGTAGCAGCAAAGATAATTTTAAAACAAACCACTAAAAAATAAGTGTTCTGAGTTTAGGAACAAATCAATCCTGTTTTATATCTATCAGACAAATACGTGTAACTGTATATGAACATCCTTCTGAATATTCCCTTTATTATAAAGTGAAGACTCTGGAGACTCTTGGTCTGGCAGAAAGAGAGAGGCAATTCCGATGTATATTTCAGGGAACTATGCCCCTAAAGTGTATTTCAGGAAAATACACTAACTTCCTTGGGTTGTTATAAAAATCTTTAATAAAGTCTTCAGAATATGCTAAAACAGTCTAGGCTCAGAAAAACAAAACTGAAAGTAATTCTACATACTAATACTTGGCTTCATTCACTTTCAAAAGTGACTTGGTAAATGAAGGATATTTGGAGAAGTTGTGACCAAATTTACACAGAAGGGTTTTTACTGTGAAGCTTGTTATAATTTTCATGTATTCTTAGTTTATTGGACATGTTAATTATGAATTAAAAAGTCTTTGTTTTAGTCAAGATTTATGACAAAATCATTTTTGGTTTTGTAAAAATTAAGATGGCCATTAAAGTCAAATTTCCTTATGGATTATAATTAACAACAATTTTCTTTTTTCTTTTTTTTTCTTAGTAATTTTTCCAAGTGCCTGACTGCTTGGGTTCAAGGTTACTGATGGTGTCAAGCTCCACACAGGACCCCAAGGAAAATCACAGCACAGCAAAACTAAGGAAATGTTTATATTGATTAATTACTATTTACCATCTTGTATTTTGCCCTGAGTTCTCATCCCCATCTTTCACATTAAAGTGTGTCTGCCATGACTTATAGTCCCAAAGTCTTGGTTTGGAAACTTAAAACAACTTAAAATTAGTCTTGTATTGTTTCTCCATTGAAGTACTGGAGTGTCCATCATACTTACACATCATTGTATTTATTTTATAACAAAAGTCTAAGCATTGAACCTATAAAACCCAGATCTATGGAATCTATGGAAATGGAAGTAGTGATTGTGAATGTCATTTTTATAAACTCAGTAATTTATGCAAGCCAAATCTTAAGAACTATAGATTTAATGAGCTATTTTCTTGAAGAAGACTGACATATTAAAACTATTTTTAAATGACCAATTTCAAAGGAAATGCTAAAGCTACAAATATTATCTCAAGGTGTGGTTGTTCTGAAGGGGTCACATGTTGGTTTTAGGGGCTGACTTCTTCCTTTCAAATCCAGGGGCCCCCTCCATCTCTAGGCTGTTTGGTTCTGTTCAGCCTTGTGTGAATCTTTTTAGGAGTTTGGAGATAAATTCAATTAAAAACTTGAAAATTCTTTCATTGTAGAAAAATAGATGGTGCTAGAAATCTTGTTTGCTCTTTGGTGAAAACTAGTAGTGAAAGACAAGTAGGTAGAAGTTAGGAAGAACCGAGAGGAGTAAAATAAAAGGTACAAAATTGCATTTACTGGTGCCATTTCATTCAATTCATTCACGTAGTTTCCAAATAATTCCTTACTCATGAAACCTATTTTATTTTCTTTTTGTGATGTCATTGTACATTCTTTAAAACAACCAAATAAGAAGCTAACTGTATTTCCTTTAGGAATCTCTGAATAGTAGAGGCAAGGAAGCAATGCACAACTTATGAAATTTTAGCACTGATCCCCCATGCTATAACATAATAGAAATATAGTTCACTTTTCTGAAGCGGTGAAAAAGCAACTTCCTGATACTAATGGAAAAAAACGATGAAGACAGGCATTATAGCATTTCACTCATAGTATTATACTCATATGTAGTATATAGAGAAATCCAGCAACAAATGACCTAGATAAAAAAAAAAAAGACTTTTAGTCAATAAAACCAAGTTATTAGTTACAAGAAGGGAAGGGGAAAGGGAGCAGGAAAAATGAGCAGAGAGGATCAATTCTATGGTGGAGAAAGAACTCGACTGGTGGTGGTAAACTTGATGCATTATGTGCTAGTGTTGATTTACATTGATGGACATCTTAAACTACATAATGATATTATGCTATGCTTTTAAATAAAATTTATTATATTTAAAAAGAAAAGGGTAAATTAATAAAAATGATGATCAAATTATGAACAATTGAACAGAGAAGCCCTGTGCCTTTTATTCCGGTGGTCATTAATGCCAGAAAGTCATTGCATGTCGGCATAGACTTGTTTGTTGAGAATCTGCTAGGTATCGTGCACAATAGTAGTCAATAAAGATAAGACAGCAACTAGACAGTTCACAAGTCAGCAAGCAAATGCAACGTACAAATTGCAATCAGGAATCAAAGAGACGTTTAAACCGTTAAACAGTGAGAAATAATTCTGAATATGGTCAGAAAAGATCTCTTTCACAAGATGACACTTCTGATTTAAAATGTAGAACATGGAATATATATGTGTATATTGTGTATATATGTATATATATGGTGTGTGTATGCACATATATGTATATTATTTGTGTAATTTTATTTATCAATTAAAGGAAAGGTACAAGCAGGGATGAAGGAGAGCAGAGGCAGGCAGGAAAAGAGAGGAGAAAGAAGCATTCAATTTATTTCATTTAGTTGTTCATCTTGATTGTTTCCCTTGGCTCTGGGACACAAACCCAAGATCTTGGATTGTACGTGGACTGTGCCCAAACACTACTCCTACAGGGTGTGCCTAAAATTTAATTTTACATAGGCACACAATTCTTGTAAACTTTACTTGTATACTTTTCTTTTAGAAATATCAGATTGATACAATGAAAATTTTTCAGACACTTTTTATTGTTGTCGTTTAAAACCCAGAGGAATGGTTCATTTTGATGAGAACTCTTACTTCCCTTCACTACACTACTGCACCATTCTCTTCATCCCTGTCACAGTACCACTTTCATATCTAAACTATACTATGCTCTTTCATGACTATGTGCCTTGACAGGTCATTTATTTTTATATGAGAGACTGACCATTCCTGAGTGTACACCATCTAGTTAATTTATTGGTCCAATAATTCTCAGCTAAAATATTTCCTTTATTTTATTTCCTTCTTTACATTGAATTACTTGCTTTCCATAGTGCCCTATGAAAATCTCTAATGTATCTGAATCATGTTGAGTTGGATGCCTTTATAGTTTGCTTCTCTCACAAAAATGTGATTCCCTGAAGAGAGACATTGTATATTCCCGGTATCATCAGCATAGCCCACAGAGGTTGGTTCAGAATAGATCTAGTGAATGTTAGATAAATGAAGGTAGGAATTAATTTACTACATAACTGATGTTTAAATTCTATTTTCTCAGGTCACATTGGACTATAGTTAAAGACAAATAACACTTCTAAAAAGATGAACTAGATTTGTCTTTCCAAATTCTTCCTTTCAAATACAGCTAATAATCCTGAACTTTCAATATAAAACAAACAGAAAATGTTTAAAGGTGAAGGGAAATTGACATGACAGTCTTCCTGGTTTTTCTTTTTGTCATATTTTCACTGGAATATAGAATATTGAAAATAATCCTTACTGGAAAGCCAGACTTAGAAAAGAAGGAGTCATGAAGCTGAAAAAATTAACAGGTGCAAACACGGATTCTTACAAAGACTGTTCTCTCTGGAGAAAGGACCAGGAAAGAGACAGCTTAATGAAAAAGAAAACTTAGAGACAATAACCACCATAGCCAAACAACACCAAAAACAGAAACAAAAGAACCCTGTGATCACCAACTCTAGCAAAATCAGTGGGAAAACGAGAGTTCCATTCCTTTCAGCCTGTATCCCTGATAAAGTGCTGTTAGAGAAGATCAAGCAGAGGACTTGTACGTTCATCTTCACCAGGCAAAAGTGGGGGTTGGCTTGGCAAAATGCCAGCAGAGGCTTCCATTCCCAACCACCAGTAGCAAGTTGATCTTCATTCACCCCATAGGAGTGATGCCATCTCTCACCTTCCTCTAAGGAGATGTCAAAGGAGGCTTGATGGAGCATCGGGGTTTTTCACTTCTACTCAGTAACAAAAGGTCATGTCCACTATGGATGGAGACAGAAGAGTTCATATGGACATCAATAATGAGACCAACCTACTATTTCCAGGCAGGGCAGTACTGGCAGAAATCTAGTGGGATTCATAATTCCCACTCCCATCCAGCCAGTAATGAGAATTTTTCTCTAAGTGGTGTGTCAATAGAAAACCAAATGGAGAAGATGGAATTCTATACCACATGGTAGTAATGAAACATCTCCCACTCCTTACTCTGCTAGAGCAATGTCAGAAAACACCAAATAAAATAGATGCTTTAATGAGATCCAGTGTCTAACATAATAACTAAAATGTCCAAGTTTGAATGAAAAGTCCTTAGACCAACAAACAGGAAAATCTCAAACTGAATAAAAAATAAAGTCACTATATACTGAGATGATAGAGACGTACAATTTGCCTGACAAAAAGGTTCAAGAGCCATCATAAAAATGTTACAATGAACAATTACAAACTTGGCTGAAGCTAATGAAAAAACTGAAAATCTCTTCAAAGAAATAGAAGATGTAAGGAAAAATCAAATTGAAATTTGCAAATAAAAATGCCATAACTGAAATAAAAATTTCAATAAATGGGCTCAAGAAGAATGGAGGGGCCAGAGGATTAATGGCCTGAAGAGAGAACAATGGAAATTACACAATCTGAACTAATAAAGAGAATGAAAAACAAATAGGATGTGTGAGATTATCAAACAGTATGTTTAGCATTTGTGTCACTGGACTCTCAGAAAGAGAAGGAGGAAAGGGCAGCACTAAAAGAGTACTTAACAGTAATAATGGGCTGCTTCTACTGCAAGACCAAAACTCCCCATATGTCCCGACAGATAAAGCCCAGAACAAACATGCTTTTGTCTTCAGCTGGTCTTGCCTTCTACAAAGTGACCAAACCATAAATGATTGTTGCTATAAACTAAGGGACTCAGTTTGCTCTTTTGTGATACACTATTGAATTTTACTCCATTAAGAGGCAGGGAGTTTCCATTTTCTTCAGACCAATATGAAAACAACAGTGATGGCAGCAGCCTTAAATGATTAAGTGACCATTATCCAAAAGTATCTTATTAGTAATGGGAATTGCCATCCCAAACCTGTCAAAAGGATATTAATAGACTGTATTAATTATTGGAGACAGCAAGCAACAGCAAATAAGAAATTGCCTACTAGACTAAAATTTCCAATATTTCAATTATAACAAGCTATTGAACATATAAATGTAATGAACCTTGTAACACATATGAATTATGTTCTGACCATGGGTGGGCAGCATCCTAGTGTCTCTGCTTGGTGGGGTAAACAGCATCTCTTTCATTAATAAAGACTGTCAACGTAAATGCTAAAAGGCTGTTGAAGCAAATGCACACACAGCACTCGTCAATATTATATTGGTCTCCTAGGTCATTTCCTCCTTTGGCTTTTAACTCTTCATCATGTTTCAATGTCAATGACATCTTTTTGAAGAAAGGAACTTCCTGTTTCTTTCCTTCCTAACTTGGACCAATAACTAGATAACAATTATTGTGGGCTCTGGAATCCATCTGATACTTAAGTTACTTTCTGTTCTTCTGACATCAAGTTATCCTTACTCTCTTATCATAAAACACATGGACAATTTCAGCCCATTTGTCATGAAGATCAAGTTTCTTAGTTTTTTTTATGAACTCTGTAAATCTATACATTTTTCAACTATTCTGTGTATTTCTGTCTGAGTTATTCAGTTCTTTTTTGCACTAGATATTTTAAATTTACTTCCTGTAATATGGCAATATATAATAATTTTTGACTTTTATATGATAAATGATTATTTTTATTATATTCTTGATAACTAATTCACTGTGCTACTATCCTTTGGACCATTTCAGAAAGGCAAGCATAATACAGGACAATGGTGAAGAATCGTTATGGTAGCAAAAGTGTATTAAACCTGCCTGAATATAACACCCAAAATATGTTTTTGTGCCAAAAGGATTATTTTGAGCTATTGGCACTTGAAAAACAGCAGATGCAAGAAGGGTATTCTAAGGGCATTCCCTTTTCTTTTTGAAAACAAGAGACAAAATATTCCGTGTGAAAGATGCCCTCCACTTCTACATACCAGAGGAGTGATAGCCCAGATTCTATACAAACAGATCTTGTTAAAGTAATTATCTTTCTTTTGCATCCACACAGTGTAGTTACTTTCTAACAACTGTCCCTTTTTAAATTTAATATAAAAGCATTTAGGCTTTGAATGACTTTGAGTCTTCATTTCCTTGTAAAGCATCCATGTCACTTAAAACATATAAATTGGGATATTTTTCCCTTGTAAATCTGTCTTATGTCATTTCAATACTTGGGTCCACTTGAAAAACTGTAGATGTTGCCAGCCATACATGTACAAAGAGAAAAGACTTAAATCTTCCATCCCACTTCCCAGAGAATACCACGAGAGTGTCTTGTGATAAAAATTAACATTTTATTTCTTCTACTCAAATGCCTTTGTTTATGCTTCCCAACTTATTGCTAAGATGGAACTAGTGTTAGTTTTTAGTTTATATTCCTCTTTTCAAGAAAAAATGTTATGAAGCTATCTTCATGCCCAAATAGTGTGTGTGTGTGTGTGTGTGTGTGTGTATGTATAAAGGAGCTGTTTGATCAGTGCCTCATGGACCTTCATCATCAATTATTATAGACTATTGAAACAGAATTTGAATCTCTTTTTGAGGCTCAGAGGTTCTCATTTTAACCAGGTGTTCATATAAACATTGAAGTTTGCAAAGTCTTCCTTTGATTTTGTATCATTGACTCCTTCAGGAAATATTTGTTGAGCACTTTCCAAACAAAAGAGCTATTCTGAATGGGCCAGATAGAACACTCTCCTGAGAGATCACATGATTTTACCAGAGATGATAACTAGTGGCAATAAGGCTATTTAATGGTTAACACAGATATCTTGTCATAAGAGATTCAGACAAAGTATTCAGGGCAATTACATAAAGTATACATTATTTCTAACTAAAATGTTTTGTAAAATGTTACAGAGAAGTGGGATAGAAGTAGGACTCTGATTAATGAATACGGAGCTACAGATGCTGAAAAACAGGAAATGTAGTGGTATAGAAGACAGAAAATATAGCCAGATAAGCTGGAATCATATGGCAAGGCCATTGGTTGGAATGGCAGTGGCTGAATTTGTGTGAAGCATCAGGTAAATAAATGATTATGTTCGGAAATAAATTTAAAGAGTAATTAAACCCATTTCAGAGAAGGTTTTGAAAGAAAGTCTAATGCATGTTTATTCTAAATTATTTTTCTATATTTTAACTTCTCATACAAAACAAAATGTTCATACCATGCACACTATGAAAATTTCTTAAATGTTGACAATTTTGCATCTTCAGTTATGATTCCTAACCGATTATACTCTCTCTCTCTCTCTCTCTCTTTCTCTCTAAATATATATACATATATAGTCAAATAAATAAGCTAGTTTTTATTTAGAAAATTAAATGTGTAGATTCCAAATAAGCTAATAGCAAACAGAAGCATTACTTTGTATATGGTTTCATACATCTGGTTGAAGAATGAAAACACCCCTGAGAAGTTTAGATGGTCTGTTGTATCCAAATAATAGACATGTCATAGCAAAATAATGGAGTTTTTCTAAATATTCATTTACTTATTTAATGAAATGAAACTGATGAAACACTTTCTTGAGAAACTAGAAAAATGCTTCACATGTTTCCATAAATCTAATATTGACTCCACTTCTTATGAGGAATAGACAATTATAATTTTGGCAAAATTCTAAAGACTTCAACAAAAATGGAGAGAACTATAACTTTTTCTAGACCAGAAACCCCATTTTTTCATTTATCTATCTCCCATTGTGTCTTACACATAATAGGTGATCAATATTTTTTTAATTGAACTGAATAAAGACTCAGAAGGGAGCGTGAAACAGGCAGATTTTAGGAAATTTTATAGATATTACAAATATAAAATGGTTATGGCAGAAATATTTCTGATTTAAAAAGGATATACTTGCAAAAGCAGATGGAGGCAGGGATTTTATTACTGTGCAGGGAAAACACATAGTCAGCTGTGCTGGGAAGTCAGAGGGTCAGCAGAATGACCCAAGCACATCTCTACTCATAATTTTATTGTTGTTCTGGGATTTGGACAGAAAATGGAGACAGCTATGAAGCTTCACTTTGTGAATACAATATCTCTACCTTAAATGAGCCAGAGTAAGTGCAGTAATGTCTTCTTCCTTCCCAGTAAGGGATCAGGTTACACCTAGGGCTCAAAGATAAAAGCTAACACTGTAATGGGACCAATCTGTTTTATAATTTTCTTCATTTTTTGCATCTGTGGCCCAGCAGTATTGCAAAGTGTGTGGCTTAATTAACCCAATATGAGTCTCCAGGGAAGGCTTCTTTTTGCAGAGATTCCAGAAGAAGTGAAATAGAAGTAATGACTATGCTATCCACTTTTCTGTTGTGAAAAATAACAAACAAGTCATCCCTTTCAGCATGTAAAGATACTAACAAGCAAATCTGTGTCAAACAACACAGGTAGAATTTCATAATCTTGAAGAGAAAGTAGTGGTTTCAGGACAAAACGAACAAGTTCTTTCTCTCCTCCACTTTTTTCTTCTCTTCCAGAAATAATTGAGAGCACTATTAAATATCTCCTTGACAAGCCAGGAATACATATTGATTTGTCATTGTGATTGCTTACTCCAGGAGACATTAAACCTTTGTCTATCAGCCTGGATGGTTGTCACTGGGACAGAGAAGGGAACTAGTTAGAATCCTAGTCCTTTCCTCCTTTCTGTATATAGATACAGAATTTTATTACCTGTGGTGGGCCCAGTTGACCACAGAGGCTGAGATTTTTTCTTGGGGACTTTGAAGTAAGCCTGAAGAATAAAAACTGTCATTTTGAATTGTTTGTAGCTATAATTTAAAGATGCAAACCTTTTAATGATTTGAAAATCTCTTGAAATATAGTGACATATGAAAATACTCTCACCCTCCTAGAATTTAGACACTTTTTCCAATAACATTCTACATTACAATTTTAAAACTTAAAACTCCTTTTAAGGTCCTGTTATATGCCAGAAAATGTAATAATATAAACACATTATTTAGATTCTCTAATGTCATCCTTCATTAATGATCACCTTTGTATGACTCCACCCACCAGCTAATTTCCAAGAGGACAGGGTTTTGTGTCTCATTTGTTCACACCTGTCTCCTCAGTACTTTGAAGAGGCTAAAATAGATGCCCCCAAGTCTCTCAGAATGAATCACCTGTAGATATCCGACTCCAAGAAGATTTCTGAACCAAGAACAATGAAGGTCAACTTCAGAGGCAAGGGAGGAACTCCTGCCTTTCCCCTAACCTTTCTGCCCTTCTCTTACTCAGAAGCCTTCACCACTCATTAATCTTCCACAATTCTCCACAAAAGAAGGTCCTGTCACTTTATTCCATAGGAAAAGTTAGTTTGAGAAGATAAAGCTATCTTTACTGAAAGTAAAGGTGTGTCAGTGGTTCTTTGGCAGATAACATCCTCTCCTTTGTCCTTAGTGTCCCAGAGCCTTGTTCTGCTTCAGTGAACACTTTAAGTCTTTGATCTGTTGCTATTACCTCAGAATTTACTGCTGTGTAAATTCTCCATAGTGCATCATTAATTTTGGGCTTTTCTCTTACCAATGGTGTCCAATGTTAGTATGTTTGTTGGTCCAACTTGTGAAGAACCTCAGAGGGATGGGTGGACTTCTGCCTCTCCCAGTTTGAAATTGAGCCCAGTAAGTGAAAGTGTTTTGATTAAGTAATTCCTGTATTATCAATGAAGTACATTGTAGACTGTAACCAGAGCCACACATGCTGAATTCTCTTTTGTGTTTGTCATGGACTTGTCTCCGCCTGGGGAAAGATATTTCTTCATGTAATGTTCATAGAGACACTTTAGGTGTTAGCAGCCCCTGAACTGAAAGCTCTTGAGGTGTTGAGCTCAGTTTTCTAGTGTGAGTATACAATAAAGCTAGGGAGGAAAACCATTTTGCCTGACTCCAGCCATGTTATCAGCATTATATTAGAAGAGAAAGGCTCACTTTTTTTTCACTTTTGGGCCAACTGAGCCAGGTTAAATGCAAGAGTGGTAGTAATTCTCTTTGAAAAACCAGTCAAAGCTCTCGGAATCTTCTCCAAATGACAGATACACCCCTCCCCCATTCTCTACACAATTTCTACTAGTTTACAAGAGGACTGAGGCAAAGATTAAGAATTCTTGCCTTTGTATAATCATTACTCTTGCCTTTGTGAGCTAATTTGGAAATTTTTTTAGAATAACTTTTTGAGAAAAATCTATACTTAATTTTTAGTGTAGAATCAGAAAAATATGTTTAATTTTTCTCACCAACTCCAGAAACTTCATGGGTCAGTACTTTAATATAGTATCCTTTCCTGGTCTGCTGGTGAGCTCTTAGTATGTCTGCCCTGCCACAGGAGCACTGAGATGTCCACTGGTAAAGGATTCATCACCAAAGCTATGATAGTTTCTAGGAGTCCCCTTTTATCTAAAAAGGCATAGCTGTGGTATCTGCATGCTGACAGTTCCAAACAGATAACACAGGGTAACTCATTAATCATAAGATGGAAGGCATGTATCTAGTCTTAATAAATAAATTTAAATTTAAATCTCAGTAGAAATTTTTAATATTTGAAAATAAATTTGAAAACATATTCATGAATGATAATCTCTTAGGATTAAACATATTTTTATCACTAGGATAATTAATAAAATTATAACAAACAAAATTCAGAGCGTATTATGAGCAGGCTTATCTTAAAACCTGACTTATTGATTTATTGATGTCAAAAGTACTTCTAGTCAAGGATCTACTTTACTTCTGTTTTACAAGGAAAATAAGGACATTAGTTATAGAATTTCATAGGAGCCTGTGAAAACATCTATTTCAAATAGTGAAGGACATAGCTAAGAAAATTATTACCTAATATCCCTTGGAATTGTATGCAATGTCTTTATTTTATGTTTTTATATTACTATTGAGGGGATATTGCATTTTGACAATAACTTGTTTTGAGGTATACATAGTGGTATTTTTACATTTAAAAATAGCATAGTAGATTTTCTAATATGCCAACCCATTTTTTCCTCCCTTTATTTACAGTTAATTCCCTTCATTCCATTTCTCCTACCCTTCTGCTGTCACTTTGATTTTCCTTTTTGTCTGTCATCTCTAAGAGTCCATGGTTGTTTAGAGTAGTGTTCTTCCTCTTTCTCTCTTGCTCTTTCTCTCTCTCCGCTAAAAGAGTGTTAATCTTGTCAAATGATTTTTTCTGTATCTGTTGAGGTGATCGTGTGATTTTTGTCCTTTTTAATTGATACAGTATACGATATTTATTGATTTGTATATATTGAAACTTTCCCTGCATTCCTGGAATAAATCCCACTTGAAAGTCTATGATTCTTTTTATATGTCGTTGAATTTGATTTGCTTATATTTTGTTGAGAATTTTTGTGTCAGTATTCATTAAGGATATCGGTATATAGTTTTCTTTTTCAGTGTAGTCTTTATCTGGTTTTGGAATCAGCATAATATTGGCATCACAAAAAATGTTTGGAAGTTTCCCATTTTCTATTTTTTGGAACAGTTGAAGGAGGATTGGAATTAATTCTTCTTTGAATGCTTTGTAGAATTCACTGGTGAAACCATCTGGTTCAGGGTTTTTGTTTTGGCGAAGGTTTTTGATCACTGTTTTAATTTCATTGCTTGTGATTGATCTCTTCATGGTTTCCAGTTCTTCTCTGTTTAGTTATGGGATATTGTACCTTTCCAGAAAGTGTCCATTTCTTCTGCATTGTTCTATTTGTTGCCATATAGTTTTACATAATATTTTCTTATAGTCCTCTGTATTTCTGTTGTGATTATTCCTTTTTCATTTTTGATTATATTTATTTGTGTTTTCTCTCTCCTCTTTTGCATGAGTCTAGCTACTGGTCTGTCTATTTTGCTTATTCTTTCGAAAAACCAACTTTTGTATTCATTTATTTTTTTAAATAGTCTTTCTGATCTGTATTTCATTGATTTCTGACCTAGTCAGTTATTCCTTTCCTTCTGTTGGGTTTAGGCTTCTGTATTTCTGCTTTTTCTAGTTCCTTTAGGTGATGGTTTAGGATTCTTTTGTGATTCTTCCTGTTTTCTGAGGTAGGATTGTATCATTATAAATTTCCCTCTTACTACTCCTTTTACTGTATCCATAGATTCTGATATATCGTTTCTTCATTTTAATTTGATACCAGATTTTTAAAAATTTCTTCATTAATTTCTTCTTTTAACCATTGGTTGCTCAACAATATGCTGTTTAGTCTCCACTTTTGTGCTTTTCCTCTCTTTCTCCTTTTGGTTTGATGCCATTGTGATCTAAAAAGATGATAGATATGATTTCATTCTTTGAAAATTTACTGAGATTTGTTTTGGGTCCCAACATATGGTCTATCCTTGAGAATGTTCCATGAGCACTTGAGAAGAATATGTAGTCTATAGTTTTGTGGTGAAGTACTCTATATATGTCTATTAGGTCCAGCTCTTGTATTTTGTCATTCAAAGATCTTCTTTCTTTGTTTATTCTCTGTCTGGATGATCAGTCTTTTACTGAAAGAGAAGTATTGAAGTGCCCTACTATTATTGTGTTGCTGTCAATATCCTTATTTATATTTGTTAATATTTGCTTGACATAGTTGGGTGCTCCTTTATTGGGTGCATACATGTTAGTAAGTGTTAAGTCTTTTGTTGTTTTGATCCCTTTATCATTATATAATATCTATCTTTATCTTTTTTAAATTTTCTTTGGCTGAAAGACTACCTCATCTGATAGGAGTATAGCTGTTCCTGCACTTTGGGATTCAGCATTAGCTTGGAGTACTGTTTTCCATCCTTTCACTTTTAACCATTGTTTATCTCTCAACCTGAGTTTCTTGCAGACAACATGAAGTTGGGTTATGTTTCTTAATCCATTTAGCAACTCTGTGCCTTTTGATCCGTGAATTCAATCCATTTGCATTTGCAGTATTTATTGACATTTGACAACTTGCTACTACCATTTTAATTTTTGTTTTCTGGTTCTGTTGATCTAATTGTTACTTCGTTATATTTTTGTGAAGTTTTTCCTCTTTGGTTTAGCTAGTAGGGCCTCTTTCAACATTTCTTGTAGAGGAGATCTCGTGGTTGCAAACTCTCGTAGCTTTTGTTTGTTGGGAAAAACTAATTTATCCTTGAAATTTGAGAGAAAGTTTTGCAGAATATAATATTCTTGGTTGGCATTTTTTTGTCCTGAAGTATTTTGAATAAATAATTCCATTTTCTTCTAGCCTATAGAATTTCTGCTGGGAAGTCTGAGGTTAATCTGATAGGAGTGACTTTATATGTTATCTGCTTTTTTTCCCCTGGCTACCT
Organism: Solenodon paradoxus; assembly: GCA_004363575.1. NCBI lineage: Eukaryota > Metazoa > Chordata > Mammalia > Eulipotyphla > Solenodontidae > Solenodon > Solenodon paradoxus. The sequence continues at coordinate 413,285 of RJWH01001064.1, forward strand.
TTCTTTGTCTCAGATTTTTGATAATTTCACAGTTATGTGTCTTGGTGTATTTTTTTTTTTTAGGATTTATATGATGGTTGTTCTGTATGTTCATTACTTGTTCTAGATTTGGTAAGTTTTCAGTCATTATTGTCTTGAAGATGTTCTCGGTTTCTCACTTTTTCTCTTTGACTTCTGGGACACCCAGTATTCTAATGTTGCCTTTCCTGATGGTGTCAGAAAATTCTCTGAGTGTTTCCTCATTTTTTTGCATTAATATCTCTTTCTTCTTCTTCTTGGCTCCTTTCTGTATTATTGCCCTCTATATCACTAATCCTTTCTCCATTTAGGTTATTCTTGCTCCATAGCTCTCTATATTATTCTTAGTTTCGTGACTTATCTCCTTTAAATCCTGTCTTCCTGTTAGTTTTTTCTGTAGAGCTTTAATCTCCACCTCTTGGTGCTTAATTTATTTAAGCTCTTTGTTTTGTTTATCTGAATTTTTATTTAATTCTCTGAATTTATTTATAATTGCAAAATTGATTTATTTATCTGCTAGAAAAAAAACATTCTTCGGTGTCATCCAAGTTAATTTCTAAAGAGCTGTCATTTTGTTGTGATTCCATTTCCAAGGTTTCAGGATGTGTGACACATTTATTTTTTCCCACATGATTCAGGATCTTGTTGATCTGTTTTTTTTTGTTTTAATTTCTACCAGGGGGCGCTCTATTTTTGCTTTGTTTTTTATTTTTGACCCTTATAGGCTTCTGTAGCATGTCTTGCTGTGTCAGGAAGTGATGATGGTTGCTGGGTGGGGGTGGGCACAGGGTTTGGGCTGTAGTGGTCGTCTGTGAGTGTGTAGTTTTGCTGCCTGATGGGGTGCGGGGGAGGTGGGCTTGTTTTGTTGGTAGAACTCTGCTGGCTGGGGCTATGTGACTTGAGTCTGCTGTCTAAACTTAAGTCCCTTGTATTCACCAAACCACCAGGGTCAAATCTTTTCCATGGGTTGTTCTTCCAGGGTCTTAGCCACTGGGTCTGGATTCCCAGGGGCTCCAAAGCCCCAGGTGTGTGGTGGAGGGTGTGCAGCACCTGTATGCTCCTGTTCTTTCTGTCTCCAACTTTCTCCTTCTGGGCTTCTTCCAGCCAAGAGTTGCCAGCAGCACTGCTGTTTCACTCAGGCTCGTGGCTCCCTGCTCTGTCTGAATTCACGCCACTGAAGATCAGTGGGGCTGTCCCTGCAGTCTGCACTGGGAGAAGAGGAACTCAGCAGCGGAATCCTGCTATCTCAAACCCCAGGTGGGTGCTGGAGGTCACTGTAACTGTTCTGCACTCTTTAGAATGTCCGGGGGGCCCGTGCGGCTCCAAGTGGACTCTGGTAAGGGAAGGCAGATTGCATCTACAGCAAAACTCTTCTGGGGCCTCCTCTTTGCTGCTGTCTTCTCTGTTAAATCCCCAGGCCTCCACCCACCTGTAGAGCCAGCTGTTAGTCTTCTCTTCTCCAAGTTGTTCTGGTCAATGCTGAAGCAGGAAAATCCCTTTTTCTGCATTGACTCTGAAAGATTAGGCTTTTTTTTTTTTTTTTTTTTTTTCCTGTGAGGCATCTTAGTGTCCACTTCTCATAGACACCATCTTTTTCACATTGCAGTGTCTTTTAAAACTAGTTGTTCATGCAAAAGGAAAATCATAGTGTGATCTTCTTGTTAAGAAAATTTGGTTTGGTTTAAGATAAATGATAACTCTTAGAGTAACATTTCTTGAGCAGCTTCATTATACCCACATATAATGACCATTTCCTGGAAAATAATTACTTAATTTGCTTATATCTTAAATGACTCATGGATTTTTCACCTCTTATTTAAATATCTTAAATGCCAAGTTGCAATACAGCATATAAATGAGATGAGAATAAGGTCTTTGGCAAAGTGTTTTCTGCTAACAACTGTAATGATAATGTCTTTTGCTTATTTGTTATCTAAATCCTGATTGCATTTCCACTCTGAATCTTGACACATTAGTTTGTATCTCAATGCATTCCTAATTTAAGCTTTAAAAATAAAGGCATTTTGAAAACAAAAATCTGTTTTTGATTCTTGAATAAAAAGCATCATAATTGTAATTAGGGACAAAAGCTGCTGTGGTTTTCTTATTATAGTGATAGATAAATACTGTAACTACATTGTTGGCTCCTAAATGAAGTATAATAAGCTCTGTCAGCAGAAGATGGCTCTATTTTTGGATATGAGTACATTTTGTCCTGTAAAACCAAAGCTTCATTTTGTTGCTATTAATTTCTTGATGATTTATTATGCAGAGTATTTTTAAACCAGGCTCTATGAAATAAGAACTTCACATTGTCCTGTGTCCTTTGATTCCATATAATTCTCCCTTTCTGCCAATGAATAATAACTCAAATAACTGAAATGTAGCTGATTAGAGTGTTAAAGACAAGCCTGGAAGCCAACTGATTAGGAATGACTTTCAGTCCCTTGCTTGGGGGATGAGTGCCTTCTCTCTTATTACTTGCTTGTATACCAATTGCTCATAGGATGGGGTGGTAACTCACATACACAGAGAAGAAATATTCATCAGAACAATCTAACTATAGTGTAATTTGCAACTAATTTAAAAGTAACATCTAATCACTAATGTGTGAAGACTGGACCTCAATTAGACATTCCTTGAGTCTGGGTTGAGATATCTTTTCCTCTAACATGACCTTGGGAATACCACAGGGTCACTTATTTCAGTCTGCTTTTACAGCAAGACTCCTCATGCTCACAAAATAAGGATTGAGCTCTGTTCCCCTTAGGAATTTGGGTGTCTGAGTTTGAGATTGAGAGCAGGGAAATATTTGGAATGCATTTATATCCAATGAATATTTTTCCTTATAAAATATGGTAAGAAAATTAAGCTATAGGATGATAGAGTCTTCCCCAATTCTGACATATTAGCAGCTAAAGGAAAATTGAGTAAATATACAAGCCCATTTCTTAGACTTTTTAAAAAGAGTTCAAATTGGACGTATTAGAAAGCATCTGGGGTATCATTGCTTCATCTTCTTCTAATGTTTACATCCTCTAAACCACGTATATGTAACTATAGCTTTCTGGGCATTATGAAGCACATGCATCATTCCAGGTAGCAAACAACTTCAGCAAAAAATTAAGACTGCAGAGAGTAAATTTTGAACACTCCTGCAACTGAAAAGCTCTTTACCATAGCATTAGTTTATCTGTGTACTGGAGATTCAAATCAGAGTCACTCTTCTTATTTGCATGCCAGAAGGCAAAACCCACCCAGAGCCTCTCAGTCCACAGCTGTTTCCAGAACTACTTTTTCTGCTTCTGAGTGCAGAGGTGGGGCCATCTGCACTGCTTGAGGTTTTCTTGTGAGCACATTCAGTACTCTGCTACAGGCTTTTTAATTAACTGAAAGTCAGCTAAAGAAATGTTCAAGTACTGAAGCTACAGAGTAGGAAAAACAAAATAAAAGAAAATGATCATTAAGTATTACTTTTATCAGATGACTCATATTCTGCAACAATATATTGGCTACGGGCCCAATATTTTGAGTCAGCCAGTAGAGAACAATACCAATTTCATATGACAAAAACATTGATGATATATTAAGAGAGCAAATCAAATTTGTTGCACAAAGTAAAGCAAACATCATGCTATAGGACTTTATCCATAAAACATAAGTGTTTGGTAATTATCATCAAGGTAAAGTGCATTCACTAAAATTCAGTGCCCTGCAAAGTGTAATGCACCACAGAGTTTACTTTTTATTTTGCTGGAATGTTTTCTGAATAGCTCAATAAAAACTGTTCTTCACTTATGATTTAAACTCAAGTTAAGTAAAAATCTGTGTCTAAAGATCGACTTCCAGATGGTGACTCGACAAGACACACTTTTGGGTCACTTTCCACAGATACTGGAAAAAAAAAACCTATCTTCCTGAGAAAAACATCAAGAAACAATGAGCACTTCAATGGAGACAGATCAGCTGATGATTGATAATGGGCGAGGACACCTGGCATGGTTCTCAGCTAATCCATTGATTTGGATTTAGAAAGGAGCTTGGGAGTCTCCAGACATGCAGTGGGGCAGAGGCTAAGGACTTGGGGACCAGCTGCAGAGGCAGCGAAAGGCGGGACCAGTGGGGCTGAAACGCGAAGCCACCAAGGGCCGACTTGGGAGGGAGTAAAAGGAACCAGCGCACCAGGAGCAGCCATAACTCAAAATCAGCCAAATCAAACCCCTCCCACAACCATTTCACACTAGAGCCTGGGGGGCCTGGGTCCAATGAGCATAAATCCCACCCCCCGCATATCTAACCACTGGAAATACCGCCCATTGGGTGCCCCACCCCTGGAATACAGTGAAAATACAGTCCTAAGTCTCAGCACTACCTGCTAGCGCCACCTTGTGGGTAGAGGCGAAACTGTAGCCTGATTGCCAATCCTGGGCAAGTCAAACCTATGTAACACCAGGGAAAACAAACCCTCAGAAATATAAACAGAATGCCGAATAGAGCAAAGGCACAGAGAAATACATGTGAAATGATGGATCCAATTAAAATTCTGGGGGGAAATCTGAATATAGCAGAAGTATGTAAATTACCTGAAGAGGAATTTAGGGTAACAGTGATTAACATACTCATGGGAATAACAGAAATCAGCAGAGGCAGTAAGCAAGAATGTCAGGAAGCAAAGAGAAGAATTAAAACAAGATGTCAAACAGGTAAGAGACATGATAGCTGAATTAAAGAGCTCAAAAGATGGGCTCAACAGTACAATGGATGAAACTTCCAATAAAATCATTGATCTAGAAGATGGGACAGAGGAACTCAATCAATCAAACCAGCAAAGAGAGAAAAAAATTCGTAGAATCGAAGACAACATTCGAGATCTCTAGGACAGCAGCAAAACGAACAACAGTCCTGTCACAGGTGTCCCAGAGGAAGAGAGAGAAAAGGGAGCAGAAACCATATTTGAAGAAATAAGTGATGAAAAATTCCCCAATTTGAAGAATGAAGCAAGCCTCCAAATTCAGGAAGCTCAAAATAAAAGACACTCAAACAGAAATACACCTAGACACATCTTCATCAAAATGTCAAAAGTACAAGACAAAGAAAGACTGTTAAAAGCAGTCCAAGAAAAATGTATCATATATAGATGAGCCCCCATAAGATTGTCAGCAGACTTCTCAAATGAAACTCTATAGGACAGAAGGCAAATGGCATAATATATTCAAAGTTCTGAAAGAAAGGGATTTCCAATCTAGAATACTATATCAGGTAAGATTATCATTCACAACTGAAGGAATGATAAAAACCTTTTCTGATAAGCATAAGTTAAAGGAATACATTACCACAAAACCAGCTTTGCAAAAAATATTAAAGGATGCTCTATAAACCATAAAGAAGCCACACAGAAAACAGTAAGATAGCAAAAGTTAAAAGTGGAGAGGACGAGAGGGAAACAAAAATGTGATAAGTTAGAATGAGTGGAAGACTAATATGCTTTCAAATAAAATTAGGTAGTAAACATAGAACTGTGAATGCTAACTTCAGGGTAACCTGAAAATACATCCCCAAGGAGAAAGTGAAGTAGAAACAAAAGACAAATTGTAAAATGACACTAAGCAGCTATATATCAATAATCACCCTAAATGTTAATGGACTGAACTCACCAGTAAAATGATACAGAGTGGCTCAATGAATTAAAAAGCATAACCCAACCTTCTGTTGCATTCAGAAAACCCACCTTCCTCCAAAAGATAAACAAAGGCTCAAAGTCAATGGCTGGAAGACCATCCTACAGTCGAATGGCAACCTCAAAAAGCAGGAACGGCTATACTCATATCAGGTAAAACAGACCTCCATCTAAAAAGCACAATGAAAGATAGAGATAGACACTAATGATTAAAGGATCAATCCAGCAGAAAGACATAATGCATATTAACATTATGTACCTGACGAAGGTGCATCAAAATACATCAAGCAAGTATTAATTAGACTTGAAGAGAGACATTGACAGCAGCACACTATTAGTGGGGGACTTCAACACCCCACTTAAAACAATGGACAGATCAACCAGGCAGGAATTTAACAAGAAACAGTCACTTTAAATGACCATCTGGAATAGATAGGTCTAATAGACATATACCAATCACTTCACCCAACGACTACAGGTTTCACTTTCTTCTCAAGCGCTCATGGAACATCCTCAAGTATAGATCATATGCTGGTACACAAAACATCTTTCAACACATTTACAAAGATTGAAGACATACCAAGCATCTTCTCTGACCACAACGGCCTAAAACTGGAAATCAACCACAAAAAGAAAACTAGAAGACCCCAAACCAATTAGAAACTCAACGATATGTTCCTGAAGGACTCTTGGGTAAAAGAGGAACTTAGAAAGTACTTAAAGACAAATGAGAATGAGGACAAGAGCTACAAGAATCTATGGGATGCAGCAAAAACCGTACTAAGGGGAAAGTTCATTACAATCCAGGCCTATCTCAAAGTAAAAAAAAAAAAACAAGAAAAACCATGAAAAAACAACTTAACTCTACATTTAAAGCAACTAGAAAATGAAGAACAATTAAAGTAAAAAATTAGCCAAAGAAAGGAAGTAATCAAAATTCAAACAGAAATAAACTAAATAGAAAAGAAAGATAATCCAGAATAACAATGAAACCAAAAGTTGGTTCTTTGAAAAAGATAAACAAAATTGACAAGCCATTGGCTAGACTCACCAAAAAAAAGGGAGAAAACTCTCATAACTAGAATCATAAATGCAAGGTGAGAGATTACGACAGACACCACAGAAATTCAAAACATCTTAAGGGACTACTATGAACAGTTCTACATCACCAAAGTAGACAACCTTGAAGACATGGACATGTTTCTAGAAAAGTATAGTCTACCAAGACTGAACCTGGAAGAATTGAAAAACCTGAACAAACAATCACGAGCAAAAAAATTGAAGAAGTAATCAAGAGCTCCCCTCAAATAAAAGCCCAGGACCAGAGTGCTTCTCCAATGAGAGCTGCTAAAGCTTCAAAGAAGAATTAACACCTATGCTTCTCAAGCTCTACCAAAATATTGAAGAACAGGGAACTCTCCCCAATACTTTTTATGAGGCCAACATTACACTAATACTAAAAGCTGACAGAGATGTCACCTAGAAAGAAAATTATAGACCAATATCTCTAATGAACATAGATGCAAAAATTCTCAACAAAATATTAGCAAACCGAATTCAACAGTGCATCAAAAAGTTAATCCAGCATGACCAAGCAGGATTCATCCCAGGGTTGCAAGGATGGGTCAACATATGCAAATCTAGTAATGTCATACACCATATCAACAAGAGCAAAGAGAAAAACCACACGATCATATCAATAGATGCAGAGAAAGCTTTTGACAAGATCTGACAGCCATACATGATAAAAACCCTGCATAAAATGGGAATACAAGGTTCATACCTCAACATAATTAAGGCCATATATGAATATCTCACAGTCAATATCATAATCAATGGTGAAAAATTGAAAGTGTTTCCTCCTAGGTCAAGAACAAGGCAAGGTTGTCCACTCTCACCACTGCTATTAAATATTGTACTGGAGATTTTAGCCAGAGCAATTAGCAAGAAAAAGAAAAAAAAGGAATCCAAATTGGAAAGGAGGAAGTAAAATTCTCACTATTTGTACATGACAAGATTATTTATATGGAAAAAGCCAGAAACTCTATCAAAAAACTTCTAGAACTCATCAATGAATACTGTAAACTGGCAGGCTACAAAATCAATATACAAAAATCTGTTGCATTTTTACATGCAAGCAACATGCTAGAAAAAACAAAATCATGAAAATCACACCATTTAAAACAGAAGTTAAACAAATTAAATACCTGGGCATATACCTAACAAAGGAAGTAAAAGATCTACACAATGAAACTGCAAGTCCTTAAAAGAAATAGAGGAGAACACAAAGAAATGGAAAGACATGGCCTGCTCATGGCTGGGAAGAATCAATATCATTAAAATGGCCATCTTACCCATCAATATATAGGTTTAATGCAATCCCCATTAAAATCCCTTGGGCTTATTTCCAGGAAAGAGCAAAATATTTTAAAATTTGTATGGAACAATAGAAGACCCTGAATAGCCAAAACAATCATTAGAAAAAAGAACACATCTAGAGGTATTACACTTTCAGATTTTGAACTATATTAAAAGCAATCGTGATCAAAATGGTATGGGAATAAAAACAGGGGTACGGATCAGTGAAATAGAACAGAATCACCAGAAACTGACCCACTCATATAAAGTTAGTTAATTTACAATAAAGGAGCCATAAGCATTCGATGGTAAAAGAAAAGTCTCTTCAACAAATAATGTTGGGTAAACTGGAACGTCACATGCAAAAGAATGAAGCTAGACCACTCTCTAACACTATTCACAAAAATTAACTCAAAATGTGTTAGAGACTTGGAAATAAGACCAGAAACCATTAAAGGTCTTAGAAGACAACATAGGAAAGACTTTCCATGACATCTGTCGTAGAGAAGACTTTGGGGACTCAACTCCACCATGAAGGGAAACAGAAAAATAAACAACTGGGACTACATCAAACTAAGGAGCTTCTTCACAACAAAAGAACACATCACCAAAACCAAAAGGAAACCTATGAAGCGGGAGAAGACATTTGCATTCGATTTTTCCAACAAAGGCTTAATACCAAAAATATACAAGGAACGCATAAAACTCAACAACAGAAGAACAGTCAATCCAATCAAAAAATGGAAGGAGGAATTGGAGAGACACTTTACTGAAGAGGATATACAGATGACCAACAGACACATGAAATTATGTTCCTACTTGCTGACTATCAGAGAAATGCAAGTTAAAATAACAATGAGAATCACCTTATTCCTGAGAGACTTGCTATTATCCAAGTCTGGAAACAACAAATGGTGGTGAGGATGTGGAGAAAAGAGAACACTTGCACTGTTGGTGAGAGTGCAAATTGGTAAAAGTGCTATGGAAAACAGTTCGGAGATTCCTCAAAAAACTGAAGATGAAAATCACTTACGATCCTGTCATTCCACTTCTGGGCATCTACCCAAAAGATACAAAAACACCCATCCACAGAGATGTATATATCCCTATGTTGATTGTGAAACTATTCATAATAGCTTAGAACTGGAAATTGCCTAATTTCCCAGCATCAGATGAATGGATAAAGAAGATGTGGAACATATATACGATGGAATACTAACACAGCCATTAAAAGAGATGAAACCCTGTCATTTGAATCAACATGGATGGAACTAGAGGAGATTATGCTAAGTGAAACAAATCAAAAGAAGAAAGATAGATACCAGATGACCTTACTTACATGGGGAATGTGAATAGACAAAACAAAGAAATAGATGAAACATTACCAACCCAGAAACATTTGCAACAGAACTGAGGTTACCCAAAGGGAATGGGGCGAGCAGGGGCAAATGGTGGTGGAGCCCACTGTACAATGGGGAAGAGCACTTGGTGATTTGGTGGAGGGCATGGTGTGTTGAAATATATCTAAGAAATGGGGAACCTATATATAGGAAATTATTTTAATGTGTAGAATAATTCCTACAATAAAAATAACTTTAAAAAATCTGTGTACACTATGGCATAATTCAAAACCACATCCAAATGTAAGTATCTTAGCAGAAATTGTGTATTTCTCTTTCCTAATGTATTTGCTAGCTCCTTGCCCTGTTGTCCTTCACATATCCTGCAACTCTCACTCTCCCTGCTACTCAGAATTTTTGTTATAGTCTTAAAGAAGAAAAAAATCTATTGTTTATGGTTTATTTAAAGAGAAACATGTTATTCGGAGGCAAGTTTCAATGGAATTCTAATAAATAAAGACATAGTTCTCATTCTTTATTAGTAATCATAATTTTAAAATAGTCTCAGATCTATTCATTACAACTGCTTCCCCTGCACCCCAAGACTTCCACCATGGGACTTGAAAATCTCTCTTTCTCTAGTCTGGTAACACCTCAACATCACCAACTTTCAGTTTCCTTTTGATTCTTAAAAAAGAAAACTATTATGGAATGCCGTGTCAGATCTATTCTGTATAAATAATCTTCACTATAAATAAGTAGATTCTATAAAAAAGAAAAATTTGCTAGCCCAACAAATTCAACCAGTTTTCTCAGACCATGTCTATTTCTGAAACTGAGCTTTCTTTACCGGACATATTAAATCAAGTAAATCACTACTTCTTCATGAATTTTTATCTTGATTTTCAGCTTCCACACTGGTTTCAAACTTACCTTTCTAAAGGTTTGTTGAGTGTTTGTTTGCTTTTAATACTACTCTGTAACATTCAGCATCATCTTTACCATTAAAATTACTTCCTTTATGACTACCCTGGATTCCATTTTCATCACCAATGGAATGAGTCTACCAAATCTACTGGTAAACAATATTCAAAACCTTGAAGTTCCCATCTCCCATTGACACCTACATTACATTGCTGCACGCCTTGCTTTATAATCTACAGAATATTGCTTGAATGAGTATGTTCTTGCCTGTTTCTACTTCCCCTGTCAAGGCAAGAATCTCATGATTCATAAATAAGAAGCTCCATTAGTTTTCCCAAGAGTTATTCTGTCTCTACTTTCTTATAGATATCTAATAACCATAGTGCTTTCAGTGCTGGCATATTTTTTAAATTGTGGCCTACTCTACACCATAATTGTAGATAGCAAATGATTTTCCTTCTCTCGTGCCTAATGGATATCACAGAAGGACAAGAAAAGAAAAATATAATTGTTTTGTTTTGTTCCAAAGAGACTGTTTAAGTTAGTGGCAGAAGAATCAGAATGTTAAAACCTTTTGAATTTCCAATTCCAGATGAAAGGCCACCCTATTCTCTCTGATACATATATATATATATATATATATATATATATATATATATATATGTCTATATGTGGGGGACCCTGACTCTATTAGACTCTTGGTCTAATTGTTGTCAATATCAGACTATTAATGTTGTACCCTATTTGATAAGACAAGTCATACTACCTGGTTAATTTTCTCAAGGACTCTTTGTTCTTTGTTCTATCCTATACATTTTAGAATAATCTTCTTAGTTTTTATGACAAAAGCACCAATTTAGATCAAATGATGTAACATTAAATCCACAGATCCATAGCCTTATTACCTCTTAATTTAAATATTTTAATTTTTTCATAAATTGTTACAATTTTGTCTTTTCTAGACTTGCATCTTTAGTTTTTACAATTTTATATATTTTAAAAATTATAAAATTATATTTTTTAAATTACATATTCTAATTATTGCTAGCAGAATTAAAATTGCTATCTATCTATTTATCTACCTGAAAATCTATAGTGAAGTCTTGTTGAACATGCCTCAACATTTAATCTGAAAATTTTAATGCTGCCTAGTATGCTTATTTGCCTTTATTTTAGTCTCTGTAATGTGTGAACATGGTAGGATTACACTTTCCCACAAATTGAGGTATATTCTTAACTTTACTTGACCAATGAACTTAAAAATATTTAAAAATAGATTGAAAAGAAGTTTAGTTGGTTTTTAATCATCAGTGAGCGCTTGAATTTTGCCAAATGCTTTTTCTATATCTATAAATGTGCAGATGTAGTTTTACTCTTTTAATCCTGTAATGTGGTGAATTATATTACTTCATTTTCATATTGAAAACCAAATTTACATTTCTGGGTTTAGTTCAACTTTATTATCCTTTAAAATGTAATATTAGATTCAGTTCATTAACATTTTGTTTAAAATTTTGTCATTTATACTCGATCAACATTGGTCTATAATTACCCCTTCTCAAATTTTCCTTGAGAGGTTTAGTTATTAAGATTTAAAATGTGTTAGAAAGTATTTTCTGTTATTTAGACTCTGGAGAAACATATGCAAGACTGAATGCACTAGTTTAATATGTATATAACCTAAAATGAATAAATATTCATATAGTGGATGTCGTTAAGAATAGTCTCCTAAACTAAGATTTTTAATGATGAAGGGATGTTGAAACTATTTGGTGAACACTGGTATATATAAAAGGAACCCATTCCCTATTTTGGCAATTGAGATTTATAATAGTCTAGTTCTGAGCTCTTTTTCAAATTTTAAGATTAAGGGAAATATTATTCTTGATTTCCAGTAGTGAGAGTTCTTTTTTCTGGTTAAGTTTGTAGTATCAATATTTCCAATTCATAAGAGAATATGCATGGTCTCTGGTAAAATCTTATCTCTTTCAGATGAATTTATCTGGGCTCAAGTTTGCAATAATTTTCTAAAATTATATGAATAAAGATTTACGCTTCAAGTTTTAAGTCCTTCGTTAAGTGGTTTCTTATTATTCCATCTACTCTTCTATAAAAGGGAGATGGCTCCATTGCACAAATACATCACATTGTACCCAACTCATCTCTCTCACAATACATGACCTTCTCAGAAGAGATGTTACTCAACTAGGTCTGCTGCTTGTTGCCCCAGAAGTCCGTACTCAAGATGACTAATGTCAGTGGAAGTAAAATCTACATATATATATGTACATGTATATATTTATATTTAATAAATGGCTTTTTATTTTATTTGTATTTTGATGTTCACACTGCTTGTACCCTCCCCAGAACTTGAACGAGAAGTCTGTGGTCCTTATTCCTGACCTAACTGCTGCTCCACCAGGGTTCACCAAGACCTTAATCCTTTTAAGTGGGAGACATAAGGTATTTGGGAGAATTCTGCATCATTGGTGATTGCAGATACTGTGGCATTAAATGGGGGTCTTCTAGCTTATCAAGCTGAGTATAAGTCTTCATGGGTCATTGGAAGAAAACAGATTCGATTTATTATCTATGTCTCTACCAGCTAAGTTTATCTTTAACTATACTATATGCTAATTTAATGTCATGGATTACTCAGTTTTTCTGGATGACTAGATCACTAGGTTCCAATTTACTGCACAGTTTCAGACTTTAAATGTTTATTATACCCCAATGAGTATGTGGATAGAAAATACAAGATATATTGTAGAAACACAAAAAATACTTGTAGATTAGATCCACTATTAAATAGAGGACTATGCCCATGTTTTCCATTAGATTGTAAATTCCTAATAATATTCAATGCTCAGAAGATGCTTAATGTACAGATATTAAATCAAGATATGCATAGAATAAACCAGTGTTAGAACTAACCCAAATAATTTTTTGACTCTATTTTGCTACCTGTAGACAATGGACATGAATTCAAAATAATACATATTTGAAATATATCACAATGCTTATATTTTTGTTTGAAATTTAACTGATTGTGCAGAAAAAAATTAATTGGAGAAAAGACTCCCTATTATCACAATGCTTATATTTTTGTTTGAAATTTAACTGATTGTGCAGAAAAAAATTAATTGGAGAAAAGACTCCCTATTATCACAATGCTTATATTTTTGTTTGAAATTTAACTGATTGTGCAGAAAAAAATTAATTGGAGAAAAGACTCCCTTAGGAGATTTTCTTTAAAACCAGTTTGTTTTGAAAGATTGTCTCAAGGATTATTATTCTAAATACTCTCAGTAATAAAAGGCAGACTATTGTGGCATCTATATTCTCTTTATTTAATCAAAAGGACTATGCTATTTGTGTGTGTGTGTGTGTGTGTGTGTGTGTGTGTGTGTGTGTGTGTGTGTGTGTGGGACAAGGTAGAATATAAATAAAGATTTAAAAATATAATCAAAAGTGACATTTAGTTCCTCAGTTAGGGACCACAAGACATTCAAAAGGACCAAAAGCGTGCTATTTTCTTTAGTTATTTACAAATCAACAACACGACCAAAATGCTGTTTTTAAAAGCTAAAGATTTCAAATAGAGATGATGAGCTTTTTATTTTCTATTTATCCATGAATTTTCAGAGTGTCTCTTAGTTATTGAAAGTGAAAATGTAATAAGATACCACCCTGAAGTTGAGTATTCATATTTTGTAGTAGAAACAAAGGTAAACAAATTTCATGTATCTGGTTGTTATCCGAGTTATTACCAGACTATGCATCAAATAATGTCAGTATTTTCTTAGGACACAAAAGCAGCATACACCAAGACCCAGTTGGGAGAATCCTTGAGAGGTTAGAAACAAAATATAATGTAGAAGTAGAAGTGTTTGAACCTTGTCTATAGTCCAAGCTGATGAATTTGAATTTTATTCAAGAAATGATGGGAGTGACAGAAATGATATCGGTTTATGTTATTAATTATATTATTTCCAGTATATTACAAGGCAGATAAGAATATGAGCTTGAAATCAGATTACATAGTACATATTCAGTTCTAGTACTGATAAAATGCATAACTTTTAGAAAGTTGCACAAATTTCTTAGTTTTCTCTTACATAAATCAGGATAATGCTAGTATCTATCCACTTTGCTGCTGGGGGGCAGAATTGATAAGTTAATAAATGTAAAGCATTATGACCATCCCAGGAATATTAAAGCAGCAGATATGTAGAATGATGATGTTGATGATGATGATGATGAAATACTAAAATAAAATTGAAAGTGAGTTCTATAGCAGAGGGGCAAAGAGATGTTTGGATAAGAAAAATTTCACCCTACAGAAAATGGTTTTGAATAGTAATCAGCTATGTTCATTATATTTACTCCTTTTTTCTTATCTTCTTGTCAAATTAGGATTAAATATAGCTATTATTAAATAAAGATGTTAGAAAGAATAGTGACTAGAATATAAAATCTGAAATTAAGATAACTGAGATTAGAAACCGAAAAGAAAATGTGGCCTAAGAAAGGCAACTTCTGAGAAGTTCTTTTTATTTCCCCCATAGAAATTATAAAATACAATGAGAGGAGAATGACCTGGAAGGAAGAAGATGTGGGATACTAATCTGATAAAATCTTTGTGAAAGTCTCCTCTCTTTGTCAGCTTTGGTTTTAGTGTTCAACTGCTTTAGAATAGTAGTAAATGGTCCTTTAAATAGGCCCCAATTACTGCTCATTTGTGTGACACATGACTGCTGGGGAGAGATAATTAATTCTTAATGTTCAAAACAACTAGTTTCTGTTTTAGTAAAACTACTCTGGAGCATGAACTGGGACTGGAAGACTAAATAGCTCAGATATTTCTTCAACTGTCCACGGTCGGAAATAGTGAAGTTATAGTCCATGTTGGTGGTGACGGAGGCTTATTGAGGAGAGAAAATGTACTGGGGATTATTGACAGCACATGAGGAATGAGGGAAGAACACTGGGTAGATATTAATTTCCTAGTAGTACCAAGGTTGAAGGTGCTGATTAGTTAAAATAATTAGGTGATAGATTAAATTTTAAAATTTATCTATCTGGAATTGGTCCTATTTATAGTTAGCTGGAAGTAGATGTTGGAATTTCTAAAACCAAAGTCTCTGGAAATGTCATAACTTGGAGTCATAGATAATAAAGGATAAAATCACCAAGAGATGAGTAAATAAAGTGACCAAAAAAGAGAACCCAAAAACTAGACCTAGGACATTCAAAAGAAAGATGAAAAAGGTAATGAAAAAAGAACAGTTCTTCAGTGTCCTTTTCCTTCATTCTTTGCTTCCATATTGATACAACTCCCCATTCTCAACCCATGTTCCTTTCATGTATACAACTCTCTCCTGAGCTCAACACTCAAGCAATCAACTGCCTAACAAACTCTTCCATTTCAACATCCCACAGGCAATATCTGACTATGATGTCAGATGATCCCTTCATGACCCTGTTTTAGTAAAGGATACTGTCATTCACATTTTGCTTCAAGTCTAAACCAAGCTCTGTTTCATTCTAGGATATTTTCTTATCCCTGTTTACTAACTTTAAGTTCAGTGCATTCTGGGAATTTTATATCCTTTAGAGTTTTCTAATTTACTTCTTCTGAGTTAGACTCTCGCATTTTGCAAATCTTGCTCCACAACTTTTTAGTAGCTTATGATGAAGGACAATTCAAGAGGTAACTAGGAAGGGACCTGGAAACAGGACTCAAGAACAAGAAGGCAAGCATAGTAAAATAACAAAGGTTCAAATTAGCCTCCTTAACCACACTCACACCTAAGACAAGGCAATAATTGGTAAGGAATAATGTGTAAAATGTGCAGAGCACCAGAATGTTAGCCCTCCCTTTAACTGCAGGAGTGCAAGAATGAGATAACAAAGTAAAGGTCTTCCATAACAACCCCTTAGCAACTGTGATGTAACTAAGTCAGTTGAGTAAAGAGAAGTCTCCATTCCCTGGGTATGTAAGACCTTTCCTGAGTTTAGAGAGATGCAGCTTTCATGCCCACAGAGATCTCTCAGATTCTGTGCTTCTCCTAATAAACTTGTGAGCTTTGAGCATCTCCTTGAATTTTCTCTGGATTAACTCACACCCCAGGATGCAGATGTGTTCTGAGTCCACTTGGAACAGATTTTCTCCAACCTTACCTCCCTCGATACTCATCCTGTGATTGTTTACATCTCCATGGAGAAACTCTAATTCCTTAGAATTGAACTTGATGATTCCTTAAGGTTAGAACTTGGCTACCTATTGAACTTTATCTTTTCCAGTTCCCTAGAGGTCAGGGAGTGGGAATGAAATTTCCAACCCTCCAATAACATGATTGTTTCATCTGGCAACCATCCCCTCATCAAAAGATGCTTCTCAGTCACCACATTAATATAAACACAACTGTGATTGAAAGGGGTTTGGTAATAAGTACCAAGACACCTTTATCACTCTTAACACTTGGAAATTCCATGAGAAGAAGTCCTGTGCCAGGAAAGAGGATAAAGATCAAATATGCAATTATTATTATAAATTATAAAAAAGCTAACCTCTTCAGAGAATCACCATCTATCAGGTTCAGTAGATACTTCTTTCTCCTGTCTTTTGGAAAGGAGGGGTGATAAAGGCCACCTGCCCTTGGAGACTATTACATACACCTGTTTCTCTATACTGATTGCCCACATAATTGTCAATAGTCCTATTTAAATTCTTTTCAACTATTCAGCAGAAAACAGTAGAGAGAAACCTCAAATATCCCATGCTGAATTTGAATTTTGGAATGATCTGATATAATTGAACTAGTGTATGTATTAGATTACATAAAATGTCTAAATCATAAAGTCAGTGAACTTCAGTCTACAAAGGCCAGACTGAAACTTGCTTTTGTAAATGGGGTTTTATTAGAATACAGTCATGCCTCTCCATTTGCATGTTATCTATGGATGCTTTCACACTATAAGGTAGAGGTGAATAACTATGTATAACATGATCTGTTCCCCACACTTATGATAGTTACTCTGACTTTGTATGGAAAATACCTCCATAACTCAGGTCTATCTTATATTATAAATACTAAGGAAACTTGACATGATTTCAGATCTATAACAGAATTTCAGAAGTCAAGGTATGTTGTTAACAACTTCATAAATTCTATTTAAGAAAATATCCTAAGTAGCTATTTATTATAGTCAAAGCTTATAACTAATGTTCTCTCTTTATCCAGAGGAACCTCGATGCCATGTCATCTTTCACAATTCCATTCTGATCACACTATTCCTCACTTTGAAAATTTTCATCACTGATAGGCCAAAAATCTGAAATGCAAATATTTTCTTGCTTGTGGTCACTGTGAGGAAGGTCTGACAAAGACTTCCCATCACAAGGAACATAACTGTGTGGAGGCCTAAGCTGCTGAGATCTGAGACTCATGGTTGGCAACCCCTGGGCTGGTCCCAGCCAGTCACAGAATTCAGCACTGATTCCAAGGCAGATCTGTTTCTAGAAAACACGCTCCTCTGAAATCCAGAGATTTCATGAAGCCCTTGTTAAACATTCCTTAGAGTGAGAGGAACTCTAGAAATCATCCATCCAAATTTCCTTCTCCCTTTCCTTCACCTAGTTACATTTTTGCCTCAAGATCTTACCTTTCTGCTAAACTGCCATGGCTGCCTTCCTATTTTTCACTCATAGACATTTTTCTATTAAAGTCTACATGTTAGTTCTGTCTTGGTGTCTATTGCTCAAGGGATCATTTTCTACAAAGCAGATTTTATATTTTAATTCCCCTCCTCCTTTCCTCATTTCAATCTTTCTTCCTAGTGTTTCAGAAAAGAAAATCAACTTTTCTTGACAAGATGGTGGAGCCTTTTCAGTGAGACAATATAATGGGGACATTCTGCACGTCATTATCTCCCTAAGACCATCACAGTCTGTAGAATTTCAGAATGAGGTAATCATTATTCTCTGTGAACCACCCACAGAGCTTTGGAAATAGTAGGCAAATTGGACATGTGAGTTTTTATTTTCATCTGGGAGTTTTCTACTCTGATTAATTAAAGAGATGATGAGTGCTAAATAGTGTTATTCTCACTTGGTGCTTATTAACTGATTTATTAAGCAAATATTTATTGGATGCCTTCTGTGCGTGAATCAGGAACTGCTCTGACCCTGTGAAGCAGGTCCATCATTCATAGTCTTTAATAAGTTAATACCAAATGTCTTATCCTATGTTGTGTCTCTCAGGAAGAGCTTTGATGTCTCAAGATTAGTGAAGAAATTTAAAAGTACTCCTTGTCAACATCTAGTCCATATATTCTACAAATTAGAAGTTAATTCGTGTCTTACTTTTAGTCAAAATTATACCTTTGAAGAATTAAGACTAGTGAATCACAATCTAGAGTTGATGTTGTTTTTGTTTTTTATTCAACCAATTATATCTCAGCTAGTAATTTAGGAAATTTGCCAGCATGCAGATTAGCAGCAGATTAGCTCTGAAAAGCATAAAAGAGCCAGACAGCAATATTCTAAAAATATAATAACAAAAATACAATTTTGAAAAGTGAAACTGAGGTTTGCATCAGCAAATTCTGGAAGATCACATTGAGAAAATCTATCAATAGCCCCTTCATCATTAAAAAAGGGAAAAGAATAAACAAACAACAAAGTATGGCTATGATACACAGAAAACAGAAGTAAATATGATTGCAGAAGGCTAGTTCCTAAAAGAAATAAAATAAAAATCAAAGAGGAAGAACTATTTGAATAAATACCATAATTTATATATATTATTTATATATGAATTCTTAAATTTAAAAAAATTGTCATATTTCAGAATGAAATGGCCTATAAAGTGTCAATGAAGAGTGACACTTAGACATAATTACAGAACACAACAATAGTCTGGACGGCATGTTTCCAAAGGCTTAGGAAATAAAAGATCATATTTAAAGGGAAAGATACATTTAAGATTATGCTAGATATACATTGGATATAATTTTCAAGGTACTGAAGGAAGGGATATTAGAAGCAAGAATTTTAGTGCAACAACATTCTCATACTAGTCTCAGTTATATAAGTCCTTAGAAATTTGAGTCCATATCACTGACAGAGGATAAGTATAAAAATGCATAAACTGACAAATAAAATAAAAGATCCTGTAACTTAACTTTAAAATAGACAAACTGAACACTTGACCTGTAAACAAGCTATTATCAACATTACCCATCATTAGGGAATTACAAATAGAAGCGAAAAGTTTAAAAATGCCAAGAGGATATAGAATTGTATAATTTTTTATATATTGCTAGCAGGAATGCAAACATCACAACTATTTTGGATAATGCTTTCATTTTTTTCTCTTACATTTGACCACTCATAGCCTCTGAATTAGCAGTTTTATTTTTAACTAATTAGCTGTGAAATTTGCACAAGTGCAAGAAGATATATTTGTATATATATATAAATATATATAAGCATGTTCTCAGAATCATTAACAGCAGTACAGCATATAAACAATACAAGCATCCCTCAATGGGAAAGTAGAAGAATCAACTGTACTATAATTACTCGAATTAATGTACTTGTGCATGTGTGTATGTGTGTCGTATGTGTGTGAGTTTCCTATTGCAAATCTGACTAATTACTAAAGACTTAATGGATCAAAACAACACAAATTTGTCATTCTAGGGTCAGACTTCTGAAATAGTTATGCTTAATTAAAGTCAAGATGTCAACCAGGCTATATTCATTTTATGGAAGAATCCATTTTCTTGCCTTGTCCAGTTTCTAGTTTTCCTACCCTACTAGTCTCATTGTGCCTTTATGTCTTCAAAACAGGTGTTTTTCTCACACAGAATGACTGATAAACTTTCTATAGAATCCCTGTTCCAGTTAGAGCACTGTGATTATGATGGACTCAACCTGATAATACAGAATAATCTCAATGTTTCCATTTATTTTCATCTATAATCCAAAATCATTGGTTTTATATAATCTGACATACTTCCAGGCTCTGGGAATTAGGACAGAGACATCTTTGGTTGCCATCATTCTACCTACCACAGCACACATCCATCAAAACAAATGAACTACAGGCTAAAACATCATAGTGATTAAACTTAGATATATAATGTTAAGTAAAAACAGTCATTTTCAAAAGAATATATAAAAGATCTTTTATAAAGTAAAAATATAAGGTAAAATTTAATACTCCAATTATAAAAATGGGAGTTTGGGGTATCATAGGTGTATTGCCAAAGGAGGAGGAAGGGGAGTAGAGATGGAGGTAAAGATGAAATTTTGAAACAACTACAGTTACATTTCTGGTGTGCCTTTAATTGTAAGGAAGCAACTAGTCTTGTTCTTTTGGGTAATTTTTAACTGTTCACTTTAAGTCTGCAGACCATTTATGATGTGAAGTTTTTACATGGAACAAAATTTAAATCAATACTTTTGTCCTTTAGCTAAAAATATACATTAAACTTTGCATATTTACTATAAATATGAAATCATTCAAAGAAGGAAGTGGAAAACAAATGAGTGAATTTGAAAGCCAAGCTCTGGATTTCAGACTCAGATTATTCAATTTTGTCTTGTTAAATGCTCGCATTACATTTTGGCTTTTTTCTCATTTGCATGTCTATCTACCTCAAACAATGAGATTAAACTGATTTAGGTCTGCGTGACATTATAGAGTAGATTATGATTGACCCTAGTTTTGAATTTAGTGTTTTCTTGTTGAACATCAATCAAAGAAGAGTGTCTTCATACTGTCCTGTGAAAGACAGAGCTATGTGAACCACGTGTTAGTTTTCTATTTCGAACATCAAGAGTCTTCATCCATAGTAATTAGAATTTCAGAAGCTTAACAGGGAATCACTCATACGTAGAAAAAGCAAGATCTGTGAACGGAGAGCATGTATCAATTCAATTTGCCAGTCATTTAAGAGGGCTGTGCACTCCAAATTATTTTGTAGTGCCTTGCACAAATATAATATGTCATACTTTTCATTCTTTCAGATCCATTATATTATTAGAACTCTCTTTGTGATAGTGTATAGAAGGCTGAGAAAAAAACCTAGCTAGTGCCATTCACAAATAAAGATACTGAGATACGGTGAGATTACACATTTCATTTGAGTTTAAAACTCATCATCATCATCTGACGATGGAGCCCACATCAGAATTCACATCATCTGTATCATGGCTATATTAACGTTTCTTGTTATAACAAATATCAAAATTGATAATAGGTAAAATACGATAAAAGTCTTATTTATTTATTTTTTTATTCAGATAAAATTCCAAGTATGTGTTCCTAATTGGTGGCCAATTTCCTTCAAGTTTGATTCAAGGTCAAAGACTTCTTAACTTCCTTCCTTCCTTCCTTCCTTCCTTCCTA
This sequence comes from Solenodon paradoxus, assembly GCA_004363575.1. Lineage (NCBI taxonomy): Eukaryota > Metazoa > Chordata > Mammalia > Eulipotyphla > Solenodontidae > Solenodon > Solenodon paradoxus. Next base: position 435,025 of record RJWH01001064.1, read on the forward strand.
CCTACCTCCCTTCCTTCCTTCCATCAGTCTGTCTTTCTTCTTTCTTTTTTAAAAATTTATTGACAAAACATTGCATCTTATCATTATCTAAGATGTGCATCACTAGAAATTGACATCTGTAATACATTAAATTTATTACTGATAGACCAATTCTATCCTCCCCCATTTAATAACCCCTTTTACCCAATTTTTCTACTCCCCCTGATTTCTCTTCTGATAGCCTCTAATTTGAATTTATAGACTAAAAATATTTTTTATTTGGTTCATGTGTTTGGCTTCTCTGAATACCACATGAGTGAAATCATGTGATATTTATCTTTCTCTTGATTTATTTTATTGAGCATAATTATCTCTAGGTTCATCTATAATTTTACAAATAACAGGATCTTATATTTTTAATAATTAACAGTATTTCATTGTGCATGTAATCCACATCTTATTTATCCACTAATTAATTGATGGGCACTTTTGTTGCATCTAGCTCTTGGCTATTGTAAATAATGCTGTAATAAACATAGGGGTGCATCTCTTTGCATTAGTGATTTTTATTTGTTTTTAGGGTAAATACCTAAAAGTGAAGTAATGGGATCCTATGGAATTCCCAATTCAGTAGCTTTCAAAGTCACTCTTCTCATGCATCATCAGTGTAAGAAAAATATGGAATATTTATAAAGCCTGGGCCCAGTGTAGTCACACATCTCTTCCACTGATATTGCACTAATAAAACTCAGTTAATTGTCAAATAAGTCTAGGAAATGTCATCTGGTTCTCTCTCCAGAAATAAACTGCTCATAAGTTTGGTAAACGGTTAGTCTATTTTTACCAAACTAGCCAAGCCCTCTTTCTGCTATATCAAGTTGCCTTACTTGTTAATTTATAATCCATTTTCCCCACAAAAGTCACAAACGCTAAACATGAACATTATTTCCTGTTAGAATCTGAAACAGATCAAGTGAACTTGTTCAATGAATGTATGAATGTGTTTGTTGACATAGATCTAAAGGGATTCTCCATGGAGGACATCCCAGGGTTCCATGCTCACCTTGCCATGGCTAAGACTGCAGTGACCACCTGAATGAAGACATAGATAGCAACATGATCTGTTTCTTCTCACAACACTTTTACCACCAAATGTGTGTGATCCTTTTTCTACACCACCTAATTTTCCAGCTTTTTTTAATACAAAATAGGTGACTTGTAATTTAATTCAATTTGACACTAACTACCCAGAGTTAATGCAGTCCCAGACTTTATGTTTCACAGGCTCTTTCTCACTTGCAAATTGCAAGTTCTGGGCCTCTTGTACTTCTGACTGACCGGGTATAAATCAGGAGTTCTCAGAACTCACTCCTCAATTTCAATAATTTGCTAGAGTAGTTCGCAGAAGACAAGAAAGCACTTCAACTATCATTGGCTTATTATAAAGGATACAACTCCATAACAGAAAAGTGGAAGGATTTATATGGTAAAGTACAGGATTACTTTAGATTTTCAAGCACTGTGGGGTTTCTAGTATTCTACTGATGTGTTCCCTGAAAGCACCTGCGTATGTTCATCACCTCAAGCATTTGGAAGCCCGTTGTTTAAGGTTTTTGCATGTTTCATTATATAGTTATGATCAATTAAATTATTGCCCAGTGGTCATTAAACTCAGTTTCTAGCACTTCCACCCTCCCTGAAGATCACGGGCAAGGTTGAAAATTGCAGCACTCTAATCATTAACTAATGGTTAGTCTTTCTGGAGAAGAGTATCCATTCTTAAACTACCTAGTAGTCCCTTAGTCAAGAGTCATCTCCTTACTTTAATAAAAGCATTGTTAACACTCAGGGAATTTCAAGGTTTTTCAGGAGCTCAGAGACAAAGATAAAAATTTTTAGCAAAGGATGCTCCATTCATCACTATCAGGAAATTCCAAAGACTTTAGAAGCCTCGGGCCAGGAACCAGGGAAAAGACTAAACATGCATTTCTTATTATGTCACAATCACACACACGCATCAATTATTTAAGTGCTACAAATGAATAATTTAGCTAATAAGAATGTCTGATAATATGACATTGTATTTATTAATATATTAATATATACATTGCATTTGATAGCAATGTCCATTTGCATTTACCATATTATTTTATATAATGGAGACGAATATCAGTACTGAACATTTTAAAATCATTCTTTCAGGTTATATAAGTGTCTAGAGTCCTGTTACCCATGGTACTTATCTATAAAGATGGAAAGAGCATCAAATTAGTGAACACTGAACCCATACTCCTAGGGGAAATACAGGGGTGCATTCCTGTGATCCTCTGGTCACAACATTTTCATTAACCAATCAATACCAACCACATTTTATGAGTGTTTCTGTTTAAAGACATCTAATTTAATGTGATGTTTTTTCATTGACATTGAGCTCAAAGCCAAGATCTCTTTAACTCATCATTTTCTTTATAAAGTCAACAGAGTTTTCTTATGTTTAGGAACACTAAGCAGCATTTTACCATAATGAACAAGGACCATATTCTGTAACAAAATCATTAAAAAAAAAGAGTACTAGAATGCATAAAATCATGGTATTAACCTTGTCCTCTAAGTTCATTGTGACTAATAGAGATTGAGCTTCACAAGTAGGAAATGACAAATATATATATGTATATATATATATATCCACATACATACATATATATATTATTTCCAAAGTGGGAGCCGCATCTTGTGTTCTAATTGTGTTCTAAAGTCCTTCTTCTTCCCCAGGGACATACGTTTTTTGCAAAAGAAGGGGAGGTTCTTGGGATTCTGTCATCTGTAGACTCTCTGAAAGAGAGGTGGAGCATTTCAGGAACAGGAGCAGCCTATGTTCAGTCCTAATTCAGTTTGGATCAGAGCTGTCATGGAGAAGGGCAGGGTTGTAATGTATCCTTCTTACCTCATCTTCACCTCTGTGTTTCCCTATTCTTAGCTCTAATCAGTTGCTATGATTCCTCTTACACACATTCCAGAGCCTAGACAATATACCTGCCATCATTTTCTAATCTATTGCTATTAATCCCATTGTCATTTCTAGCCTCACCAGTTTAGCATCTCTTGTGATTAAAAATAAGCACAGCTAAGCCATATTTTAACTTTAGCTAACCATTTTGGTAGAAAGGCCAGCCACCAGGCGAAAGTTGCCAAATATACCACGGTGAAAACATTTGCTTACAGTAGAATCACCTTGTTAGACTTCAGTTTGGGACACAGCTTTAAATAACTCAAAATTTCTGCTGCTTTGTGCATGGTCCCAAAAAAATCAAAATGCACCATTGTTACAGATTTTGGGGTAGAATTTTGTATTTTAGTGAGTAGATAAATCTATAAATACAATATATATGAATAGGAAGTATTTATTTTATTTTTATGCTCATTTTGCAATGCAGAAACTAAGGCTTAGAAAAAATAAGTCATCTATATAAGTGGTAAATAGTAAATTTGGATTCTGCTTGCTCCTGAGGCCAAAATTTTTAATCATGATGCTATTTACTTCAGGAACTCCTAGATGTGTTCAAGAATCAACAGTCCTCAATAAAGGGTCTTATTGTGGATATTCAAATATTAAATCATTAAGTTAGATGACATTTAAACTCTTTTTAATCTTGAAATTCAATTATTTTAAGAGTCTTCTTAGTTGCGCTAATTCTAATGTACTATGGGATCACTTTTTAAACAATTGCTCTAATGGGCCAACACATTTTCTATAAGTTCTCAGCACTTTTAATTATATTTCATTATCATCTATTTGTTTTGTAACACAAACTTGCTTCTACTACAATGTAGAAACATTAAATTTAGACTATATTACTGACTCTTTTACAAAAATCTATATTAAGAATTTCTGGATTTTTCCATTTTTATAGATTGAAAGTCACTGATGTAATTTGGCTCAGAATGACTTGCTTTTTATTCATATCACATACCTCTGGAGGACCTTCTGGAGCCATGCACAATAACATAGACAGAAATTAGAAATATTTAGTTGATCATTTTTTCAGGATCTTAAATTGACTCGGTTCTCAGTATAGGTCCTGAAATTCTTCACCAAGTATGTCATATTTTTATTATAATATATAACTTAACTTTAATAGATCATATGGATTTCTATACCTGTAAATGGACAAACTACCCTCTTACTTGCATCTATCCACTGTCTCTGAAGCCTCTTCCTGAAGCTGTAAAAACTTCACACAACTTCTTTGAGTCAGGAAGGAAAGGGGTAGAAGCTGAATGGAAAACTGGATACAATTTCAAAAAGACATTTCTTGGACATTAAATTACCCAAATCCCTATTCTTACAGGCTGTTGCAATAGGAATTTATACAAATTATTTTAGTGAAGGGAGTTCTGTTCAGAAATGTGAAGTTTACCAAGAAAGATTTATTCATGAGTGAACTTGGTGAAGTATATAACTTAATAAAGCAGATAAAGATAATAAGTCATAATGATGCACATCTGAAACTTTTATGTTATAGCACAATATTAATTTAAGAAAAAGAATATATCCTCTTCTTTAGCATCTTTTTGGAACAATAAAATTAAAATTTTTTCCTTGCCACAAGATCTGACTCAATTTACATTTTCTCTTCTAAAAATGACCATCTTCTTAGATCCTCTGCCAGAATATTATTTGGGAAAATATATGGGTGACCTTTTGAATAAGTTTACCCCACTGCCGTTGTGTCATTAGTCTTGACTTTTCTTAAGTCCTGTTTGAATACATGAATATTTCATGAGCAGCTGCAGCTACAATTATCTATAGTTCAGGGAAGATGTATAAAGAAAATAGTACAGTGATCTGTGATGCTTTTAACCTCTTCACAGAAATTGAATTAAGTCAGTGGGTAGGATGAAGAACCCATGTATTGTTCCTTGTAAATCAGAGTCTGATCAAATCCTCTGCAACTGGCAGAGGTCACATACAGGTTCTGCTCTCCAACCTTAGTGCTTGAGAGCATAGCAGATACCAGTACATGTGTACAGCCCACTCATCAATCTGTACTTCCCCCAAGAATGTTTTGTATAGCTCAGATGCCCCAGCCCGTCTCTTGCTTTTCTCTTTCCTAGACAGCTATCTTGCAAAAGCTATCTCAGTTCTTAAACCTGTCACAAGAGCAGTGGAAGCTTAGGTGTCACCATTCATCTCTGGAAGTAAATCATGCTACTCACCAGAACTGGACCTTGATCTTGTTTTTAAGATGCTGCATTTGTTCCTATTACCCTTATGAAATAATCAAGTAGTATTTTAGAGGTTTTTTTTTAAGCTTTTCTTCAAATGGAATTTTTCATAGAACTTTACTATGCAAAACAGAAAATATGACTAATACAAAGTAGATGAAGTAGATAAAAACTAGGCTGGGATACCTAGACTTACCTTATTTAGTATTTGCTCTTGCATGTGAACCCTGAGCTATTACCAGAGATTATGATGACTTTATGATATGTGATCTAAAGCCACTGGACTAGACCAGAGATGTGGACATGGGGCTATTTTCCTCTCACTCTATGGAGATTCACAAGCAGTCTTCTCGATGTCCCAGAACTTCCTTCCGTATAGTGCCTTCCATGATTCTCAATGACTATAGTGGGACTTTCAGGTCTCATGCATGTGCCTCCTTTCATGAAATTAGTCCCCATTGTGATGGACAAATTGCTTACAAATAGGATGCAGCTTAAAACCTTGCTTCTGCAGCCTTCTAGACCACATTCCACCTTGGTGTTAACTTCTGTTTGCTTTCATTGATTCCATGGACTTCAGCTTGGACTCTACCTAAGGACATGCAAGTTTCAAATAGCCAATATATATGAAGATATAGTATTTGCTGTGGTTCAATGTTGAGCATTGGCTTTTGTTCTGAATGTCTGACCTTGAGGTTCAACCACTCTCACATGATTCTTATTATTATTCATGAGATGCACATGGGGTAAGGAGTTCTTACAGAGAAATTTCACTGAGTTCTGATTATGACAACCAAACCCAGCAGACAACCCCATAATTCTGATAGTTTTATCTTAGCTCCAAACAATGGCTATTGATACTGTGAAGTTTAAAAGGACAGAAATCCCAGTCTTTGGCATCTAGAAAGAAAACCAATTTTTCTTTCTGGGGGAACCCAATCAATGATACATTACTTTAGAACCAAGAGTGAAAGGGGAGCAGCTATAGAAACATTTTTACCACCAGATGGTGTTTGTCTGAGTCTGTGTACTAATTGCCATCAATAATTAAACACAGGTCTCTTATTCATATGCGCAGAAGCAGTGATTCTTAAATTAAACATTTTAGAATCATTATAGTACATTTTATAGGTTCAGCTAAACACAGCACTCTGGCTGATTATGATTAAACATACTGATACTAAATTACATATTGATCCCATAAATATCAATGCATGCAGAGAAGTGATGAGAAGAAAGCTTGTAACTAGAAGGAGCATTTTAATTTTAGATGATAATGGGGACATTTTTAATGGACTATCATACAGAAGTATCTGGGTTCCTAGTTGAATTTCATAGGATAGGAAATAAATTCTATTTTCCCTTTAATAATTTTAGATGTTTATTATAGATTATATGTAATTTTATGAAGTACATAATCAGCATAAGTAGATTCAAATGTTTTGAAAGTTGAAAAGAAAAAGAAGCTGTGTGTTTTCAGCATTTTCTTAGAATTTTTAATATAGTAACTTAATATATTGTTTCTATGTCCTTGAATGTTTTCAAAGAAGAGAGACAGGTGAACTGCATTGAATATATATAGAAATAAAAATACATATTTTTGGAAGAATATAACATTAGAAAGGAAGGGAGGAAGGAAGGGAGGGAGGGAGGGAGGGAGGGAGGAAGGAAGGAAGGAATGAAAAATTTATTCAAATTGCATATTTTCATGCTATGTGACCTTGTATTAAACCCTTACTTAGACTATAGACTGTTTAGACTGTGTCCTCACCAAACCTAAAGAAGAGAGTCCAAAGATCTCTGACAGCTCTAAAATGATATACTTCTGTTGTCTTAATAAAATATACAGCTATATGAGAGAAAGCTTGCATTAGTGCAAATGGGAACTGAGATTGCTCATAGAAGCCAGAAGTTATACTGGATGATTCATTCATTTCCAGTCATTTCATCTGCAGATTCATTGTCCGAAGCAGATACTTTACACATTCTGCATCATCATCCTCAATCAAAGCCATCAGATGATACAACATGTATAAAAGACCTCATGCTCAATTATGAGTCATGCATTCAACTGAGCTAGAGGAGGCAATGAATAAAGGAAGCATTCATAATGGAAGAGGATGGACACTGTTCTTAACAAAAATAGATACATGAAGTAAGATTTCTAATTGCCTAATTGTTAGCTGTTTGGAAATAATTGTATCTGGTGTTATACTAAGCTGATTTAAAATCTTTGGGAAATTACAGTATGTCACATTCATAAAGAGAAAATCCATTATGAAAACCTGACATACTTTCTTAGAGTTTTTGTCTTCAAGAGGTTTCACACGCTTTGCAGTTGATGTTAAATGTCACTGTTGATGCAGACCCTTTTCTTAAACCCGGTTCCTGGGCAGATTAAAGAGGAGTCCACAGTAGGACAACAGGCATATAGTTTCAACATGGTTAAAAGAATAACAAAAATATATGTGGTGGAAACACAGCCCAATTTACTGTTTTATCAGATTTTCTCAGTATGGTCTTAGGGGCTTATCATTTCCATTGATATCTGTTGGACTGATTTTCTAGAAAATTTATAAAGTTAGGAAAGCAATGAAAAGAAAAACCTATTCTACTCTTATACAGTGAAGAGTATCACATAAATATTTTCATCTATAAAACAGATCAGCTGATATGCCTATAAAAATATCAAATATCCTCCATACTAAGGTTTGTCAACTAATTATAAGGTGTGGTCTATCCTGTACTTTGTGTTTTATCCCTACTCTGCTTCACCGTCCTCTGTGGCTTCTTTAAACTCTCTCCACCCTTTTAAACTGTTCCCACTGTGACAAAGCATAGAGGATTTGTGTTTCACTAATGTACATGAAATGATGTCACATTTGGTTGATAAAATCATTACAAATAAGTAACTGAAACGCCAACATAAAGATCATTTGTTCAGGATCTTGAAGTAACCATGGCCAGGTCAGAGTAAGATTTGTAATACATTGATCTGTAAAGTGTTTTAAGAGTTAGAAAAGGACACAAGAATAAAGGAGAAGCGCAGTCGGTTCTACATGTCACAGAAAAGGTCAAGGCTGATATGCAAGTGGCATCAACAGTGCATTCAGTGAGATAGAAAACTCAGTAAAGAGCCTACTTTCCTCCTAACATTGTGCTTCCCAGTGAAACCCCAACAAACATGGATACAAAGTATGGCAAATACCAGGACATCACAAGGAGACATAAAAATGTTACAGAGAAGATGACTGTAGCTAAGTCTACAGAGACCAGAGAAAAGAAAATTCAGCTCATGGTAAGGTAACAGATACAAAGAAGCACATTACACACATAAGGGACTTCCCAGGTAGGACCAGGAAGATTATTCATAGGTTCATGAAGGTCATTTGAAAGGTAGGTAGTCAAAAGGCAAGACCACATAGAGCAGATACAGAAGTATAAAGATGTCTTTATGGAAAGACACAGAATTTGCATCAACTGCCTTCCCAGTTCAGAATGCATTTTTGAATGGATGAGAATGTCACTAACTTTTGAGTTTCTATGTAAGGACACCCTTATCTGTACTAGGAACTTGTGCCAATTCTGACTGATAAGGAGTCTCTAACAAGGGAACACTTTGTGTATCTATCCTGAAACACACCTAGGCGAAGTCACAAGCAAGTATGGTTCAAAGATATGGGCAGTGCCTCCCTGCTATCTGCCCCTTAGTCATGTAATAATCCAATTCTGAAAGGACTCAATAGCTTGACATCTCTGCTATAAAGGGAGTCACTTCAATTGGTACTTCACTTATTGTACAACATGCTTCAAACCTGGTGACATTTATCTAGTCAAGTCTAAGTACTTCCCATTGCATGTAGAAAATTACAGCACTGCCTTGTATGTTTCAAGCATCATGAGCTTTCTAAAGATGTGACTGTCATCCTGGGCAAAAGTGCTTAACTTGTGTCTGAGATTCTGTTATCAGCTATCTGATGTCAGGTTTTAGTTTTGTCTCCAGAGTTACTGAAGGTAGTAAAAACAAAGGAAAATAGCTTTTATTTTCCCTTCTTGCTCTCCTTCCCTCCTTCTTCCTTCCTTTCTTCCTCACTTATCTCTCTTCCTAATGTCTTCTTTTCTATAGTCTTGCTGTCTGTATTATCCTTCCTTCCATTTCTCCATCGCTTTCCTATTATTTCTTCCTTTTTTTCCTTCTCTCTCTCTCTCTGTCTGTCTCTCTGTCTGTCTCTGTCTCTCTCTCTCTGTCTCTCTCTCTCTCTCTCTCTCTCTCTCTCTCTCTCTCTCTCTCTCTCTCTCTCTCTCTCTCTCTCTCTCTCTCTCTCTCTCTCCCCCTTGCCACCATACTATATCCCAGATATTAGCAATAATTTAGTCTTAGATGTTTTGATGATAGTTCATAATTTTCTAGGACTTCAGTTTAGTCAGCAAATTTGGCAGTCCTAGCTGTACATCACATAGACTAAACGTGTTTTAAAGATGAAAGTTAATTAGGAAGTTACTCTTCAATTAAAAAATTGATTCCAGCAAAAAGAGAGGAGGAGGATAATGTAAAAACAGACTAAATTAATTTCAGTAATTTCTAAATAACATATGTCACTGTGTACTGTCACCTAATAGTGTAACATATTAATAACTCTGAATTGACTCACTAGGCTATCATTTTTCCTTCCAAATTAGTCTCAGCTATAAAATGATTTCTTAAGTCACAGCCTTCAGTTTTTTATCTTTTTTCCTTTATTCTCAAGTCAATACCATTAAAATTTGATTTTAATTTTCCTAAAATTGCTGCTGCGTATACGTCCTGCTTTACAAGGAGAGACACAATAAAGACAAACAACATGATCATTTTCTGATTTTAGAGGTTCAGAGAGAGCCACAGATAATCTTTCATTCCTTTATTCACTTCCTTGAGTATAGAAGGATTTTTAGTTATACTCAAAGTTGGCCTTAAAAACATATCTCATCAACTTAAGTCACAAAATTTTCAAAATATGCTATAGCAACTCCTGTTAGTATTTCACTTATGAAATGGTGTGCATTTATGAAGAAAAGAGTAAATGAATACTAGATGAGTACATGAAAAATAAATGTATAAAGAAATGAGTACTGCAAAGAAAGTTTGTATAAAGCAAGGATGAGAATGTCAAAGGTATATTTTGCCTTCAGTTTTGACATTTGCATGCTGTACGTGGACTTTGGTCATTGAAAACAATATTCAACGCAGAGTGAATTCAGTGTGTGCAGATATGAGCTGCTTTCTCTTAAGTAGAGAATTTTTTTAGCATCAAGTAATTGGAAGAACCTTAAAGATCGTGGAGATCTGAACAATCATTCTCCCACCTGTCCTTCCAATCAGAACTTTAACTCTAACCACACGATACCCATATCAAACTGCTCACATGAGATGGTGTTTCTGGGATTTCCAGGTAAGATCTGTGACTTTTGTTTTGATTCCTGCCACGAGACCATGCAAGAACACTTAAATGTCCATGTTCGTTATACGTATAAACCCAAGAAGTTCACATTTGATGTATATTTCTTTAGATAAACTTTATGCAGAGCTGATTCCTAGTACTTTCAATCATTTTTTCTATATAATATCTGTACCCAGTTAAGGAGCGAGCTTGGAAATGATATATTACTACCACTCCAAACAGGAAGTTCAAATCTTTGACTTGAGGAGATTCAAATTTAGTTGATGCTAAGAAACAATTCTCTACTTGAGAGAAAACTGCTCCAACCTGCAAATACTGAACTCACTCTTTACTGCATATCACTTTCAATGGCAAAAGTCCAGGTATAGAATTGAAAGCTAAAGTTCAGAATAAAACTTAGTTTTGGGGAAAAAATTAAGCAGCAGTGCTTAATAGCTTACACACAGTCCATCTCTGATTTACTTTTTTCTTCTCTACACAATCTATTTTTGATTTATTTTTTCTCCTTTATGTACAATTACCAGTTATTTTTACCTCTCATATGCATTTGTGTTATGTTCTTGAAAATATAGTTACTCTTGTATAATATGTAACAATGTTAAGTTATACACACATCTTGGTTAGCTTTCTTTGCATACAACGTGTGCACAGAAATATACACAAATTATAATTGACCAACTCAATGAAACCTAAAAGAAAAAAAAACTACTGTCCAGATTAAGAATTAGAATATTAAAACTTCCAAGAATATTTTATGTACTCCATCAGTTATTGAGTTATTGTCTCCTGCAACCAGCATATGATATCTATTAACATTGACTTGTTTTTTGATTTTTGAATAATAGATCTTATAGTTTCTTTTCTTTGCTGTCTGGTTTCTTTTATTTAGCATTATATTTCTAAGAATCAGTTTTCTTATGTATAGAATCCATCTTACATTTGTTCTTTTACTTTGTTGTGTACTTATGCAATCAATCTAGAATTTATAGGAAAGGAAACTTGTTTGTACTTTTTGACTGCTTTAAATAAAACTTCTATAAACATTTTTATACTTACCTGTAGTAATTTTGAATTAGAATTTATCAGTGAGTACAATTGCAGGATTGCAGTATATGTCTGTCCTGCTTCATTGATATTGTCAAACAGGTTTTTGTGATATAAAAGTCCAAAAGTAATAAATATGGTTTCTGCTTGTCCCACATTCTTATCACTAAGTGGTATTGTTTCTACTCCCCCCCCACCCCCAACCCTTTCAGGTTTTTCACGGTTGTTTAGTATTATTATCCCTATGGGTGGTTTTAATTTGCCTGTTTTCTATTTAAGACTGCTGCAAATCTGTTCTCTAACTCCTGCTCTGGGGCTTGCCTTTTTTGTTGTTCTGGGTCATCTGTAATTTGTATTTTCCCCTTCTTTTTTCCTTCTCACTGTTGCCAGGAATTGTAAATAAAATTAATCTTCCTAAATAAATTACTTTAGATTTATTGGTTCTCTTAAAAAATTGTATTAATTTATTTTCCATCATTTTGCCTTCTCTATTATTTTGGGATTTGATTATCTTTAATTTTCTGTTTGCAATAAATAGTGAGATCATTATATTCCATTTTATTTTCTATTCTCATATGTGCACTTAACATATACTCTCGAAGCTATATTCCATAGATTTAAATACATACGATGTGTTATCATTATTATTCAGTTCCTGCCTTTTTCCTAGTTTCTACTAACATTTTTCTGTGAATCATGGGAGTTTTATACACACACACACACACACACACACACACACACACATATAATTATTTAGTTTGTCTTAATAGAGGTTTTGATTTAGATTTCTGTATCAATTTCCTGATGCTTCTATAGTTGGAGAACAGGCTGAATTATTTCAGTCCTTTCTGTTGAGTTGCTTTGACACTGGCTTTATGGACATTTCATGATTGATTTTGTTAAATATTTCATATTCACTTACAGATAATGTAGATAATACTCCATCATTAGGTCAAATTCATTAATTTGTTCAAACATTATCTGTATTGATATTTGTCTGCTTTTATCAATTATAAGAATGTTTTGAAAAAAGTTTCCTCTATGATGTGTATTTATCTACTTTTCATACAGTGCTATCAACTAGACTTTATGTATTTTGCAGGTATATTAATGAACACATATAAATCTAGTCATTTTATATTTTCCTGATAGTTGCAAATTAATCATTAAAGTACAATTTATTTATTTCTAATACCTTTTTGCCTGACTCAAAAATCAGCTTTTCTGTTCTATACATACATACATATATATATATATTGCACTTTCTTTTGGTTGATGGAAGATGTGTTCTTTATCTTTTACTTCGATGTTTTCAGTCTTAAAATTTTCTCTTGTAAGGATTATAGTTAGTGAGTTAGGTTTGTATCTTTTCCTCCAGTCTCACCATCTGTTTTCACTCCTTTAAAAGGAATATTTAGCTTACTTTGGTTACTGTAGTTATTGATATCTTTTGGCTGTTATTCTCCAAATTACCATTTGCATTCTATTTGACTACCTGCTTCTTTGTTTTTTCTATCCTCTTTTCTGTTTTTTTCTCTTTCATTAATGCTTTGGCACTTACTAACTTCTTATATACACATTTATCTTACTTGTGAATTGTTCAGAGTTGCCCTGGAGATTACAGGTTAAGTATTAATTATAGCTATTATAATTTCCCAGACTTAAGACTTTGGAATTCAACTTCCTCTTACCCTTGGAATTGTTAGTCATGAAAATAATACAGTATTTTATATATTATAATATAATCTTGTTTGAGGCAGTCATTTTTCTTTTATACATAGACGCATATTGATCCTTTCCATGTTTATTTTGCTCTGTACTTCTATATTTTGATCTGTGACAATTTTCCTTTGGCTAGTTAATTTTTGCTGACAATGAGTTTTCCCGGTCAGAAATTTTTTTTCACCTTGATTTTTGCTGTTATAAATTCCTAGATTTGACAGTTGCTATCTTATCATTTTAGTGTTAATTAAATAATAATAATTACATTATTTTCAAACTTCTTTTGTCTCTACTGAGATGTCAGATGAAACTTATTGATACTTTTGAAGGTTTTATATGGTATTTCTGATTGTTCCCAAGACATTTTTATCTGTTTTGTTTTTTGTCTTTTAGTTGTATATACTCTGTACTTTCTGCTAATCTTGCTGGGAATTTTTAGTGCTTTTGATTATATGGGTTGATGTCTTCCATTGAATTGGGAAATTTCATTGTTATTTTCTCCATATATTTCTTTCACCTCATTTTGTCTTTTCTTCACATCTAAGTTGCCAATTTATGTTTATATTATTACTTTTTACCATGCTCTGTATGTCTTTAAGCTCTTTTCTGAAATTTCCATACTTTAGTGCTCTGTGACTTAGTCTTGATAGTATCTATTGATTTCCTTTGGTTCACCAACCATCTACAATGATGTTCAGTTTTTTTTCTATTCCTTTTTTAAGTTAATAAACTAAGTTTTCTAGAATTTAAGTCTGAGTCTTATCTTAGTCTATAAGTTCCCTGATAACTCCAATTTATTATCTTCCTTTTATTAAAATATTAATGAAATTTATCCTGATCCATGGGCTTTTATCTAACACTGATTTTCTCCATTCTGTTTCTTTCTAGGCTAGATATTTTTTGTCTGAATATCAACTATTGTGTGTGAAAAATTGTAACAGCTCAGGATGATATTATCTTCTTCAGATTGTGTTCAAACATCCTCTGGTAGGCTGCATGTATGAGGGAATACATGACACTTCTCTTTTGATAAATGGATCTAAGCTAAATGGAACCTGGATTATATTTTTATTGAGTTCACTCTACTGATAATTGATCTTCTTGATGTTTTTCAGTGTTCCCAAGGACAGCCTGTGGTGATTACTAAGGATCTTTCATACTGGTGAATAATAAGAAATATTTTTTGTCTCCTCAATCCCATAATCCAACTGAAACCACAATTTTATTTTCAGTAGCTTCCGGCCTCCTGCCTGCCTAGCTTAAGAATTGAACATGTGTCTTGGGTGTAAAATTCCTCAATGCAGGAAATATTTCTATAGCACTCGTTCTTTTCCAGGATGCCAGTCCTTTCTCTCCTAGCTGTCTAGGAATTCCTTACTCCTATTGTTGTCTCTCCTATCCTGTGAGAATGCAGAAAAATCTGCTTACATTTCTGTTAGCTGTGTTTCTTTACCAGATTTTTCAGTTTGCCAATGAGTTTCAAAAGTCAACAAATTCCCTGAGATGAAAAGTGACTTTTACCAGCTCATATCTCCTGTTTCTCTTATATCTTGGCCCCTTGAAGCTTTATTGTTTCATTAATTAATAATGCTCTAAAACCAAGATTTTAAAGCAGATTGTACATGGATTGACTAACTTCTGTTGGCAGATCTGCAATAAATCAATCCATTCTAATCTGAAGAAAAATCTGTCTATGTTTTCTATTGCTGAAAATGTGTAGGCATATTTGTGCATTTGTGATTTTGCATAAATGATGTTTTTCGCTATACTGTTTTTTCTACATAATTTTTATAAAATTTATTTTTCTTGCAATCATTTGTTGCTTTTTACTACAGAATAATATCATATAATTTGCTTTCAATACAATTTGCTTATTCATTCACATCGCAATGGACATTCAAATGTTGCCTTCAACTTCTTGCCACTGAAAACAATGGTACTGTGTACAATAACACATATACCACCTCATGGTCTTGTGCGAGAATTCCTCTGTGATGAATATAAGCTAATGAGGAGCTGGTTGGAACAGTGACATAAACATACAATTATTTGTTTCTTTAAAAGCTGTTCTAATATATAATCTTCGAAAATAATTTTTTGTTAATTTTAAGACAATATTCTTAAAAACATCATATATTTTGATATCTCACTTTTCTTAAAATCCATAATAATCCCATGTTAAATAGTTGAGAAAATTTCCCTGCCTTCCAGGAGCTTGTATGCTTTGAAAATTATTTATTTACATTGTGAAAATAAATTATCAGTAAAATTGCCTTATCCTCAATAAGTGATCTAAACTTGTAATTTTGATCATCTGGTAGATCACAATAAATGGCTGATAGAAATACTAACATCTCTGTCACGAAGTTATGCTTTTGTTTATTTTTCCTCAGTGTTTAACAGTTTTGTTTTATGTATTTGATGATGAATTATTTGTGGCATAAGCCTTACAACCGTTGTCTTTTTATTGTCAGTATATACTTTTAATCAATATGATTTGCATGTTTTCTCCCTTTTTTATTTTTAACTTAAATTTAGTTCTTATCCCTATATTTTTAATAAATCATGCTATGTTCTGTCATTTCAGTTGTTTCAACATTTTCTGGCAGTTTTACTGTAAGAAATATATAATTAAACTTTATTTTTGACATTTTATGATACTGTTCACCTTGGAGTTTGCAAATATTTTTTTCTTACTTACATTTTACTTACATTTTATGTTTCAAATTGTTTATGATTGTGTTAGAGTTGCCTTGCTGTCTATTTTTTGCTTTATTATTTCATGCAAAAAAATAACTTGTTCACTGACTTATTAGACACCAAACCTTGTCAGTTATGCCAGTGCTTATCTTTCTATTTTGAAAATAAATATTTTGTCATTAAAAATAAATGATTTTCAAAATCCCCACTATTTAAATGAAAAAGTATGTATTTTTACTGCTACCACACTTCCCAGTGTGTGCATAAAATATTCCAGTTTTGATCTCAGTTAAGAAGAGAGAAGAGAGATGTGTTATATGAAACTAGCAAGAAGAACCTGCAAAATAAATTAAAGTACAACAAATTTCTAGAATGATGCTAGGTCAAATTCTTAATGGAGGATCACCATCCAAAATGTGAACAGTCCTTTCAAAGACTACAACTTAAAAGCAGTCAGGACTGCAAAGCTAAAATGAGTCAAGAATCATGAAAAAAAAAATTTGGTACAAAGAAGATCATGGAAATGGAAACTCTGTAGATTATCTGAGGTAAAAGCAATAGTAGGGATCTTTGGTTTACCTTTTTGGAAATTGCTGGCAGATAGTCAAGGTTATGTCAATCTGATTTAAAGGCTCTTACTACAAGAAGTGTTATAAGAATTTAAATTAGAATAAATCCATGAGTGCTGGCAAATCAGGAAGTTCATAGTATAAATTAAACTTGACACTTGAAAGAGAAAATGTGGATAGACTTGAGAGATAGAAGAATGCAGTCTGAGTATAAGCACTAATTTGTCTATAGTTATGAAAAGGGCCAATAAAGATAGCCTGAGTTGGACAAAGGAATAGGCTGGGGAATAGTATTGACTAGTTTTGGTGGAAAGTACAAGGAAAAAGAAATACAAATGTAATTATTATCCAGTAAGTTTCCCCAAGTTCTAGATGAAAGGTTGTCCACTTATCCCGTAGTCTGTAAGCTCCCTAAGAGCAATGATAATATTAATCATTTTGATGAATATATTTCCCTACTTAGCAGAAACCTAAGAGGTAGTACATGTTTATTAAGTATGTTTTGAAAGAAAAGAACAAAATAAGTGTTTAAGATTTTTTTCTTGATTTTAAGTGAGTGAGTTTTTCATCACGAGCCTTTAAATCCTAATTTAGGTTGCCATATAATAAATGTTAAGAAAATTGAAGAAAGGCAAATGTACAAATGTTGCATAGTAAGGAATTTCTACAAACCAATTGAGAAAGCATTTGTGTTGTAGGATTTTGACTAAGGTGTGCTTGTAATATAAATCTACTCTATTAACTTTAGAGCCAGCATTCTTAATAGAATGATTCGGCACATTAGAACAATTATCCATATCTATTTTCAGATACCTTTCCCTAGTTCGCCTACTTGCCAGTAAAATGACTTTGTATTCTAATCTGGGTATTACTAAAGCTTACTGGAGATCACTGAAACATTTTCAAAATCGTTTGATATTTTCTTTTTCTTAATAGGAAGTTCTAAACATATTCACCAACAATATTTTTAAGGAAGAGAATGTAGAAAACAGAGATTCAATTCTATAATTAATGTTTCATAACTAAAACATTATAATTCAAACTATATAGTTAATGTAAATTAAAAACAAATAAAGTAAGTTAAAAATCATGTAATGAGTCAGCAATAATCTTTAAATTCAACTGGATTTCTAAAACCAAAATGAATTCAAATGTTCTCTCAACAGTTCTTCAAAGTATGTGTGTGTGTATATATATACACAAATATAAATATATATGTTTAAATGCACACATATTTGCAGTGCAATAAAAAATAAACTAGGATAAATGCTCAACCACACTTCAAGAGTCAAAGAATCATTCTGAAGTAAACACTCCCACTTGTACAGAATGGTCTGTTTTTCCCAGGGCAGGAACTTGTTTGAGACTCAGTGTTTGGGTGGTAAAAGGGTGGTTACCTAGCAACAACTCCCCCTCCCAAGTCAGCTGCAGAAAGGTTTTGCTAACGTCATTGCATTGACTACGTGTTTGCTAGATCTAAAATTAACAATATAATAAGGTGGTAGGGTGTAAATCTCAATCATAAGAAGTTAAAAAAAAATTTTTCTGTCTGGGTTTGATTCCCACTCATCATCTGGTGCTGCTAGAAGCTTGCCTAAAAAGATTGAATAATGAATAATGCTATTCATCATATGAAAATGAGGGAAGCCTCATACATTTTAATTATTACATTTTCAGTTTGCTTATTAAAGAAAGTAATGAAACAATACATGATTACAATAATCATAAAAGCATTAGCTCTGGACAAGAAGTAATCTTATCACAACTAGTCCTTAGAAATGAGACAACCTAGTGTGGGGTGGGATTCTGTAGATATAGAGTTCAAAAAATCTAGATAGGTTTTAGATGACATTTTACCATCTGAGGGTAAAATGAGTAAGATACTGATTTATACAGAGCATACATATAAAGTACTTATGTTTACAACAAATAAATGTAACCATATGTTAACAATAGCTTAATTTAAAAACACATTTCAGTAAACTTCACACCATATATTTTGTCTAAATGTAATATGCATCCCAAATAAATGCCACCCCCGCTTTCATTTAATGATTGTTTATTTTTAGGAACAATTCTACCAGGTGTATGCATAACTGAGGAAGCAAATAGTCTGTATGAAGTAGAACCACAAGGACTTAAACCACAGATTCTGCCTATGGAAAAATTAGACATAGTAAATTAGTTTCTATGTTTTCATAGCACAGCAATATAAGGTTAAAAAATTGTTAGATGAACATTAGAATGCCAACTATGTGGGAGCAAGCAGAAAGGGGAAAAGAACAGGGACTGGTTTATAAAATTTTCCATGATGCAAAAGACTGAAGCCAGTTTCTCCCCAGATACAGTCCTGACGCTCAAAGCAGCTGCTCACCAATGAGCAGGAACCTGTCACTTGTATAGTAGCTGTCTGAGGCTTGGCTTTCCCAGTGTCCCCTCCCATACCTCCCAGCACACCCTGAATGTCATTTGCTCACTGAGCTCCAGGGCAAAGGAATTCTATGTGGAGCAATAATTGACAGTTGAAGTTACATCCTAAGTTCCTTCCTTTGGAAAATTGCTAAACATTTGTTTTAAAAAGGCACACTCTAGACAAAATTAATCAGAATTTGACCCGGTGTTTTCCCTAGTTCCTCAATCCCAGAAATGTCATCATTTCAGAAAAAAAAGGTTTCCTTTTGAAAATAACCAACCATCATCAATGACATTTTAGATTTTGGTCTGATTCTTCTCTTTTGCACCTATCTATATACTAAGGTGGGGCTTTTAATCAGAAATCTTTTTCCAAAAGCAGTCTCATTATATGCAAAAGTCATAACTGAGACAGAGTCTGAATACAGAGGGATTATTTCCATCTGTTCCTAAGCACTTCAGCTGGTCAAATGTCAGATATGGAAGAGAAGGGGCTTTAACAGGCAGATGGAGCAACGATGACAGTAAAAGGTTTAATCTAATCATTTATTAGAAAATAAATGATTATAGTGGTAAATGTTACTTTATTTCAAATGGATCAATGTGCAGTGGGTTTTTTTTTATAAAATTAGTGTACTATATCAATGAAAAATTTAGAAGGTGAGAATATATATTCTGGCATTTTACAATGAGTCATTTGATGCAGAAAATTTCTCTCTTCTTACTTTTTCCTAAAATCACCTCTGTAAATCGCATTACTCTGATAACTCACAGATGAATTTTTCCTGATCTAGATGATCACGAGATTTTATGTTAGGAATTGACAGGGATGAGTTTCTTGGTGCCTCTGAGTCCTCACAGAACAGCAAAGCTAATCTCCAGTAGACCAACAGTTAAAATAATTGATGAGTGTGTGCTGAATCCTCAGGAGAGAAGGAAAGAAACAAAAAGGAAGAGGAGAGGGAGGTTTGGAGGGAGGAAGGGGGCGGGGGCAGGTGCTGATTTCAATCCTGTAGCGTCAGGATTGCGTCAATTCGGGTTTCAGCCACGTCTAGAGTCTCGCAGACGAGCTTCTCAGAAGAGCCAAACAGGAACTGGGGTGGCAAATCACTGAGCGAGGGCGAGTGGACCTCCCTCTTTGCCTCCTCCCCATTCCAGCCTCAGGTCCCCCGGGTGCTGCGCTGTTGTTTTCAGCACTCCGGAAAGCCGGCGCTTTAGATCCAGGCAAGTGCATCTAGCCAAGGAGTTTTCCATTCAGCACCTCGGACAGAGCACGCAGCAAAAAAAAAAAAAAGAAAGAAAAGAAGAAAAAGAAAAAGAAAAAAAAAAATGGCTCCTATCACTCCCAGCCGGGAAGAATTTGGTAAGCAAGTTACTCAACTTAAGCGCGGTTGCTCCTTGAATATTTCGGAGTGGGTTGTGGCCCCCTCCCCCCGCAGGGTATGGACTATAGATCTCCTAGGCAGTTGATCTGCAAGGCAAAGGAGAACAGTGAACGGGAAATCCTGGTTTATCTCTGTTGTTTCTCCTTTCTTGCGTATCTTTTTCCTGAAAATTGCCTTCTAGCAGGGCGATTTTACAGTCAAGAAGTTCCTAGCAATTCAGGTAGCTCTAAATTGCAAATGTGTTGAGTCAAGAAAAAGAGTTCTGCTGTTTGCTTGCGGGTTTAATTAATTCTGTAGGCAATTATTTTTGAAGATAAATCTGTATTAAACTTATTAGGGAAAGCCGGTGTTTCTATGATTACATAACTGTTTGATCTCGGTATAAAACAACTTTTTTTTTTTTTTTTGGTGGGGGGTTGAGGCAAAGGGTCGCTTGGGTGTATATTTTATTGCAATGTGTACCATAGGCTGTTTTTCTAGGTTATGTGTTTCTTGTATTCTTGAGGTATGTTGCTAGCGAAAGACACGCTGTGATGCTTGAGTTAAAAGGATATTCAGCATGAGCTAGCTCAGCCTATGTTATTTCACAGGCGAGGTAACCAAAACCCAGAGATGAGGGTAATGTTGCAGGTCAGTTAGCTAAAAGCTACGGGAATCCAGAATTAGGACTCCTATTTCCCAGTTTACTTTCTCTTTTCGTATACCAGTTCGATGACACCATTGCTCTCCTCTCTTTCAGTAAAGTAAACAGATATACATCTTCAAATACAAAAGTAGTATTTAGGTACCACTCATTCTTCCAAAGGCAAGAGATCAGAGCATTAGTAACTTTTCATGTATTTTCTAATCCGGGAATTTCATAGACATTTGTGAACAAGGGATATTTATAAAAGGGTAATAACTGTTATTAACCAGAATGACTGAGATCTTTGCTCTCAAAAGCTTAAGACCTTATCAGCAGAGAATGCATAGGGAGAAGGTGAGTTTTTTTAAGATATATTAAATATTCTCTCATTTGGCATAAGTGTTACATAGAGACAATATACTCAGAAATGAGTTTTATTCCCAAGACTTCTATTTGGGGAGTTGAATTTATTATGTTTATTCCTAACCTCTGATTCGAAAATCAGAAATTTTCTAATTCTGAGATATTTTCAGACACTCTAATGAAAACTAGATTCCAGCTTGGTCATCAATGCATTTGGAAAATAAGTCATTTTCTATTGCTTTTATTGTTCTTACGCTGGCTAAAGACTTGTTTTAGTTCATGATTTTGCTGTTGCTCCCTGGTCTTAGATTATTAGAGAAAATAGGAGTAAGCATTTCTGTTGCCTACAAAGCTTTGAGAAGAAGGAAAATCTGAAAAGCTGATACTAACTTTAACTGATTGTCTATAGCTCTTGTCTCATTCTTTTTCTGTAGCATTCACTGCTTTTTCTAGTTTGAGAATTCAGAGGTTTATTTTATCTCTACATGATTCACTTTCTTGATAAAATTATACTGTTTTAGATTATTTTTCTTTGCTTTTTATCTTCTTAGATACTTCTGCTCTTGCCATATCTTAATCTTATATTCAGAGTTCATTTTATGATGATAAAGGAGGTAGTCACAAAATTTTGGGGGATGGGGATGGGGTAACAAAAGATTTGTTTTACAGAGCTTTTTTTTTTTTAATTTAAACGTCTTCATTAACCCTTTCCTGGCTGTAACTTTTAAGTTTATTATTCACTCTTTGTAATTAAAAAAATGGAATTAATTAGAACTAAATGCAAATGATATTACATTACTTATATTCACTTTGATTATATTAAACATTGACTCAATTGATGCCCTATGTCCAGATTTAACAATACTGGTTTTACTTATACAATGTTACTGATCATTTGTTGGAGAATTATGCTTACATATTGAACATGATAAGCATCATGCATAATCAATGTTACCTAATGTCGTAATTTAATATGCTCTCGTTCAAGAGAAGAATATCAATGTCAATTTGATTACCATTTGTAATGTGGAAATGTGGTAGGGAAAAAATCAGTTATGGATAAAATTGAAGCTCTAAATTACCTATACTCACTCTTACTTTGCATGTTAAGAAATGATAATTTATGCCATTATGATATTTAAGTGTAGTTAATTTGTGTTTTGGGTATCTCAATATCTAAGAAATTTAGGATGTTACAAAAGGAACTTGTAGTGTTATAAGTTATATAATATTAATATCCTGCTTTTCATTCTTTTTGTCCTTTGTTCCCCTAAAACATGCACATTTCTTTTACCTCTATTCCATAATTTGGACAAATATTATTAATGGGTTTGTGACAATGGCAGTTAATGTTCCACCATTTCTTAAAATTACCCCCAACCCACTGATACTTGGCTCTTGGATAAATAAAGAGCTATAAGAATGCATACTTTCTCAGTAGTTGAAGAATGTGCAGTTAGGGTTCAATAGTTAATAAGAATTGATTCTTCTGAAAAGCCTCCAAATGTCAATAAAAACATAATGAATGAGTACTTATCCATCATGCTATAGTTGACTCATGTTATATGAGAAAACAAAGGTAGGATGGAGTCATTAAGTGTCCCCCCATCAATCATCCAGACCAGTTTCTTCTTTTCATTTTATTTATGAAAAACAAATAAAATGAAGAAGTTTCTATGATGTCTTATTTTATATGTATGTCACAGAGGAGATGTTTTTATTACTGAAGGTTACATGAAATGTGTGTATAACTCATACCCAGAACAGTTTGAAAGTAATTCAATCTGTGCAATGTACATCAATTGCCATCTCCAGTATACTTACAAATAGACTCCTATTTTCAACTCTGCTCCTTTAATGCATATTGGTCATTTGATTTTTCAGATGAAATCCCCACAGTGGTAGGAATCTTCAGTGCATTTGGCCTGGTCTTCACAGTCTCTCTGTTTGCATGGATCTGCTGTCAGAGAAAATCATCCAAGTCTAATAAGACTCCTCCATACAAGTTTGTGCATGTGTTAAAGGGAGTTGATATTTACCCTGAAAACCTAAATAGCAAAAAGAAATTTGGATCAGATGACAAAAATGAAGTAAAGAATAAACCAGCTGTGCCAAAGAATTCATTGCACCTAGACCTTGAGAAGAGAGATCTCAATGGCAATTTTCCGAAACCAAACCTCAAAGCTGGCAGCACTTGTGATCTGGAAAACGTGACCCCAAAGCTCTTTTCAGAAGGGGAAAAAGAGGCTGTTTCCCCTGATAGTTTAAAGTCCAATACTTCCCTTACTTCAGATGAGAAGCAAGAGAAGCTGGGAACCCTCTTCTTCTCTTTAGAGTACAACTTTGAAAAGAAAGCATTTATAGTCAACATCAAAGAAGCCCGAGGCTTGCCGGCCATGGATGAGCAGTCCATGACCTCCGACCCCTACATCAAAATGACGATCCTCCCAGAGAAGAAACATAAAGTGAAAACCAGAGTTCTAAGAAAAACTTTGGACCCAGCTTTTGATGAAACCTTTACTTTCTATGGGATCCCCTACACCCAGATCCAAGAGTTGGCCTTGCACTTCACCATCTTGAGCTTTGACAGGTTTTCAAGAGATGATATCATTGGAGAAGTCCTTATTCCTCTCACAGGAATTGAATTATCTGATGGAAAAATGCTAATGAACAGAGAGATTATCAAGAGAAATGTTAGGGTAATTCATTTTTAGTGTTTAAAGTATAAATAATATTTTATGTAGCTTTCTGTTTGAAGGAATTTTCATTAAAATAAGTTTGATGCATGTCCTATGTATCATGTTTACTTATTATTAATTATAATCAAATGGGGAGCAAGGGAATAGAGTAGATGAAAGAAAATTTAGCTCAGAACCGTAAGGCTCAGTGTATTTTAATAACATAAAATAAGTAGATATCCTTTGTGGATATTTAAATATCATTTGTACAACTATATTTGTTCATTTCTTCCAGAAGTGTTTTGATAAAGACTGCCATTAAATTAAAATGCAAGCAACTTTTTTTTTTTCAGAAACAAGTTAACAGAGATGTTTCAAGGTTAGCAGAGAGTTTGAAATTGAAATTTAAAATTAAGTTAATTCATCCTGAGGATTTGGAAGTTTTATTGACTTATCATAAAATCACTTTTTGGGGTAGATATCACATCATATTGAATTATAAATCAACTTTGTGTGGTATTTTAGGAACTGAGTTACTCAGCCTTTGTAATTATATTACTTTGATAAATCTGGGATTCTTAGAAAATAATAAGACATCAGTTAAACAAATTTAATCCTATTTCCACTTAAAACACAGAACTGAATTGATTCCAGTTGTGATATTTCACAACTTGTAATTATATTTAAGAATAATTTGTGCAAAATAGTATATCATAAAGTTGTATTTTGACCACATCCTCACCTTTGCCTCTTTGTTGAAATTAATGAAAGTGAAGGTCCACAAACATTAAGCAGCTGGTTTGAGAAATGCAGCTGTTTAGAGACATAGTGGGAATATAGTTCAGTTCCCCATTCTTATTCCTCTTGGTGCGTTTATTAAACTTTTACCCCATGTCAGCTTTAGTGTAAATACATATTGAAGTTTTAGGAACTCTGGCCCAGGCAGCATTCTTAGATATAATCAGACCCTGAATTTATATTTTGTTACTTTCAGTTAAAACTTGTATTTTAAGTTTTTGGTCATCTTACTTAGTGTCATTAAAGTACAAATAAAATTTAAGTAGTATACAAAGAAAGAGCCTATGATAATATAAAGATAATTTAAAGTATTCTGAATCAATTCTCTCATACCTAATTCTTTTTTGGATTTAAGGAAGACTTTGGTTATGGTATGAGGGCTGAGAATTTTAACTGTTTTCTGGGCTTAGAAAGTGGTGGGGATCAGTGTAAATATCAGTTGGTCTGAATTCAGATTTCATTAATGTATGTGCTAAAGAATTTGAAATCATTAAAGTTAACCTGAGTCATTTTGCCCTTTACAGATTCATTTAAAAGATTATAGAATTGTTTTTATTCATAAGTTCAAAAAGTGGAGATTGATTTAAAAATCAAAAGTTTAAAATATTTTGTATAGGTTATGCTCCATCCTTGTAAACAATTCTAGTAATGGGTGTGGCT
This sequence comes from Solenodon paradoxus, assembly GCA_004363575.1. Classification (NCBI taxonomy): domain Eukaryota; kingdom Metazoa; phylum Chordata; class Mammalia; order Eulipotyphla; family Solenodontidae; genus Solenodon; species Solenodon paradoxus. The sequence goes on from RJWH01001064.1 coordinate 460,624, forward strand.
AACTTACAAATTTTAGCATTCTGTAGTACCTAAAATAACCACAAGATGGCAGGCATTTGTTTCTAGGAAGTGATGGTATTGCACAAAAGCCTGCCTTTCCTCTCTAACACCTTAGCATATACATACATACATACATGTGTATGCATATATATATATATATATATATCAGGAATATATATTTAAATAACAATACTGTTATAATGCTTTAAAAGTTGACATAAGTGCAAATATCCAAACTAAAAAATGATAAAAATTCTTATTCCTTATCAATCTTTATTTAGAAGTCTTCAGGACGGGGTGAGCTACTGATCTCTCTCTGCTATCAATCCACCACAAACACTCTCACTGTGGTTGTTTTAAAAGCTCGACATCTGCCTAAATCTGATGTGTCTGGACTTTCAGGTAAGAATGTTTCTGGAGAACTCAAGCTCTGTGTATAATAACACATTGGGTAAAATAGCATTGAACATTGTCCTACGATTTTGATTTATATTTTATTAATAATCACAAGTGATGTGATGTTATTATTTTATGGAATGATAATGTGAATCAATCCCATTAGCAAGAAGAAGAAAACTACATAATTCTATGATTCCAACCAAAACCAGTACACAATAGATGTCTGATTGAAGCAGAATGCAAAGAGGAGAATACTGTGTCAAAAACACAGAGGTGGAAATAAAATTAGATGTCAGGAAAAAAGGTCTTAATTTTAGTATTGTAAATGAGCCTTTGTATCCATAATCAGCCTTTTCACTATTTTTCATTAATTCCTGGTAAGCCTGCTCTACACACTAACAGTTATGTGATTAATTTTACAAAAAGAATAATAGTTGTTATATAGCATGAAGAAAAGGAACATGTGATCTATAGGTAACAATGGTCTGAGTTTTAATTCTAGTGCTTCCATTTCTTAGTATAGTACTTGGGTACATTTCTAAACCTCTGCACAAACTAAATGTAATAAAATTTACTACTGTGGAAACTAGAAATACATACCTTATAGATAGCATATAAAACTATTATTATTATTATTTTAAAAGAAAATAAAACCAGGGTCTTAAAGATTTAGATGAGGAAGCTAAAATTAACTCGCATGCTATAGCCAGAAAAAGGGAGAAACAACAGAATTTAATATGTGATAAAGTAGTGTGATCCTAAAATCCAGACACAAAGGCTCAACACTGGGAAACAAAAAGCAAGTAACAGATGATTAAAGAATAGTAGAAAAATTAAAGCCAAAAAAGGGCCTTGCCACTTGTGAATTCTAAATACCCATTCACCAGAAAATGCAGCATAAGCTCAGCGAGGGAGAAACTTATCCAAATGCACACAACTCAGTCAGGCTCAACGTTGTCTAAAATTTTTATTCTTCTGTCCCATTCTCTGGAAGCATTTAAGCATCCTTAGCATGTGTCAACAGAACATGTTTTCTCCACCCTTTTTCATTGTAATCACATTTGATTGGCATGCCCTAAGCCTGGTAAGCACCGCGACCTTGAGGTCAGCTCTTCAGTTAGTGAAATGTCTTTGGTCTACCGTTGCAGATCCGTATGTCAAAGTGAACCTTTACCATGCCAAAAAGAGAATCTCCAAGAAGAAGACGCACGTGAAGAAATGTACCCCCAATGCAGTCTTCAATGAACTCTTTGTCTTTGATATTCCTTGCGAAGGTCTTGAAGAGATAAGTGTTGAGTTTCTGGTTTTGGATTCTGAAAGGGGATCCCGAAATGAGGTGATAGGGCGTTTGATGCTGGGAGCAGCAGCAGAAGGGACCGGTGCAGAGCACTGGAAGGAAATCTGTGATTACCCCAGGAGACAAATCGCCAAGTGGCACATGCTCTGTGATGGTTAACATCTTAGCCAGTAGTTGGAACTTCATGATTTTTTCTAGGCAAGGAGCAATTTTCTTTCTGATATGTGATTGTAAGACTGACAGCGAGCTTTTTTTTTTTTTTTCAGTTAGAAAGGAATTGAATTAACAGACCAGAAAGTAACTATAAATGTGTATCATGATAATTTCCCCTTTATTAGAGAAGTTGGATCAATTTTCATAAGATATTCAATGTCCCCAGCACGTTACCAGTGATAGAGATAAGACTGCTCAAGCAATCTGTGGATACTGCATCACATTCCTAAATTATGGCTGTGGTTTAGAAGGTGATGATCTCACTAGAACTGGTCACCAGAAGTCAATGTGATTATTAGAATTTAAAAGTGAAAAACATGACTTCTCTTATGAAAATTCATCCATTTTTTTTCAGGTGGGGAAATCACATTTTCTTTCAATCCAAAGAGATTTAAAAGACATGTTCTCTACTTTCTTTTTATTATGTCATGTGCAATAGTTGTCCTGCATATGAAAGTATGTATTCATGTCTCTCTGCTTTGTCATTATTTGATACAATTTTATCATGAGAGAAGTTACTTAGGTTCGATTGGAAAGGACAGTGAACCAGTTGAGAAATCACTCATCTAAGGGCTGAGATAAGAACACTGTGGCTGAAATATGATTTTTCTTCCCCTTAAGGTTACATGTGAGTCAAAATGTTGTAAAATATTATCTCACATAGAAATCATGGCCTTGAAATAGTCACTGCCCGTCACAAGCCTCAGTGTGACTTAAGAAAGCCTTTTTTATACTTTTGTGACGTCAAATTAGCTAGTGGGTCAAGAAATAAACTTCAGCTAGAAATCCAGTTAGATATATTGTTTTATTGTAGGAAATATGTATAGTGCGCAAGTGTACATTCAAGTCTAACTCAAAGAGAGGGTGTGACTAAGCCTTCATTTAGTTGATCTCTCCAGAAAGGACTAAGCTACTACTATTTGAAGAGAGGAAAAAAAATGGCTGAAATTTTAATCATTGCCAGATACAAAGCATTACTTAAACCAACAAGGTAATAAGTCTAAAAAAATAGTTATACAGCAAGCCTAACCTAATTTGCATATGTTCACACAACATATATACATATATATAGATAGGCTGTCGAATTAGCACAACAACATGTGTGTTTCACTATCTTTTCTAGGCTAATTTGTCTTGAGCTGTTGTCTGTGGTACAGTTTATGGACTTGTGTCTTGTACCGTTTTCTAGTTCCAGGGCTCTGAAATTCATTACAAATCTTTTAGAATAAAACAGTGCCCTGTGAGCATTTGGAAAGAATTAAACTTCAGGTAACATCACTATATTTGAGGTTCTTAAATATGAATGAAACTCGGGTACAATGGAATTATTAAATATGCAACTTAGAAATAAAGTCTACTGAAGTCAGGTTTTGTGTCAGTACTTTAGCAGTTTTTGAGAATGTGTTTGATATCACAGTGTTTGTAAATTCTTTGACAATGCATTTTCAAAACAACTTATACATGATTTTTATGACTATGCCTAATGTAAAATAATGTTTTACATTCCGTATGTACAAAGATTGAAATCAACCTCTTTTTTGTGCTTTAAGATGACTTTGGGATTAAAAAAAAGATATTCCCCCATTATTGTTTTCATTCCACTACAAAGTCACTTCACAGCAACTCGGTCCCCTCAGCATTTCTGCAAAAGCAACATGAAATGAATTGTAGTTAGTATGTGATTTGGAAGTCTCATGGCCTTTTAATGTATGTATATTTGGTGTCACGGGCCATGGGATATAATATATTTTAGAACTCTGAAAAGTAGTGGGGAGGAGTCAATGCTAAGCATCCTTCACAACAGCCAGAGGTTAATGGTGGTGCCAAGCAAAGTATGGTTGTTGGAGGAGAGTGATTTTTTTTAATTGGGACAGCAAAACCAACAACAAATACTTTTAAAATTACAATGAGAAATCTGTAAATAGTTTTTAGTTTTTAAATTTAAAGTGTTTTGAGTGTGAAAAGTTGAGTAAAATTATTTGCAACTGCTTTTAAGAAAAAAAGAAGAAAACCAAGAAAGGAATAAAAACAGGCAGGGACATATGTGATCCCATCATCTTCGGAATATTGTACTGTTTTATAATGTATTGCAATATCAGTGTGAATATATTGAATTCTGTTACAAATTCTGCACTGTATTAAACATGTAAATGAATTGTTTGTCTGATTAGCCAATCCAACCACCCTCATGGGGAGGTATCCATGTTTGAAAAACTGTGTAACTCAGTAACAGACTTGTTCCAATGTTGTAACTCAATAGAAGTGATTTGGAAGGAAGCATGGTGTATGAGATGGTGTCTGTTCTTTTGTGCCAGCTCTGTATGATGTTTGTAAGACCATGTTTTAAGACATGAATAAATTGCTGCTTTTGCCCAATCAATCCATGTCAGCTCAAGCTTTCTGCTCATGGATTCTACAATAAGGCCTCTCATTTATTTCAAGGTTCTTAAGTATCCTTAACAGATACCAGGGTAATGATTAGAGGCCATTAGTGACTCAGCACCAAAATCTCCATATGTATTATTCTATTTTGTTTAATCCTCATCAGAATCATCTGCAACAGGTATCATTGTCCTCTTTTACAGAAGCAGAACTGAAACTCAAGGAGCTTAAGCAATTGGCTCAAGCAAACATGGATTTCTGCACTTGATAGGATCTCCTCCAGGCTATACCACTCCCCTCAAGGGGTCCTCATCACTGACTTTGCTAGATTCATTCTCTAAGTGGCTTATGCTAAATACTTTGACTTCTCCTTTCTTCTTTGTATAAGATTTTTCACATTTTTGTTACTTTCCCCATTATCTTCCATTACCATTATGTATCCTTTTGCTTTTGTTTTCTTTTATGATCTTATTTCTCATTTTATCTCTTTCATAACCTATTTTATATTACTGCTTTTTCTTTCCTTCTCAATTTCCCCCACATATCATTGCACAGGATAGATTTAGTAAGTAAAATAGTGTGGATATGGGAATCATATTTCTTCTGAAAAAAGAAGGGAAGTCCCAGGACAGCTGTAATCCTCCCCTAAAAACACAAGCTAAGGTGAACGAGAACAGTGGGGCCCGTTCCTGGAAGGATCAGTCATTCGTACAGTGCAAGTCTCTACCGTGTTGTTTTATCACACTGGAGAAATGGAGGAGGAAACCTTTGGGGTGATAGATCTCTTCGATATCTCCATTGTGGTGGTTTTAGGTGTATACCTGTATCAAAATGGATCAAATCATGTACTTTGAATATGTATACTTTATTATATGTGAATTATGCCTCAATAAAAGTGGAAAGAGGAGAAGACATTAGAACCCAATTCTAACTAAACCGAAAAAGAATAACAATATTAACATTGCTACCAGCAACAAGGTTTCTAAAAATTAATAATATTTGACAGACTTTAGGGATAGCTCTTTTTCTCCTAATGTTCATCTCCCTAGATGTGTAGTCAGGTGACTGCTTCCGAAAGTCACTTGAGATAATCCTTGTATCCTTATGCCACCAACTCATTGTTCTTTTAAGCCATATTTTGTTTGAATTTTATTTCTATTTTTATTAGTTTATTTTAATTGTATTGATAGTTTATGTGACATTTATATTGTTTTAGTGTAAAATTTACAAAACAATACATATTAACAGAAGTCTCTATTCTACTTTTATTCTCAACCTATTTCCTACTCTTCTACAAAGAAGACTTCAATACATTTTAATTTAATATTTCTAATTTTTTAATTTAGCAAATATGCACATATATTCACATTTCCCTCTTTATCAAGTGAACAAAAGAATGCAGCATATCTTAGAGATCATTCCTTGAGTACACATAGAACTTTATTTCTCTTTAATGTTGTACAGTAGTCACTCATAGTGTCAAGTATACAATGTATAATTTGGTTTTTGGAAACACGTTAACTACTATTAAAAGACAAAAACAGAAAATGCGTAGTTCATTGATACTTTTACATAGTAGTTAGATCCAAGTTTTGCATATAGCAAGCTCAATGCATATTTATTTAATTATTGAAAGGATGAACAACCATGAATGTCATAATTGAATCAAATTTAATGTTCAGATGGGCAAGTATCATGAATGTCATTATTATTCAATGATAGTAATAAAATAAAATAGTTACTCCCAAAGCATAAAAGAGTTTTTAAAAATTATTTTAATGTAATTAATTGCATATGAAAGGCCAGACACATCTACTAGACATTCTCAAACTTTTTCAAATTAGTTTTATGGTGAACCATGTTTTATGGTTTGCTCCTTAGAATTAGATTTATACTCCCAATGTATAGTGCTGCTGGTACTAAAGTTGTTTGGTATTTCTTGAGAACCTGTCATCTGAAATTAAGGAACTCATTTAAAGGCAACTGCAATAGGATTTGAAAGTTTGACTTGCAACTTTACTGTGGATGCTCTGACATGTTAACATTGAGGTGGTACAGTACAAATGAAGTACAACCTATTAAAATATCAGTCTTCTCCGGATTTTAAGAACATGAAATTACTGAAGGACTGACTAAGGTGGGCTGTGTGAGGTCATGTAGATAGCAAATAAGTGGATGTTCAGACCTGCAGCTCAGATGGCCACGTGGTTCAAGCAGAGATGGCAGGAGCTCTCTGAAGGTACTGCCTCAAGTCTGTGCATTCATAGGTCATTTATTCAGTGGAGACCCATAAAAACTCAACACCCTTGAATAGGATACAAGTTCAGTTTTCCACCCCAAGTAGCTCTCTTGACCCAGATGGCAAATAATGCTATTAATGTTAGTGATACTGCTGCTATGTCTAATACCAGCAACCTTTACCCTAGCCAGGGAGTTACTTATTTAAAGCTTATATTCTCTCTTTATGGGGAATCTTTCTGTGATATGCATTTCTGCATTCCTAGTATCTGCTTGTGGTAGTAGCAATTCAAACTTTATTGAATTAAAATTTAAAGGTATCTTATTCAATGTATTTTCTAATTTATATCATCTCGTTTAATGTACAGCACAACCCAGGATGTAGGTCTGTAGGTCTATATCTACTAATGATAAGATACATCTCAGAAACTTAGCCGATTTCATTCTACATAGTGGTAGACATGGGGTTTAACCTAAGGCCACCTGAATGCTAAGACCCCATTCTCTGGACAGCACACACCAGGTCCATGTAAGCTGCCCTAGAATCATGAGATTTGTTTCTTGTACTCTATTACTGTATAATAGCAAATACAGCAATACTGAAATTGCAGGAAAATTGTGGTTGAATTAATTCTTCATTAAAAAAATCTGTTGCTTTTTATTTTTATTTATTTTTTAAACATAGATAACAAGTAAGTGGTGACACAGACTCCCTCACTGAAAATTTTATTCAGACTTCTCTGAAGCTTATTCTTGACTAGGTTCAAACTTGGCTTGACAAGCCCACTTTTAGGAGAGAAGACTGAAATGTCAGTTATTGAAAATCCCCCTACCTTTGATATCTGATAAAGTTCCTCATCCTCACCCCTTAATATTTAAGTTCTTGGGCTTGCATTTAGCAAGAATTATATAGTAAATTAATTTACAGATAATCTTCTCGCCTTTCATATCCAATAAAGTTCCTTTATTTATCATCCACTAACCCTTCACTAAAATTATTGTGCATAAGTCTCCAGTCCTCTTTCTGTATTTTGAGTTTAACCTCTCTTGCCTATTGCAATAGTATTGAATAAGATCTTACTTGCTAAGTTGAAAAGCTATCAGTATGAATTTTCTTTAATAGTAGTAGAACCTGGGACTGAGTATATGCAGGTTTTCACTAAAAGTTTTTGACAACTGTTTCTCTAAACACTCATATTTGAGAATTTGATACAGAGATAACAACTCAATGTTATTTTTGAATATTAAGGACAATCTAGTGCTCATGACTATGTGAAAAATTATGTCAAGGGCAAACCATAGATTAATAGAAAATTTTCTTGATTATGTGCAAGGAGGATTTTTCCCTAATTCAAACAAAACATTTCTACTAGTAAGTAAAAGTTGATAGTTCTTGACTGTGTATTAGTAAATTGTGAAATGATTGCATTGTTCTATTAAGTGTAATTATCTCTCATGGACAATATTTTTATTGATGCTGTGTCTTCATGGATAAAAAGCTAAGAGTTCCACATTTAATCTTGGCTTCATCTTTTACTAGTTGTATGAAAATTATTTATTATTCAACATATCTTAGTTTCTTCTTCTCTACCATTACAAAATGTCTACATGAACAGTGGGGAGAGTGATTAATTATACATAGATATGAGTTTTCAAAAACTAAGTATTGAATTTCTTTACATCCAAAGAAGCAAGAAAAAAATCTAGCAAATTAAATTGCAGGTCTTTTAAAACAGGTATTGATAAATGTTAGTACTTCAATTGTTTCTGAAAAATAACAGATCTATGTTATATCATACTATTATGTTCTTTCAACATTTGATTCTCACAAAAAAAATAGATGCAGAAGGTAAAAAAGTTGTTGATTTTTATGATTTTGGAGTCTGGTGATTTATCAGTGACCAAATTGTGCATTATACCAATGGAGGGAATTGGGCCATGGAAAAATTGCAAGGCTAGACTAGAAGATATTTCACAGAGTGAGTTCAATATTAGGGTTGGACAGAATCAAATGTACAGAAAAAAAACAAAAAAGCAATTTGAGTTATGACAACTCCTCCTCATTTGTGATGGATATATAGCATACATCATGTGAAGAATAGATGTGATAGAAAGAAAAAGAAGACAAAATGACTGTATTAAAAATGTTTTATCCTACTTTTAGATAAAAACTGGAAACTGCTTTATTTTGAAGTAACTTAAATTTCAGAATTTCGCGGTTAACCTATAGCATTTTTTTCCTTTTCTTTCTTCTCTTTTGGTTAAGGAAAGTTGCTGGTAAGAATGAAAGTAAGCAAAGGCAGTCAGGCAGAGAGAGGAGGAAGAATCACTTTATTAATTTTATTTAGCTGCTAGTCTTGGTGGTTCTCCTTGACCCTGGGACTTGAACTTAGGTCTTGGGATATATGAGGACTGCACTACTGAAGGGAGCTGACCAAATCGCTACTCTACTGGGGTGCACCACTTACTGTATTTCTTTGTTGATGTTTATTTGACTTCAGTCATGCATATTAATATATGTGCAGAATCACTGGTCTTTTATACACTTAGCATCAGACATGCTATTAGCAGCAAAAGGAAAAATTTCACCTATAATAAGTTTCTAAAAGCTGTAAAAGGAGTTAACTTAAGGCAAATATTACTAAAGCCTTCATTGAGTATCTTTATTTTAGCATGATAATTCCATTCAACAATTACTATCAAAGCAAATAATATAACTTGAATGGCACCGTCATAATATACAGATTTGTATTTTAAGGAATTGTGATATTGTTGATTAATTTAGCAACTCTGGTTGACTTAATTCTGCATATTTCATAAGGACAATCTGAAAAGAAGAACAGAGAAATTTCAAGGAACTATGTTAAAACCAAGACCTATATTGGATCAATATGGGTCTTTTGTTTTTTTAGCATTATTTCTTCCCCAGCTGCGACATCATCACCCTTACAGAGACATATTAAATGAGAACTAAAAGGACCAGTTGACTATTTCAGAGCCTGACTTGTGACCTCTGCTGCCGCCATGCTCCTTTAGTAACTTCTTTCAGACTGATTCACCTCCCCTGCAGCAAAAGGAGACCACGTTCCAAACAGCATGGCATACAAATTCTAAAATAGTGCCTTGTATTCAATGTATCTAGCTAGAAATTCTTCATTCTTATCATTCATTCTTTAGGATTCAATGTTATGTTTTCTAAATGTCCAATTTAGAATGTGCTGACATGTTACCGAACATTATTTAAGATATTTAAGAGCCAAAGGTGTTCATAAGTGAGGGGATGAGTATGTATCAGTCAGGATATGTGGACAAGAGGAACTGGTTGGTTCCCTGATTGGGAACATAGGTGACAAATAAAAAAAGGAAGGGTGTGCAAAGGAATGACCGATTCTGAAGGGAACCTCAATGTTCATCAATTGTCATCGGTCATCAATTGTCCTGTAGATCTAGTCTCAATTATTACAGACTTTGTTATTCTATGGAACAAATTTGGAAAATTTTGAATAAAGGAAAGTTTTGTGTTGGACACTATTTAACACTGACTTGATTACACACAGAGAATATTGTTTTTTTTAAATATACTATGTGAATTTGATAGATTTGAAGCACAGATTCTTAACTAGTAAGATGAAGAAATCTGGGAAATAACTTTATAGAGAGATTACTAGGTCAACTCTTGAAGTTTCTGTCTCAATAGATTTCAGATGGGAGCATACAATAAATTTTAAAAGTAAACGTATCAATAAACAACTAACTAAAAGCAAAAAGAAAACAAAACTTGCTTAGGGAAGGATGTAATGGCTGTGGTTTAGTCAGCTGATCACAGTCCCAATACATTCCCATAGTCCTGGTTCAAGGCCAGTGTGGGTGTGGGGGGAACAAACCAGACCCAACTAAATAAAATAAAAATGCTTCTTATTCTGTCTTCTGGACTGCCTGCCTGCTCACCTTCACTTCTGCCTACACCTTTCTCTTAAAAAACAAAATCAAAACAAAAAAACCTGGGCAACATTTAAGCAATACTCCCTTTGAGTTTACAGAGTACTTTGAATCACTTTTGAACTCCTCAAAGTTTTTCAAAGGCCCTGAGAATTATTTAGCAAAGTTATTATTGAATTCATTTTACAGATTGAAAACCAAAGTTCATAGACATTTTATCACTTGTCCAAAGTAGAATAAAGGGGGATCTGAACCTAGATTTTTATTTAAATTTAAATTCATTATTCAAAAACATACCACAGAGAATATTTTAAAAATTGTGTTCTTTTGAGGTGTGAAGAATTTGCTTATTATTTTCTGATGAAAGAGATTTCTTTCAATCTTGTGTCTGACTGTGTTATATAGAAATTCCATTTGGAGGTTTAATTGGCATCTCAAATTAAATGCACCCAAATAGAACTCATAAAGAGTCATCTTACTGCCACCTGTTGACTTTCTATCATAATCTTTCACTTCCCTGTAAATGACCACCCCATTCTACTCTTCCAGTTACTCAGAATCAAAATCTGTGTTCACTTAAATTCTTTCATAGTCACATACTCAGGCCATCAGCACATACTTTCAGCTGAAAGCAACTCATCTTCTCTACCACTAACATCCACCCCATGTGTATAAGACACATTATGCACACTGCTCTTGCAGAACACAGGTGCAGTCCTGTGTCTTGAATATCCCATTACCCAAAATTCTAACATGCTCCATTCTCTCATTTCCTCTAGTTATCTACTCAGTCTCCCTTCATTGGGCATGCTTTCTTTGAATGACACCTCCTTCCCCACCTCTACCTTCACTCTATTTTTTCCCATAGTTCTCATTATGACTGGCTCCTATTAAATATCAATGTATTTGTTTTGTTGATTTTATTATCTGCAGCAATTAGAATATAGGCCCTACTAGAGCAATTACCCAGTTTCTATATTCCTTGGACTTAGTGCAGTGTCAACATTTTGAGTACTTGGCTAACCTTTGTTGAACAGACCTCTGGATGAAAGAAACCAGGCTCACAATGTTCAAAGCAAACTTTCTGAAGTTGTGCAAGATATGTATGAGCTGTACTTTTCTATCCAAAACACCTTCATTTCTGTTGCAGTCTAGAATCCTTGGAGTGAAGGAAAACACATAGAAAGTGCAGATTCTCGAGGAAATCATTTGGATTTTTCTACCATCCTGTAGTGCATGATTGAAGAGCCACTCATCTCATTATTCACTATAAGAAACTTTTTCCAACTTCCTAAATCGGCCTTCTGTAAATGTATCTCACAATTTAGTTGTGATGCAGTTTCAACGTTTAATTTTCTAATTAGTCACTGTCAGAAAATTGACAAAGGGTTATAAGCAAGTAGCTGAAAGAAACACATAGTCTAATATTCACTTTTATCCAATTTTTGTAATTTAGGAAGGCCTAACCAGAGAGAAAAATAGCTGATTGAAAACTGCATGCAGGACTTGAAGTTTAAGCATAAAATACTCACAGAAATTGTGTTTGACCTTTGGAGCATGACTGCCATCTACTTTAAATTGACAAGTCTCCCTTTGCCATGAAGGTGAAAAGGCTAAATCTGTCACGGGTGTGCTAGAAGCAAAGAGGGCCACAATGAAATTCTATTCAGGGAACACAGACTGACCCTTTTGTTGACTTGTGATTTGAAATAAATTGCAAAAGATGAAAATGTTGCCCCAAACATGATATGTTCCATTTAGGCTTACATGTCAACAGAGAGTCTTTAGGTCTATGAGCCGCATCCAGCATCTTGCCCACACCAACACATATACCCTACTATGAAAGTCAGCTACTTCTCACTAAAGCATTTTTCAGTTCTGAAATTCCCAAAAGTGGAAACAAATATAAAATACTATTTTACAAAATCTTGAGCTTTAATCAAAATGTGATAGAATCTTAGGACCTGCAGAAGTCAGAGAGATAAAGTTAATCTAACATCCTCATTTAATAGATAACAAGACTTGGTGAGAAGTCTGGTTCATAACAGTGTCACCAATAGACCTTACTACAGCTAGATCAGGTGACCATATAGTACTTCTAGTATTTCACATTTCAGACTGATTAATGTATCTACTGCCCTTCGCATTGTGACAAAAAATGTACTTGGTTTGGTGGGTGATTTTGTTTGACATCGAGTCAGAAGTTCAGAAATGGATGCATTATTGAGATGCTGAAGTCTCATGCTCAGAAGAAACACAGCATAAAAATATGTTTTCTGAAAGTGAGAGTAGGAAATAGGAAATCTGGAAAAAATACTGCAGAAAGACTAGGAAAAGAAGCATCCGCTTTCACTCACCAGTTGTGTTAAAATTCATTTTGCTTGACCTAAGCTTTCTCATCTCTAAAAAGCTATTATTTTTCTGTCCATACCAGTTAGAGATGACAGCTAGTATTGCACTCACAGTTAAATCAGCAGTCCTTGAGATCTCCCCACAATGCTTCTTGCTCCAGTATTCTCAGATGAGCTCACTTCCTTCCATTTCCAATAGAACACCATCTTCTATTTCCAGAACTCCCAGGGAGTATCACCCAGCTGTACACAAGCACATTTTTTTGAATACTGACCATTTTCTTCCACTCAGCAGTCAGGTCTCTCTGCCTGTGGTGATGCTCTGGAAGATTCAAAGATTTCAGTTATGCATCCAAGAAATCACAGTGAGCTTCTTTTTTGCCACTGCACCAGCACTTCAAAGAGTCCCTACATTACAATTAGCAAATGCCTTCTTATAGAAGATACCCCATGGACTCAAAGATTCCTAGTCTTGTCAATGCAACCAGTGTGGAGTTTTCTAGAGCCTGGAGATCATATTGCAATCCTCTCTTCCATGGAAATGGAGAGAATGCCCCATCCCCTAATTTTGTGTCCAATTAGGTGAGTCCTAAAAATTCTTCCTCTCCTGCTGCTAAATGGAGATCATTCTCTTAACTACTTGCAGTGTTCACTCTGCCAGTGAGCTGTGTCTGTAAATTGTATATGCCACTGCTCAGGAATAAACCCAGAGGTCCTGCAGTAAGAAGTGAGCTGAATGAACTCCCTTCTGTGGTACTAACCATCTTCCTGTAACAACCCCCTCGTCTCCATGTCTGAAATACAAACTTTGTATTAAATCCCTTTACTGAAGTTTTTCCTCCTTTGGGTAGTGATATCCCTTATGATTCCATGGTGTTATGTAAAAAGAACACTGGCAGGATTTGTAAGATCCTCACGTTTTCCAAACCTCCCTGAATCCCACAGTGAGTGAAATCAGGCTTTGAGAGTGACAGATTCCTATTGCTTCTGACTCTGGGCGGTTACACCACCTGACCTCTTCTCCCAGCATTAAAGAGGACCTTGGGTTAAATATCTGCCAGAATTATTATGATGCCTTCCTGAGTTATCAAAATTTCTGTCTCTGGGAAAGTAAACTAGTGCTCTGAGATTCTGAAATTGTACAATTAGTGAATCTAATGTGTCCGTCTGGTCTTCTAGGGATTCAGGTAGATTTCAAAAGTAGTAAGTATGATTTGTGCTAAGGCAGGATCCTTCTGAGTAAATGAAGTGTTGGAAGAGCAATGGGAATTTATTTCAAATCAAGGAAAGTATTCACCACACAAATGCTTGTAGAATTGTAACTGATAGGTTTGAGGTCGAGGACACATGTTTCTTGCCCTGAAAGTCTACACACACACATATGCACACACAAATAGATATAAGGATAAGACTCATAGCACAGAAAGAATGTGTTATAATACTGATATAAAGCAAAATGAGATTATAGGAAGTAGAGTGTAACAAAAAAATCTACTGATATTGCAAAGATAACTTTAAGCTTACTGAAAGTGATATTAATAGGCATTTATTAAAGAAAGTGGGAAAACAAGAGAAAATGCAAGGCTTAACACAAATTATCAAGCAATCATTTTATTTTGTTTAGGGGAAAGTGTTTTAGGATAGAGTTCAGATGTTTGCTATGTTTTGGAAGTTTTGGAAGACTATCAATAATCTGCTAAGGTATTTGAATATTATTCTATATACATTGAGTAAAACAAAAAGTTGGTTTTTGGGGTTTTGCTATCCCACTGTGTTCTGATTTTCAACCAAAAAATGAAGGAAGCAGGTGTGAAATTTCAAATAACAGCTGGTTTTATTTTATTAAATTTTATTTTCCCCTGATAAAGTATAATCTTACTAGATTGCTGAAAAATGATCTTTCTCTTTACAAATGCATCGCTAATTCTAATAGGCTTGAAATAAAAGTTAAAGCTAAAGATTATATTTCATGTTATATAATTTCTCCAGCTTTGGTTCTAAAGCTTAAGGGATGCTGTAGCTGTGTATCTTCATGAATGGTTGCTATTAAATCACAGAATTTCCCTCCTTTAATCCACTCCTTGTTTTCTGGTTGTATAAAGTATATTGTTTCTTGGGGTTGTAATTTATATCAATCAAAATGAGTATATAGTTTAACATTTATAAGAATTCTAAAGGAAATGACTATTGACTCATTTTTCCTTATGCAATCAAGTACAACGTGATGCAAATGTATATATTTCCAGATATTAGAATTGTCATCATGGTTACAAATATTACCAATAATCATATTAAGAATTAATTTGATTTATCATCTTTTCTCATCTAACTTTCTTTAAACTACAGTTTTGGGGCCAGCCTTTCACATATAGAGGCATAGAACCCCTTGACACCCTGGATCCCAGTGCTGAAACACCCTTCCTTCTTCCTTAAGAAAACAGAGTAGCTCACATCTTAAGGCTCTGTTTTTTTGGTGTGGTAACTTATTGATGAATTAATGGGGTAAGCAAACATATTCAAATGTTTTGGCTGTTCTGTGCTAATTTCCTTGGAATTATTAAAGTTAAAATCTTTCTTTCTTTCTTTCTTTCTTTCTTTCTTTCTTTCTTTCTTTCTTTCC